>JAFMSR010000018.1:25453486-26011616 GCA_022818135.1 Saxidomus purpurata | reverse complement strand
CTTATGTATACCTTTTCAAAATAGTATCTCTAGGCCTGGGGGACACAATTTGAACATTCTTGGAAGATGTCAACTAGGCAATGATAAATGCCAAATATCATAGCTCTAGAGGCCTTGTGGTTTCAGAAAAAAAAAGATTTTTAAAGTTTTTTTTTATAAGCTAAGTTAAATAAAGAGACCCCCGGGTGGGGTCAATTTTCACTCAGGGGTCATGATTTGAACAATCTTAGTAGAGGTCCACTACACGGTGGGGAATCACATGATCAAAATAATCTCTAAACAAAATTACATTTATGAAAAATATTAGAAAATAATGAAAGCCGTTTAGCTGTAAATTAAAAATATAGCCTATCTTATGGCAACATGGAAGTATTAAAGAACTACACAGGTCTCAATCACAGTCATCCTCTGATTGAGCTGAACACTTCAAAAATAAATTATGTCAGTTTCGCACAATCGGAAGGTGACTATGATTGAGACCTGTGTAATTCTTGAATACTGTTATGTTGCAAAAAGATAGGCTACATTTTACATTTACAGCTGAACGGCTTTCATTATTTTCTAACATTTTTCCAAGATTTACTTTTGTTTAGAGATTATTTTGATCATGTGATTCCCCACCGTGCACTAGGAAATGCCAGATGCTAAATATCTAAGCCCTATGCCTAGTGGTTTTTCCCACATAAGCCTATATAAAGACAGGTGACCCCCAGGCGGGGTCAATTTTGATCCGGGGGTCATAATTTGAACACTCTTGGTAGAGGTCCGTTGGGTTATGCCACATGCTAAATATCTCAGCTAGAGGCTTTGTGGTTTCAGGGAAGAAGATTTTTAAAGTTTTTCCTATATAAGCCTATGTAAAAACAAGTGACCTCCCGTGTGGAGACCTGTATATATGCACACATTCGTGTCAGGACTATAACTTTGTCATACAATGATTGATTTAAAAATAACTTGGCACAAATGTTCAGCACATCAAGCCGATGTGTCACGTGCAAGGCCCATGTCCCTTCCTCAAAGATCAAGGTCACACTTAGAGTTCATAGGTAATGGAATCCTGTATATATGCATACATTTGTCTACTGACTGTAACTTTGTCATGCATTGATTGATTTTAAAATAACTTGGCACAAATGTTTAGCACATCAAGACGACTTGTTGCGTGCAAGACCCATGTCCTTACCTCAAAGGTCAAGGTCACACTTAGTGTTTAAAAGTAATGGAATACTGTATGCATGGTAATTCTGCCATGCATGGAAGGATTTTAAAATTACATGGCACAATTGTTGAGCACATGGAGAGGACACAGACTGTGAGACACCTCTTTCAGGGGGCATTTGTCACTTGTGAGAGACAGCTCTTGTTAAATTTAATTTCCTCAGAAAGCTATGTAAAATCAAGTGACCATCAGGGTGTGATAAATTCTGACACAGGGAAGACAATTTGAACAGGTTTGGTAGAGGTGCACTAGTCAATGCTACATGCTAAATATTTAAGCTTTGGCCCTTGTGGTTTCAGAAGAAAGTTTTAAAAGTTTTTTTCTATAGAAACCTACATAAAATAAAGTGACCCCCAGCACATCGTCAATTTTGACCCTGGGGACATGATCTGAACAATATTGGTAGAGGTAAAAATAGCTTGTGACCAACTCAATTGGAAATACTATTTTTAGTCATACTGGTTTTCTATGTTAAAAGATCAATTTAAGTATTAACATGATCTCTGCGTCATAATTTGAACACTCTTGATAGAAGTCCACTAGTCAATGCTACATGCCAAATATCTAAGCTCTAGGTCTTGTGGTTTCAGAAAAGAAGATTTTTTAAGTTTTCCTTTTCCATTGCCAAGGCAACAACAATCAACATTGCCTAGAGGTTTCAGAGGTGTTTTTAAGGCAAATGTGGACAGGTGAACGCTGTATATCCAACCATCCTTACAGCTCCCCATGAGCACTGGTGAGATAAACAAGAGCTGTCCCTCACAAGTGACAAATGCCCCTGAAAGAGGTGTCTCAGAGTCTGTGTCCTCTCCATGAGCTCAACAATTGTGCCATGTATTTTTAAAATCCTTCCATGCATGACAGAGTAACCATGTATACAGGATTCCATTACCTTCAAACTCTAAGTGTGACCTTGACCTTTGAGGAAGGGACGTGGGTCTTGCACTCAACAGGTTGTCTTGATGTGCTGAACATTTGTGACAAGTTATTTTAAAATCTTTCAATGCATGACAAAGTTACAGTCCGGACACAAATGTATGCATATACAATGTATACAGGATTCAATTACCTCCAAACTCCAAGTGTGACCTTGACCTTTGAGGTAGGGACGTGGGTCTTGCATGCGACACCTTGTCTTGATGTGCTGAATGATTTTAAAATCATTCAATGCATAGAAAGTTACAGTCCTGACATGAATGTGTGCATATATAATGTATACAGGATTCCATTACCTTCAAACTCTTAAGTGTTTCCTTGACCTTTGAGATACAGACGTGGGTCTTGCACGCGACACATCGTCTTGATGTGCTGAACATTTCTGCCAAGTTATTTTAAAACTCTTTAATGCATGAGAAAGTTACAGCCCAGACACGGAAATATGTATGGGCGGACACACAGACAGACGGATGGACAGTGCGATTTTAATATGCCTGTGGTGAAATACACGATCTTTTGTTATTATTTGCTTTTATTTTATGAATCACAACATTTGTTCAATGCTCTTTGCTCCTCAATTGACCCAATTTAAAAGCCTGGAAAAATTCATGTGTTTCACGCATTTCTTGTTCTTTTGCCTTTTGGTGGGATAATCTCTTATAAATAGCGCGCCCTTTTTGCCACTTTTATATTCACACTGGAGTTAGAAGGATTACAGTCATTTTATTAGAGGCACGTTTGCGTTTATACTCAATTTAATTATGTTCATTTAACATTTAAAAACAAATTTTGAATTTGATAAAAATAAAAGAAGTTATAAAATCTTATAAAGTGTTTTGTGTTCAATGTTGGTGTGCAAAAGTGAATCTTCACCACAATGCCACCCTTTTGGGGCATAAAAACAATGAAAGGGGACAATTATGCACAACTTCACTTAGTACTAAACATTTCTACCAAATTTAAGTAAAACTTAATCCAGGCATGTAAGAGGATTTTTTTTACAAACTTTGTGACAGTCTGACTGACATTTCCAATTATATGTGGGAGACGTTAATACTTTTGAAGCTATACCCATTTATAATTTTGGACAGGATACAACCTATTGATATATCATGAGAGTTGTTAGTGAATCAGGGAATACTATTTGTAATACCACTGTATATGGTCTTTATTGTGTATTGAAGATGTATTTCTTGGAAATTTATTTAAAATTAAACAAGATAATCATTTACCTCAGTTTTTTTTTGGAAAGTGTACATGAAGTTAAAAAAAAATTAATTTACTTTTATTTATACTAATTTATTTATTCTCGATTGCGAAACAAGTTCTTACAACTTAGATTAATCACTCTCGAGACTCATTCCAGATGGAATCAACCTCGAAGAGAGAGAGGCAATGTGGAATTATTTGTGTCTTGCCTAAGGACAATACCAACATGGCTATGGTAGTATGTAGACTTGAGTATTAATTTATTTAATCATAAACAAATATCTATTGATAAATCATTTTCCAGCATATTATTATTCAAATATGAACAAGACAAAAATTTACCTCACTACATGTATCTTGCTGGAAAGTGAACAAGATAAAATTTACCTCACTGTCTTGCTGGAAGCCTTCTACATCAGTAGATTCGGGATACTGCATACTGTCATATGGCTGTAAGAATAAATGCAATAATGTTGGAAAATTTCTCAATTGTTTTCTTGTGGTTTAACAGTATTTCAGTAATCTTATATCTGCTTACTGGGCATGGTTTACATAGATGTCAACAAATAAAACATAATGCAGTTCATGTCCATGTTTAACCTTAAGTTCAAGGCTTCCAGTCTACATATTGACCACCAGAATTTCAGCTCAAAGTTTCCATTCTACATATTGCAGACTACTTCTATTCCCTTCACTTTAAGAATGCTTATAATTTCACTACCACTAACGAATTAACTATAAATTAAAATATATACCATATTATAGTACATGTTCTGATCTCCCTCGGCACTTGCATGAGCAGCAGTTGCTCCTTCTGATGATGATACTGATGATGACACTGCACTACTTGAATTAAAAAAACTGTTGTGCACTCTCTGACTAGTTACACCCCCTTTAAATGTCAATGGTGCGTCTGGATCAACTACAGGTCCTGTATGAACTGTATCTGATACATATTCACTTGATGAAATAGACAAACTTTCACTTTCAAACACTGAATTATTACTTCTTGTTGGGGCAGGCAGATTTAAAGAAGTTCGAGCTGATGCTGGGGGTAAGGCAACTGTAGGTATGCCAGTGTCAGAATTTGAGTGTAATATTTCTGAGGGTTCAGTAGGAAGAGATGGCCCAACCATCTGATTCTGACTTGACCTCTTTAATGTAGTGTCTGTTTTAGTCACAGCTGTGTCAAGAGAGAAAAAACTAACTGGTTCCCCAGTATCATTCTCATCATCACTATCACTTCCATAGTCTGCTAGACTGACACTCAGTTTTTGCGACTTTTCTGTATTCTGACTGATACTATTGTTTTTATTAGATTTCTTTGGTACAGCTGTACTTGCAGCTGAAGACTGTGTCCTCTTTGTGAGTGAGTATGGTAGAAGTATACGTCCTGCTTCTTTCTTCGCTGCATGTACTGGTGCAGGCAGTAAGGAAGTTAAACCGGATTTGCCCTAAATAAGTAATCAAAATCAGATATTAATGTTTGTAAAACATATATGCCCTACTAATGGCGGTCAATTAGCCAATAAGTTGTTTTGCAATAAAGGTCACTGTGACCTTGACCGGTTGACCTCACAAGCAAATAAGTCATCTGCTTGTCTTAACCAATCAACCTACCAACTTTGAGGACACAAGGCCAAAGCATACTCTGGTTATTAATTCAATAAAGTTTTTGAGTTAAAGGTTACCTTCACCTTGACCTATGACCTGGTGACTTCAAAACTGATACGGCTCATCTCCTTTTTACAACCAACCTACCTACCAAGTTTGAGAACACTAGGCCAAAGTTTTACCTAGTTATTGTTCGACAATTTGTTTCTGCTGAAGGTAACTTTGACCCTGACCTTTGACTTGTTAAACTCAAAATGACAGTGGTCAAAATTGAGGAACTTAGGCCATATCATTCTGTAGTTATTAATTGGACAAGGTTTGGTCTACTTACAGACCGATTAGTATGTACAGACCAATATACCTCTTCATCTTTGATGGGGGCATAAAAATTAGTATTACCCAAAACCAAAGTTGCTGAGTCACATACACAGTGTGTTGCACATAAACTTCTGTAACCGTCGCCAATCCTTACAGAATTTTCTGAAGATACACTAAAATTGGAGGTTAAAATGATGCCCTGTAACCATTTCTTTTTAATTTATTTGATTTAATATCAAATTCCTGTGAGTAAACCTCTAAATCTTATGCAACTGTCCAAACTGAAATATGGAGAAGTCCATTTAAAAATCAAACAGGTTTAAGGCTAGAGTGAAATCAATGCACTATAAAATATCCACTTCCAGGACAAGTTTCATGTACTTACTGTTCCATATGCAGACCGCGGCCTCTTTTTAGCGGGTTCATTGTCATCATCATCTGAATCCTGAAAACAATGTATCATTCAGATGTTGATCATATATTTAATCAGTCAGTTGTAGTCTACGTGTATAAATTATCCTTGTATTTCATTTCTAAAAGCCAAAATGTGTCTCTATAATCTACTCTTTCTTTAATAGGTCTGTTACAGCCTTTAATTATAGGTTTCTTGTTTTCTAAGTACAGCATATAGAAAATGGATGTCTCCCCCATCACATGAAACATCTGTCAAGGGGTTCAAAACTAATGGAGTGGACATGAATTGTTAAGGACCAACAGAAGGTCAGACCCCTTACCATAATGACTTGTACTGACATATATGTCCCTTATATGCAACTTATACTTGACTTAAATGAGATATATAAGTTACATATAAGTTACATAACAAGAGCTGTCAGTAGACAGCGCGCTCGACTATTCTCAGTGATTGACAATATAAAATAATATCCATCCTGGAACTTTAATGTAAATTCTAAGTCGAAAAAGGGGCATAATTCTGTCAAAAGGCTTGATAGAGTTATCTCCTCCTGTGTACTGGTTGGGGGCATGATGGTCAACAAGTGTGCAAAGTTTCAAAGCCAGATGACAATTGAATTGGAAAATATTTGAGGTGGTACGCAAACTTTAACGTAAATTCTAAGTCGAAAAAGGGGCATAATTCTGTCAAAATGCTTGATACAGTGACCTCCTCCTGTGTACAGGTTGGGGGCATGATGGTGAACAAGGGAGCGAATGTTCAAAGCCAGATGTCAATGGACTTTGAAAATATTTGAGGTGGTACGCAAACTTTAACGTAAATTCTAAGTCGAAAAAGGGGCATAATTTTGTCAAAATGCTTGATAGAGTTATCTCCTCCTGTGTACAGGTTGGGGGCATGATGGTGAACAAGCGTGCAAAGTTTCAAAGCCAGATGTCAATGGACTTTGAAAATATTTGAGGTGGTACGCAAACTTTAACGTAAACTCTAAGTAGAAAAAGGGGCATAATTTTGTCAAAATGCTTGATAGAGTTACCTCCTCCTGTGTACAGGTTGGGGGCATGATGGTGAACAAGTGTGCAAAGTTTCAAAGCCATATGTCAATGGACTTTGAAAATATTTGAGGTGGTACGCAAACTTTAACGTAAACTCTAAGTAGAAAAAGGGGCATAATTTTGTCAAAATGCTTGATAGAGTTACCTCCTCCTGTGTACAGGTTGGGGGCATGATGGTGAACAAGTGTGCAAAGTTTCAAAGCCATATGTCAATGCACTTTGAAAATATTAGAGGTGGTACGCAAACTTTAACATAAGTGGTTACGCCGACGCCAACACCGACGCCGACGCTCGGGTGACTAGGATAGCTCTCCTTATTCTTCGAATAGTCAAGCTAAAAACTAGTCTAAGTCTGTTATATGTATAAGCCATTTATATGTCATTTTAAGCCCTTTTATTTTTCAACACATAAGCTACTAATATGTCACTTATATAAACAGGAAGTAACCTTCTGTCAGCTTTCTGATTGGTTGAATTTGAATACTAAACAGACATTATGATGGTAATATATGTGGAAGAAGTTGGTGATAAAATATTACTTTTTGCATTCTTATACTGATGATATTTGTGAATATTTTCATAGATTGAATTTGATTATACCATGGGGAAGAACTGAAAATACAGCATCATATGCAAAGGTAAGGTTACAAACATTATAGAAAGGAGTTTTAAACCATTTCAAAGTTAAGAGGATAGAAATCAATGAATTGTGAATACCAGTTTTCATAAATGATATAATTTTTGAATTCAGACACCTATTTTATCCATATTTTAAAGGAAAGTTCTCATTTTAAGGTTGTCTGTTAAAATAGATTTGAATGAAAAACTAGATGCCAACGTGCAACATGTCGAGCCGCCATATGTCAAAAGGGCTAACTCCTTACCAAGTAGAGATAGGTCAAAATACACCTAAATATTGGATGTAACATGCATGTTGTACCACAGAAAAGTGGTCTCGATTTTTCTCTACGGCCAGTCATGAAAAAGTTACAACATAAGCTATTCTAAAAAAAGTAATTCTAAAAACAAGAGCTGTCCCTCACAAGTGACGAATGTCCCCGAAAGAGGTGCCTCACAGTCTGTGTCCTCTCCATGTGCTCAATAAATGTGCTATGTAATTTTAAAATCCTTCCATGCATGACAGAGTAACCATGCATACAATTTTCCATTACTTTAAACACCAAGTGTGACCTTGACCTTTGAGGTAGGGACTTGGGTCTTGCACGCGACACATCCGCTTGATGTGCTAGACATTTGTGCCAAGTTATTTTAAAATCCTTCAAAGCATGATAAGTTATAGTCCGGACACAAATGTATGCATATATACAGGATTCCATTACCTATAAACTCTAAGTGTGACCTTGACCTTTGTGGTAGGGATGTGGGTCTTGCACGTGACACGTCATCTTGATGTGCTAGACATTTGTGCCAAGTTATTTTAAAATCCTTCAATGCATGACAAAGTTACAGTCCAGACACGAATGTGTGCATATATGCATATATAGAGGAATCCGTTACCTTCAAACTCTAAGTTTGACCTTGACCTTTGAGCTAGGGACATGGGTCTTGTATGCGACACGTCGTCTTGATGTGCTAGACATTTGTGCCAAGTTATTTTAAAATCCTTCAATGCATGACAAAGTTACAGTCCGGACACGAATGTGTGCATATATAGAGGATTCCATAACCTTCATACTCCAAGTGTGACCTTGACCTTTGAGGTAGGGATGTGGGTCTTGCACGCGACACGTCGTCTTGATGTGCTAGACATGTGTGCCAAGTTATTTTAAAATCCTTCAATGCATGACAGAGTTACAGTCCGGACACGAATTGTAAGTGGGGACGCACAGACGGACGGACGGACGGACGGACGGACGGACGGACGGACGGACGGACAGACGGACGGTGCGATTTTAATATGCCTCCCTTCGGGGGCATAACAAGGGTAGCCCATGGTGGTGAACATTTGTGCCAAGTAACATCAAAATCCCTCCATGCATGAAGAAGAAATGCTCCGGACAAAGATATTCTTGAATTTGACCTTTAACCTCTAAGTGTGACCTTGACCTTAGACCTAGGGACCTGGTTCTTGCGCATGACACTCCGTCTCATGGTGGTGAACATTTGTGCCAAGTAACATCAAAATCCCTCCATGCATGAAAAAGATATGCTCCGGACAAAGTCATTCTTGAATTTGACCTTTAACCTCCAAGTGTGACCTTGACCTTAGACCTTGGGACCTGGTTCTTGCGCATGACACTCCATCTCATGGTGGTGAACATTTGTGCCAAGTTATTTAAGAATCCCTTGATCCATGGATAAGTTACAGCCCGGACAAGCTTAACTTGGACACACGCACGGACGGACGCACATACACCAAACTGCCATTTGGACAGCTATATCGAGCTTTTGCAAGCGGCTCGACAAAAAATCAAGTTAGGATGAATGTTTCTTGTCAGCTATTCACTTCTTTTTCTTTTAGGATATGTGTGGGAAAAGAGAAAATGCCCAGTAAAAGATGTAGTTCAATCAATAATCTAGAAGTTTGCTCATGCCAGGGCAGTTTTCAGAACTACCTGCAAAAAGACTTAAGAACAACAATTTTGTATAGATGAACAGTTACTGTGTTAACTGAACAGAAATAAACTAAGACAAGAACAAATTCAAACCAGAAAAAAAGAGACATTAGTTTTTGTGTGTACATATGTTAAAATTATTACTGATGAAAAATTGCATACTGGTATTTAAATGATGTGATGAATAAAATTTTGTATAAATTTACTGAAATCATTATTTTTTGTGAATTACATAATTTTCTCATTTTCACTTATATTTGACTTATATGTCACATATAAGTGACTTATATGTCACATATAAGTGACTTATATGTGGCTAAAAGATAAGGCATACACTGTTTGTAACATATATGTCACATATACTTCACATACATCTAATTTGCATTTAAAATACTAGTAAGTCCCAACTATGTGACTTATAGGTAAACTGTCTATGTGAAGTATTAGTTACATATAAAAATGGCTTATAAGTGACATATAAATGTAATGAAGTATGGACAAACAGATGAGAGATTTCAAAGGTTTTCCTATATAAATCTATGCACAACAAGTGACACCAGGGGCAAGATTTGGATACATTTGGTAGAGGTCCACTAGGCAATACTAAATATCTAGGCTCTTGGCCTTGTGATTTTGGAGAACATTTTCAAAGACTATTTTTAGTTCTAGCAGCCTTACAAATTGAACAAATTTAAGAGAGCTCAATGCTAGGGTGCTTCTAGCACAGTTTGATGAAATTTCTTGAGGTAGTTTATGAGAAGAAGTCATTTGAAGCTATTATGGACAATGTATGATGGCCAGACGACAATAGTCATTCATCAATCGTAAAAGCTCACCATGGCCACTTCTCGGTCAGCTGAGCTAATAATAACAAGAGGGCCATGATGGTCCTATATCGCTTACCTGAATACAAGTGCACTTGCCTGGTGGGTGTGGTCAATTCTGACCCCAGAGGCATGACTTGAACAAAGTAGGTGGAAGACCACTAGACAATGTTACATACCAAATATCTAAGTTTTACGCCTAAGCTTGTAGTTTTAGAAAAGCAGATTTTTAAAGTTTTTTCTATATCAAACGACCCCCTGGGCAGGGAAAACTTTGACCCTGAGGGCATGATTTGAACATTCTTTGAAGAGGTCCACTAGACACTGTTACACATTAAATATCTAGGCTCTAAACCTCGTGGTTTTGGAGTAGAAGATTTTTAAAGGTTTTCCTATATACCTTTTTGTAAAACAAGTGACCCCCTGGGCGGGGCCAATATTGACCCCAGGAGCATAATCAGAACAAACTTTGAAGAGGTCTACTAGACAATGCTACATGCCAAATATCTAAGCTCTAGGCCTTGTGGTTTCAGAGAAGATTTTTAAAGTTTTTCCTATTTTTTGCCATAGCAACCAGAGTTCTGCATGGAATAGAAATCTTTGAACAATTTTGGTAGAGCTTCATGCAAGGAACATGCCTGCCATGTTTCATCAACACTGGCCCAGTGGTTTAAGAGGAGATGTTGTTTGAAGCAAAATGTTGACGGATGACAGACAATCATCCATCCTGAAAGCTTGCCCTGGCAAAGCCAGGTGAGCTAATAAGAAGAAAAGAAGGGGAGAATAATTACAACACTTTGGAACACAAAATTCTCTGATTGTTCATAAAATACTATTATGTAAAATTGTGGACTCTTTATAAGGTATTTACCGGCAGAGCTGGTATTGTTATTTTGACTGGCTGTCGTAGTTTCCTTGGTAATGGCTTCTCCACATCAGCAATTTGTGATGGTTTTGGTTTAACTTCATCTTCAAGTTCATCTGTTTCCAAAATCAGTTGACTGTCAGCTCCCTTTGGTGTTGGCAATTCTGTTAAAAGTACTCATATTTTATTATCTATACCAACTGCTGTACATAACTGGTTATTAGTTATTTTTGACTCGCTCGGTTTTCTGAGCACCCTGGGTATATGGCGCCCAAAACGGGTAAATGATACAAAAAACGTGTGATTTATATACATGAGGAATTATGTGGGCTTGGTAAGTCAGTGGTTGCCATAGGAACTCATTGGAAATGAGATTTCTCCTGTAACTCTATATAACAAGAGGGCCAAGATGGCCCTATATCGCTCACCTTGGTACAAGTCCACTTGCCTGGTGGAAGATCACTAGACAATGTTATAATTATACCAAATAGTTTTTCCTGTATACGTCCCCATCCCACCCTAGAAAAGGTCAATTTTGACCCCAGGGGCATAATTTGAACAAACTTTGAAGAGGTCTACTAGGCAATGCTACATGCCAAATATCTAAGCTCTATGCCTTGTGGTTTCAGAGAAGATTTTTAAAGTTTTTCCTATGTAAGCCTATGTAAAACTAAGTGACCCCCGGGCAAGGTCAATTTTGATCCCAGGGGCATAATTTGAACAATCTTGGTAGTGGTCCACTAGACAATACTTCATGCCAAATATCTAAGCTCTAGGCCTTTTGGTTTAAGAGAAGAAGATTTTTAAAGTTTTTCCTATTGGTGCCATAGCAACCAGAGTTCTGCATGGAATGGAATTCTTTGAACAATTTTGGTAGAGCTTCATGCAAGGATCATTCCTGCATAGTTTCATCAGCATTAGCCTAGTGGTTTCAGAGGAGATGTCATTTGAATCAAACTGTTGATGGATGACGGACAATCATCCATCAGAAAAGCTCACCCTGAGCTAAAAACAAGGGACAACCCCCTTTCTCCCCCCCTCCCCCCCATTCCCCGTATGGCAGGAGAGGTCAATTTTGACCCTAGAGGAATGATTTGAGCAAACTTGGAGGAGGACTACTAGACAATGTTACATACTAAATATTTAAGTTCTAGGCCTTGTGCTGTTGCAGAAGAACATTACTAATGTATTTTCAATACCAAGTGAACAAACTTTGAAGAGGTCCACTAGACCCTGTTACACAATAAATCTGTAAACTCTAGACCTAATTGTTAGAAACTGTGTTATTCCATTGCATAAAAGTAATGCTAAGGAAGATGCTAATAATTATAGACCGATCTCAATTTTGCCAACTATTTCAAAGGTCTTTGAAAAGCATATGGCAAATGAATTACACCGATTCTTTCAATATACAAACATTATACATAATACACAATCTGGTTTCAGAAAGAACCATTCTTGCCAGATCGCTCTTGTAAGGTTAATAGACCAGTGGTCAAAGGAAACTGATAGCGGCAAAATGGTCGGCGTATTGTACCTCGATTTAAGAAAAGCATTTGATACAGTAAATCATGAACTGCTACTTCAAAAACTCAAACTATGCCACTTTTCGGATTCCGCAATAATTTGGTTTAGATCTTATTTCTCCAACAGAAAACAAATTGTAATGGAGGGCGATACGTCTTCGAATCTTCAAACAGTTATTTCCGGGGTACTAGTACAGTCATCCTAGCTCAAAAATATGCTAAAGTGGGAATAAATTTGAACAGAAATGAAACATGTATTTTCAGTATCACCAACATCTGTAGTTTCAGAAACCACAAAGTTCCCAAAAGTTCCATTGGTGGAAATAGTTTATTTTCAAGGTCAAGGTCATGTCCTTTAAATGTTAAATAGGGTTAAGTTCACCATTACTTATTGCATCTTTTGCAATATTTTGGTATATTTTAATGGTTTTTGTATTATTTCTTTCAAACATTTTGATTAGCAATCTATTTTAAACATTTTACAGACATTTTTACACTTGACCTCTAATTGAAGGTCAAGGTCAAATGGTTGTTTTTAGTAACAAACACGAAATTTAACTTTGTATTGCATGGTCGTTTGTTTATTTTCACTTTTCACCTGTTTCTTCTTTTGTTTAATGAAAACTGACTACTTTTACATGCAAAACAATTTACAATGATAAGAAATAAAAATATAAGCTGAATGAAAATATATAAACAGGTTAATAGGATTTCTGCGAAGAACAAGTACAAGACTCCTACCTCCGGTTTTAAACTTCTTACTTTGTCATATAAAATGTCTGGCTCGATGCTAACGCCTTCAACCAAAAGGGTGAAGTTATCTTGAGTCAGCAAACTAAACCACTTCCGTTATTATAATAGAGGCTAGTTATGATGTAACAGAAAAAATACACAAAGGAAATCAAAGCACTGAAGGGACTTGTGTTGCTCGAGCATGCAGAATGATAGGAATAATCGTTTTTCGAAAGCCATAAAACTAATTTTGAAAACCTTCGTCATCTGATTTTATTCAAGTAAATCTATGGTATTTAAATCAAGGTTTACTGCCATTTTATGTTGAGGTATGGTAATGTCTACATTTTTTTGTTTGTTTTTTGCAGCAAATATATACCAAAACAAGAAATTATCAGTGATCTCATTTTCATTCACAAATTCTTCATTATTGAAGACAACCGTACTTGGCAGATGCTTTCTTTATTGAAATTCCCTATTGAAGACTATGAAGGATATTAATGTACGTTGCCTGACTTCAAATTACAGAAATTCCCACTTAAATCATAAAAACATGACCAAATTCCAAAAAGATAGTGAAGATAGGTAACAATTGGTTAAGAACCAAACTTCGAGAAGTTCAGCATTCCCATTTTAATCATAAAAATGCAAAGAAAATGCCCAAATTACTGACCAAGAGAGGTAAATTTTCATAAAAATAGATATAGTAATATAAAGCTATTAGTATTACTGAATAGAAACACATGAAAGACATTAATACATGTTGGCAATAATCAATCGAAGTTTAAAATCCAGTAACAGAAATTCCTACTTTAAAAAGATGGGGGAGTGAGTGGGACATATCTCAAGTAAATGCGCTGGTGTTTGGTCCGAAAGACCACACACGCAACAGCTTTAGTTTTTCAAACATATGTATGAGCATTAAGCCTGTTGTGTCCTGTTCTGAATACTGAATAGCTTGTTCCCATTTGTCTAGTAGATGGTAGCCATCTTTCTGCCTCTACACTCTTGTAATAATCTTAGTCGCCGTGAGCCTTAATATTTTCATAAGTGACTCTATGGAGTGACTGGTCGACTCTTATCCCTTGATTTGCCAATTGCTCTGCCATCCCATTGCCATGAACACCATAGTGTTTTTGTATGCATCCATTTGAGTGAGACTTTCTGCTTCTCGCTGAACATGTTATGTTCTTGGGCAAGGGATTACAATTTGACATAAGCCAATGCTTTATGGACTGATAGAGCATCTGTTAGAAGAACTACCCGATGACAGTCCTTTTCTGACTCTTCAGCAGTTTTCGATGCTGTATGATGGCTTCTATTTCTGCTTTGTAGTTGTAACAGTGCTTGCCTGCTTGTATGCTAACTATCTCTGACCCACCAGTTGTGTACATGGTGAAAATACCATCACCGCCATCTTGTATAGCAGCTGTAGCAGTCTGAGTACATATGCGTCTATGTCTCTGATGGATAATCTTCTGAGAACATGGCTTGTGCTATGGATCTCTTGATATTTTCATCTTCCACACCAAGTTGGAACCACTGTGGCTCCGGCAGATCCCAGTGATCAAAAGTTGTCGGTGACCCAAGATAGGCAGCATTTGCTTTTGTCAACTTCATGGATTCATGGACACAGTTCTGTCTTTTCAGACAATGGGGCCTAAAGCTTTGTTTTCATGGGGTGATCTGGGAAGAACTGGTACTTGCTGCCTTGCATTTGCGCTTTCGCATCCCTTCTCTTACCAATAAGTAGAATGGCAGTGACTTCCTCCATTGCCTTAAAATTGTCCGCACACTTGTATCAAGTAATTATTCTTAAGGCCTTGTTTTGGACCTTATCTGGCACTTGTTGATATGTATTTGTGTCCATCGTCTTAGCTGTAGAGCTGTATTTAAGGTGGGCCTCACTGTTCCCAAGTATACTGTATTCAGTATCTTCTCATTTGCTCACTCAATTAGTGTCAACTAACTTATGTATTATCGCTAGCTTTATTGTCTCCTGTGTTTACATGTACGCACCAGTCTTCTGTCCATGTTGAAAGCATGTCCGCAGGTTGCTGCATCCTAAATATAGCAGTTGATGCATCGAAACACAAGGTAGTCTGCATAGAGGAAGCTTCAAATCCTCTTGGAAGCTTTTTTGAAAAGAAGAAAGAGGGTGGGTGACAATACATTTCATTGAGGGCCACTATGTGGTTGTAAGAATTTACAACTTTGTATCCCATCAACACAGACTCTAGCCCTTGCTTGGAACAGATACGACTTGTTCTGTTTGTACATTGTGCCCCTGATTAATTCCATTCTGTAGTAGCTTCACTTTATCGAATGCTCTTTGGAGATCAATCCAACTAACAAGTGTTACTTCTTTTTCTTTGATTGCATCTTCGACCTCCTGGGCAAGGTATGTAGTCTGGTTTCCTGTTGAATCCAGCTTGTTTTACTGTTTGCTAGCTAGAATTTGGTTGATGTCCACGTGCATGTACCATTTCATTCCCAGATTCAGTGTTTGCACAGTCATCTAGAATTCAGCTGATAGTAATACTAAATACAAGACTATGTGACAAATAAATATATGCTGACAAAAAATAAAACTTGATTAATCTGTTTAAGTAATTACTACTTTAAACATCTAACAGGAGCTGTCCATAAGACAGCACGCTCGACTATTGTGGGTGTTTGCTAATAAAACAAAACTTTTATCAGTGTAATAGCAAAACAAAATTCTGCTAACTATTAAGTATAAACTAGGAAAGTTGAATCATAAAAAAAGTCAAAATCTATAACTATAGATTTAATTTTTGGTAAATTAATTGTTTGATACAAAATTTACCCTGAACACTATTGCAAGGTTTGATATAACTACCATAAGTGGTTACTAAGATATGTGCATGATAGTACCTTGCATGCAAAACTTTACCAAATTTTCAAAGTCAAACAAGGGCCATAATTTCCACTAAATTTAAACAAGAGTTATCTGTCTTGACTGTGTGACACCTCTTAAGACATTAAAAAAGTTTCAAGTCAATATCGTAAGTGGTTACTGAGATATGTGCATGATAGTACCTAGCAGGCAAAACTTTAACCAAATTTTCAAAGTCAAACAAGGGCCAAAATTAGTACTAAATTTATACAAGAGTTATCTGACTTGACTGTGTGACACCCCTAGAGACATGAACAAAGTTTCAAGTCAATATCACAAGTGGTTACTGAGATATGTGCATGATAGTACCTAGCAGGCAAAACTTTAACCAAATTTTCAAAGTCAAACAAGGGCCATAATTTGTACTAAATTTTTTCAAGAGTTATCTGCCTTGATTGTATGACACCCCTAAAGACATGAACAAAGTTTCAGTGCAATATCATAAGTGGTTACTGAGATATGTGCATGATAGTACTTAGCAGGCAAAACTTTAACCAAATTTTCAAAGTGAAACAAGGGCCATAATTTGTACTAAATTTTTTCAAGAGTTATCTGCCTTGATTGTATGACACCCCTAAAGACATGAACAAAGTTTCAAGTCAATATCATAAGTGGTTACTGAGATATGTGCATGATAGTACCTAGCAGGCAAAACTTTAACCAAATTTTCAAAGTGAAACAAGGGCCATAATTTGTACTAAATTTTTTCAAGAGTTATCTGCCTTGATTGTATGACACCCCTAAAGACATGAACAAAGTTTCAGTTCAATATCATAAGTGGTTACTGAGATATGTGCATGATAGTACCTAGCAGGCAAAACTTTAACCAAATTTTCAAAGTGAAACAAGGGCCATAATTTGTACTAAATTTTTTCAAGAGTTATCTGCCTTGATTGTATGACACCCCTAAAGACATGAACAAAGTTTCAAGTCAATATCATAAGTGGTTACTGAGATATGTGCATGATAGTACTTAGCAGGCAAAACTTTAACCAAAGAAGCAACGCCGACGCCGACGCCGACACACAAGTGACTGTAATAGCTCTCCATATTCTCCGAATAGTCAAGCTAAAAACAAGAAAATGACCCAAAAGTTGGTCAAACTGATACATTTCCACACAATTTGACTAGAATCAAGCTGCTAGTAGAATAGAAAAAAATATGAAGGATATAAATGTTGACAATAATCAAATTTAAACTAGATAGGTGTTCAGTAGAACACTTGTGTCACCCTTCCTCTTACACTTTGTCATAATAACCAACAATTTCGTGACAAAATCCAAGTACAAAAAGGGGCATGACTCTGTCAAATATGATCTTGACCTACAAAATATGGCGGCATCATGACCCTTTTGTCATAAGCTATACAATTTGAAAGTTTGATGAAGAAATCTTAAGATTGGCAAAATTATAGCCAACGTTAGGTTCTCATGACAAAATCTAATTACAAAATGAGCATGACTCTGTCAAAAATGACACTGACCTAAAACATTGGGCGGCATCACAAGCCTTTTGTCATAAGCAATATAATTTGAAAGTTTGATGAAGAAAGCTTAAGAAATGGCAAGGTTATAGCCAACATTATGTTTTTCTGACGGACTGGTCCAACTGACAGACAAAGCGATCCCTGTGTATTGCATTTTCTCCAAAAGGGCGACACATAAATGAAATACAGAAAATGTTATTTAAAACATAAAAAACATGAAAATTACCCAAAATAGTTTGTGAAAATAGACAAAATTTGCTCAGATATCTAATTCATAGACACAGTAGATTTAAATATAACTTGGAATAACATAAAAACGAATGATCAAAATAAAAAAATAAAACTTCAGAAATACCACTTAGAACATCAAAAATGGATGAAAATGCCCCCAAAATTGGATGAATATAGATATTTTCTACCACGTATGTTAAAGTTCAAAGCTTAAGTAGTTTTGAATAGAAAAAACAAAAACAGCATAAATATGAATACGGGTTTTTCACAGACCTCTGCACATGCGCGACATCAATGCATATCGACCGTATTAGCAACTGAGGGGGCAGTTGCATAAGCGATATATACTGATATATCGATCTATCATTTATATTTGTTTTATAAAACAGTTTAACGAGATTGTTCAAAGCCATTTACAGATGTTTAATGATATATTATTCTTTTTATCATTCAAATATATTTTTAAAAAGTTATTATTTAGAACAGGGTATATTACAGACCCTGTTTAGAATGAATGATCAATGAAAAAAGTAAACGACGGACACATCTACTCGACGGTTATTTTCTTTCATAAAATGGTATGGTAACCGTTTTAAATATATTTTTAGTGTCTCCCCTTTTGTCTAAATCGGGATATGATTTAATAGAAATAATAATCTCTGCAACGATTAATAGTTTCAATATACAGGCTTAATAATTAACTGCACGGACCTAAATACACATATGGTCCATGTTAACTGAAATAAAACTGCATGCACAACGTTTTATCTTGTTTCCTGTCTAAATATCTTTGAAATAGTATGACGATGTTAAACTTCTAATTGAAATAAGATATAATGTTGAAATTAAGAGACATTCATTTATATTTTTACAGATCTATACATCATGTCAGAAGCTTGAAAGAAAACGACCGCAACGCATTTTTTTTTGTATCTTCATATGAATACCGTAATTTGGTACTATGACAACACTTTTAAAGCTATGAGAATTATTTTCGTGTTTCTTAAAAAGAAATCATTTTGTGCAAGCAACAGCAGCGTTTTGAATTGATATTCTTCATGAGTAATATATACTTTTACCCGGAAAAGTAAAAGAATAAATGAATAAAAACTGTCCGTACACCCGTTCATATATTTCAAGTTGTAGAAGTATGATAGCATTTTTAAAGCATTTCAAAGCATTTTCTCTCTTTTCATTTACTCTATCACTATTATGGCAACACTTTTCAATTTTTATTATTAAAACTTTCTTCACCCGCTTTTTCATCATCTGTTTTCAAACTGATCAAAACGGAGCTATGTACACGGGTCCGTTTTACTAACTATTTATGTTAATTTGCTTTCTTCAGAATATGTTGCTGAATTCGTAAAATAATCGTTAGAAGATTATTTTAAAATCATGATTGATGTGTAAGTTACTTAGTATAGGTCCGTGCCCGTAGAAGTTGACGAGTTATGGGAAAAACTTGCCATTACTATTTATCATTATTTGCTTCCGTTTTCAAGTTCGCGTTGACATTTTTCAAAATGTTTTATTGTAATTTACTTCATAACTTCTGTATTCTTTTGTTTAGATAATAAAGTAATTTACATTAATAGTTAATACACAAAATCTGCTGTAGAAGTGTTTCTGTATGAAGAAAGAAAACTCCCACACCATGTATTTCCTTTGCTTTATTTTTTAATTTTAATAAAAGTACTGATTTACTTAACTTGTTAAGAAACACATTACTGATATTTTGTTGAAATGCTTAAAGTACAGTTTTATTACTTTCTGTAATCATGTATGCACATTCATGAAATCGTTAAATGATTCGTCGGCGATCTTTTCTTTTCTCCGTATTATAACTTTATCATTTTCTACAATTAAAGTTACAAAAATATACTTATTTAAGTAAGGATATAAATAGCAGAAATAAGTTAATAATAGCAAAATACACGACAGTCATTGGATTATTCATTCATGATACATTAAAAATGTAATACGCTTCCGTTATCGGACCGAAACTGCCCCCTCATTCGCCGATCGATAACCGTTTGTGCTCTTTAACGCTGAAGAGTACGCAAGAACGATAAGTCTGTGAAAAAACCGTATTGACAATCGTCAAAAAAAGAATTTAAATTACAGAAATGTCCACTTAAAATGGCAAAAAAGCACGAATCTACCCAAAAAAGTTGTCGCATTTGGAAAATATTCACCCAAAAAGTTTTTATTGAATAGTTATAGTAGCTCCCAATCGAAAAATAAAAATAACACAAATATTTGTTGACAATAATCATAATTAAACATTAAACTACAAAAATTCCCACTTAAAACAGCAAAAAATGATGAAAATGCCCCAAAAAGTAAGTGAATATGGACAATTTCCACCCAATTTTTTTTCATTACATAGTTACAGTAGTTTTGAATTAAAAATTGAAAACAACATAAATATTTGTTGAAAATAATCAAAATAAGAAATATAATTACAGAAATTCCCATCTAAAACATCGAAAAAACATGAAAATACCCAAAAATAACATTTCCACCACACATATCAATGGGAACTTTTCTTTATGTTAAAAGGTAGTCCATTTGCAAAGTCATGGTGAAGGATTCATTTCTGTTCAAATTTTTCCCGGTCCAACCCCAGAATGACTGTACTATACCACAAGGTTCGATACTCCGGCCATTATTATTCTTAATTTACATTAATGACTTGCCTCTAAAATTGGAACATTCAGGAGTTGATATGTATGCAGACGATACAACTGTATATGATGGCCATTATTCCCCTCAATACATTGAACAAAGATTACAAACTGATCTAAATAATGTCGAATGCTGGTGTAAACACAATCAAATGTCCCTTAATCCAAAAAAGTCTACTTGTATGTTACTAGGATCAGTTCACAATACGAAGAAATATCCGTCATTAAATATAAATATTAACGGCAACAATATTGCTTGCGTTACAAATCATAAAGTCCGGGGTGTACATGTTGATAAAACACTTACTTGGGAACATCATATTAACAAGGTATATTCTAACCTAAATTGTAAATTATCACTATTTCGAAGAATAAAACCATTTCTAAATAAAGAAATGCGAGTATTGTTCTACAATAGCTATATTTTACCCATATTTGATTATGGATCTATCCTATGGTCTAAATCCAGTATAGGCTTCTTAAACAAAATTACTAGATCAGCTAGAATGATCTTAGACAAGAAGTTCGATCACTCGTCAGCTCCTCTATTTCAAGAACTCAACTGGTTGCCGTTCTTAGAATGTTGTAAATACCATATGGGTGTTTTAATTTACAAAGCTTTTCATAATTTAGCCCCTGTGTATTTATCAAACTTACTCGTTAATGATACATATGCATCTGCAAATTATAATCTTCGTTCCAAAAACAAAAACGATATTCCTCATCCATTAATTAAATCGCATTATACAAAATACACTTTCCAATATTCTGCTATGGTTGTCTGGAATGAAATCCCGGTTCAAATCCGCACCTGTGATAAATTATACACGTTTCGCAAACACTACAGAAACTATCTTCTTGGAAAACAACCATGATTATAAAAGAATGGTTATATGTAGTGATCCAGGCAACTCACTCACAGCGTTCATTCTTTAAAAATTTGATATGTACATTGTATACACCTTTGTTTAAATATGTTTAGAATGCTTTATTTTGTGTACATGTATTCTTTAATCATATTGTTGACGACCGCAAGTGATATAAATGATGCTGTAATTGTTTATTGTGTAACCGTCGTTAAATAAAGTAAATTGAATTGAATTGAACTGACCCCCCTAGGCGGGGTCAATTTTGACCACTGGGTCATGCTTTAATCAATTTTGGTAGAGGTGCACTAGACAATGCTAAATGCTAAATTTTCTAAGCTTTAGGCCTTGCAGTTTCAGAGAAGAAGATTTTTAAAGCTTTTCCTAGATACAATAGGGCCATCATGGCTCACCTGAGTACCAGTCTACTTACCTAAGGAAGTCAATGGTTGCAAGGGCAAGTCACTGGTTGCTAAGGAAGTCACTTGTTCCAAGAGGAAGTCAGTGGTTGAAAGGGGAAGTCAGTGGCTGCTAAGAAAGTCACGCATTATGCTAAGGAAGTCAGTGGTTGCTTGGTAAGTCAGTATACAACCGTATTATTATGCTGTGAATTTTGCAGCAAACTGTTAACAAGAGCTGTTAGTAGGACAGATGCAAGTGACAGATGTAATCTCACATAAATATTGGTAAATAAACCTCAGCATTTATGGATTCAAATATTCATAATTACTTAAATTAATGTACTTACTCTGTGTTTTAAACTCTGTGTTCTTAGTGAAATTTAACATTTCTAATTCTTTGTGACTCTTAAACATATCTGGACTTTGTGTAAATCTGTGTGATATTCTAAGTGAATAAGTGAACAGTTACTTAACTGAAATAAAAGATTGTCATATTTTGTCTGAGTGTCTTACTTGGAACTTTATCAAAAAGACTCTACCACTTGATATTCATTTGAAATTCCCTGAAACTTGAAATAGGAACTCATTGCAAGTGAGGTTTCTCCTATAACTCTATACGAAGACAAGGGACAACCCCTTCACCCCAAGTGGGCATGGTCAATTTTGACCCCAAGGGCATGATTTGAACAAACTTAATAAAGGGCCACTAGACAATACTACATGCCAAATATCTAAGCTTTAGGCCGGGTCTATGACATTTCGTCGAAAGTCATTTCGCCGACTACGACACTTTGCCGAATACGATTTTTGGTCGAACTGAGCATTTGGTCGAATGCCACAATTAGTCTAGTACTATTTTCGACCAAACTCGTCGGAAATTTGTCGAAAACAATACTAGAAACACAGAAAACAGTACATGTAATGTCAAACAGGTATACTTTATTTACAATAAGTTTAACACTGTAATAAATCATTTGTACTGTCAATAGCTAATGTTGTAAACTATTCCCCTAAGGAAGTCCAAAGTCTAACGGTTTTCAAAGTCGCAGACAACCTTGAGGAGGTTCTCGTTCATCTTCACCTCAAAGAAGTATCACCCAGAGTAAATATATTAACTTAAATAAGGCAAGCTTCATACTTCACATTCTTTTTAGAATGAAATCTTATAATTTAGATGTACACCTTTCCACAGAGTACTCAAAATATTGGCACATGCGCATAAGCGTAACATGTATAAGTTTTATACAGTGGAACTTCCGAAAACCGAACACCGACGGGACCTGCAGAAAAGTTCGGTTTTTGGAAGTTTCCGGTATTTGGAAGACTGTGGTGATTAAGACTGAAAACGGGAGAGATAATCCAAGGTCCATCTTGGTATGAAAAGTCCTTAGTTTTTAATGCATAGAAGTGATTGTGAATTGTAAATTCAGAACACTGTTCTCAAATAAAGTTCAAATTGGGACGTGCTCAAGAAAATAAGATGCATTTGTACTTCAAGAAAACGATTTTTCAATGAATATCATGTCAAATAAATTTCAAAATAAAAGACACACATTAAGAGTTGGTTTTGGAGTCAGTTGAGACTCACTAATTATTTTTATCCTGTCCTTTAGCGACAAATCAATTCTACGACGTATCGGAGTTGTCTCGGGCATTTTTATTATCAAAATGATACAATTTAATAAAATGTCATAATTTTATTGATATTCTCGTCAAAATAAATTTGTTCAATTTTCACTAACCTATTTCATAATTTGAAGTCGTGACAGTTTGTGATATGTTACGAAACAAAACCATTGTTCGGTCTAATTTTATAAATAAATTAAACTTTTAATAATAACTAAATTAGAATTAATTGGTGTTTGAAGATGTTTATGTAAACATCAAACATTAATCCGCTGATCCTTTCTTCAATTCGCAATCATTATCTAATACTTACAGTCTTATGTGAATAATAAATCCTTTGGTTGACAGGTTGTGATTATAACGCGTGTCAAAATAAACGATAACCGCTAATTGGCCAAACAATGGCAATCACTTTGCCGGAGGCAATTATTCATGATCCAAGTGTTTGTAGTGTCCGGTTTTTGGAAGACAATTTGTACTGAGATAAGTTAAAATTGACGAAAATATCGTCCGATATTCGAATTTGGAAGTTCCGGTATTCGGAAGTACGTTTTACATAGAAAATAGAGGAGGAAATTTCCGGACTTTGAAAATCGTCCGGTTTTCGGAAGTTTCCGGTATTTGGAAGGTCCGGTTTTCGGAAGTTCCACTGTAGTATGTTTCATGCAGCTTGATAGTTTTCTACCAAATGTCGTAGTGTTAAAACTAATTTTCGACCACTTGTAGTAGTCTTGTCTTCGACAAACTGTCGTATTAGACCAAATATCATATTCGGGTAAGTGTCCTAGTCAACAAAATGTCTTTCGACACAATGTCGTGCACAGCTTTAGGCCTTGTGGTTTCAGAGAAGAAGATTTTTAAAGATTTTCCTATTTGTTGCCATAGCATACAGAGTTCTGCATTTTTGGTAGATATTCATGCAAAGAAAATCCCTGCCAGGTTTCATCAACATTGGCTTAGTGGTTTCAGAGGAGATGTGGCTTGAAGTAAAAGTTGACGGACAGAGGAACAGACTGACATACTAAAACTTGGCAGTTGCATGGCTATTCTTTTGTTTTCTCTATTGTACTTTTTAGCCACATAAGCCCAAAAATAGCCACACAAGACATACATAATGAATGACATCAAAGAGAAATAACTGTTACCTGTTGTTGCCATAGCCACTTAACCCCAATTTTTTGGGCTGGGACAGACGGACGACGGACAATCATCCTTCCTAAAAGCTCTACCTTGCACAAAGTGCCACGTGAGCTAATAAGCCTTTGTAAAATCCACTGGCCCCCTAGGCTGGGTCAACTTTGAACTCAGGGCCATAATTTGTACAATCTTGGCAGAGGTCCACTAGGTAATATGAAATGCTAAATATCTAAGCTACAGGCCTTGTGGTTTCAGAAAAGAAGATCTAAAAAAAAAATCCTTTATAATCATATGTTAAATCAAGTGAACAATCTTGGTACAGGTCCACCAGACAATGCTACATGCCAAATATGTCAGCTGAAGGACCAAGAATATTTTTAAAGTTTTCATATAATAATGCTATGTGGCTATGGCAACAATAGGTAACAGTTATTTCTCTTTGATGTCATTCATTATGTATGTCTTGTGTGGCTATTTTTGGGCTTACCGATTGAATACTTGTAGAAATACAATAGTGTCTTATTTTCGAGTTCTAATACAGTTTGGTTTGTGAATCGTTATTCCCTTGCAAAGTTGTTGAAGTTAACAATTCTATTGCTGCATGACAATAATTATTTTGCACAAAATAGACATTGTGAATGAAAAACCATGTTCATGATATAGTCGTTTGTGTGAACAACTAAAATCATTGTATTGTAAATGTTTATCCCTTGTTAGTTAATATTCAGACTCTAAAAACTGTTTCCCACCTGTAGGTTGTCAAATATCACATACTGCGAGCATGGGTACCCTGCGGGCTGAAATTTCAAGTTTTGACATGTGCCGTGTCAATAGCTCCCAAAATGACATAGTCACGTGATGACGCACATCAACATCTTGTTTCGATTTAGCAGGGATAGCATTATGTTTTTGCTGAGGCAAATCAAAATGGCTAGGATTTCCTGCTTTCTGAACAGCTCATATACATTCAAAATACCTCCAGCATAGGTTCCCCCGGTCTAGAATTTTATACAGCATTTGGTGTTTTTACTTAAAAACGCTCATTGCATAATCACTGCATACAATTTTTAAGAATTTTACAAGTTGCAAGAGATTTTGACAGCGTCATGTGAAAATTCCGGTATGCAAATGAAATGACGTCATCAATATTTGGGATTAACGAGTTACTGGGTCAGGGAGAATAACATTCAGCTTTTATTTAGTGCTCAAATTATTTCAAGATATTAACAAGAGCCATGTTACACATGGTTAATCCCCCCGCCGGGAAGAAGTCACCTGAAGGTTGTACTTTCGTACATTTTACTCCTTAAAAAGCCGTATAGTTATGGTCATGCTGAGTACAGTTTTCAAGTAAGTGGAAAAAGAATAAGCAAAATTATATTAATGTTCATTATCAGTATAGGTATGATATTTTTCTATTTGACTAAAAGTAGGCAAGGTAGAGTTATTGTTCTTGCACACTGCACTTCCTACCAATGTGCTATGTCAGTGTATTAAGTTTGAAGAAAATCCCTCAAGTACTTTTGGAGTTATGCTCCATAATTTTTTTTTCAAGTAAATCTGATAAAGGGAATAACTCTAAAAGTAGGCAAGGTAGAGTTATTGTTCTTACACACTGCACTTCCTACCAATGTGCTATGTCAGTGTATTAAGTTTGAAGTAAATCCCTCAAGTACTTTTGGAGTTATGCTCTGGACAAAACTTTTAAAGTAAATCTGATAAAGGGGAATAACTCTGAAAGTAGGCAAGGAAGAGTTATTGTTCTTGCACACTGCACTTCCTACCAATGTGCTATGTCAGTGTATTAAGTTTGAAGAAAATCCCTCAAGTACTTTTGGAGTTATGCTCCGGACAAAGTTTTTCAAGTAAATCTGATAAAAGGGGAATAACTCTAAAAGTAGGCAAGGTAGAGTTATTGTTCTTGCACACTGCACTTCCTCCCAATGTGCTCTGTCAGTGTATGAAGTTTGAAGAAAATCGCTCAAGTACTTTTGGAGTTATGCTCCGGACAAAATTGGGACGGACGCACGGACGGACGCACGGACGGACGAAGACCATTTCTAATATACCCTTCGCCTTCGGCGGGGGGATAAACAAATGAAAAAGTTATGAATGGATCCGTAACACCCTCTTTTTTCCCCAATATAATCTATATTGGATCCTGATCCGCCGTTTACACCTGGCTGACTAAGTACTTAAGGCGTAATTGACCTTACGCCAGGAGAGACATAGCCACGCCCACCGAAATCAAGGGGCACTACTCCTGTGAATTCCGACATACACAAAAAACGCTCATACAGATCTCTATTGAACTAAGTCTGAAATCATTTGTTTTTATTTATACATTTGATAATATTTAACTGTCCTATGATTTTTTTGATGATTTCAAAAATATTAAATATAAAAAACCATAAAGTTTACTTTGTGTGAATTTAGTTTTAAAGGTTGTCTCGTATCCTATCGTTAACATATTAAGGCTAGTTATTTGCAGACGCATGAAATGTTATTTTAATTAACACCATAAAATCAGTTTTCACATATTTACGGTAGCATTATTATGTCCACTGTGCATTAATTATCAAATACTCTTCATAGAGGCGTTAATTGAAAAGCTCTTAAAGATTATATATCGATACGCATTAAACATGACTGTGTCATCAGTAAAACTAGCTATGTGACCATGGTTTCTGATTTTGTATTTCATGGGAGACTTAAATTTTTGTATGCTGCTCTGCGAACCGAATCGTGCTAAAGGATGTTACATGTATATTTGAAACAATGTGACAATTTTATAACTAAACCAAAACCGATACTATACGGTAAAGCATTTTTAAGCATATAAAATATCTTTTTGATACAACTTCTGAATGATATCTCCGTATGTAAATAATCAAATATTTTTGAAGTTTATTATTGGCTATTGTTTCTTTTTGTTGTTGTTATTTTCCAAAATGGCAAACAATTGTATGTCCAGCTATAGAATCATTTATTTGTCTAAATTACTTTTTAATAAAATCTACCAGGTGCATCTGACTGACTGACTAATTGGAGTTATTTACCCTCGCTTCTGGTGGTAGACATATGACCAAGCATGGCTTAATATAATTATCATTGTGCATTTAAAGTTTATGATGTGCAAGTCCTCAAACAACCATATGTATCAGCCAAAGCTTTTCAAATATATGTACGTACACACAGATGATGACATGTTTTAATAAGATACATTTTACAAAGCATATATTTCATTTTAACTGTGATCTCCTCCATGGTTAATTGGTTACATTCTTCGACTTGTTATCATTAATTTAAACATATCCTGAATTTAGAATCACGGGCTTGAGATAAACTACCTTACATGTCTCCTTATTTAAAGAAGTTGGCAGTTTCATAGACGTATAGTACATGTCATTCCCAGAAAAGGATAGTTAAGAAATGCTTGCTCAAGTTGTAAATAATGGAAAAACTTTTGAAACAGGGCGTTAAAACGCAGTGGCAAGAAACACTTTTAAAGTCTAAGTTTATTTCGGCAGGATAAATCCACGGACCTATATACACATGGATTGGCAACTTCCGAAAATCGTTAATGCGATATCGGAGTAAATGTTACCCATCATGCTTTGTGCGCACTCGGTGTTTTTCGGAAATTTTCCAATTTGTGATATTCGGCAGGTGCCGCCAGACTTGACAAAATTTTCAACAAACAAAATCGATAACAGTTACGCCTTACGAAAAAAGATTAGCTTGGAATAAGACAAAAGTTGCATAAACAAAGAAAAATACAAACTATTTTACCAAACATATTGAAGTAGACACGATTTAATTTGATTTATTGTTTACGTTTTTCCCCAATACGTTCCAAGATGGAGGACGGCGGGAAGCTTCATTCTACATCACACTGACAAAATTTTCAACATACAAAATCGATAAAAGTTACGCATTACGAAAAACAGATATAGGTTGGAATGAGACTAATGTTACTTAACGAAAAAAGAACAAAACTGTTGAGCCATAAATATTGGAGAAGACACGATTAATTTTGATTATTTTTCAAGATGGAGGACAGGTGGACGCCGGGAGTTTTCAATTTCGGCAAACCTCGGATATTGTCCATCGATGCTAAAATCTTGCCATCTGCGATAAAAAGGTTGAACTTGCATAGGAAGATACGAGAGTTGCCAATCCATGTGTATATAGGTTCGTGATAAATCTTAGAGAACCCGATTAAGCGAGTCTCTGAAAGAACGTCAGTCTCCTTGCTTTATTTCTTAAAAGAACTTTTAGATCATTTTAAAACGTATGAAGAATCACAAAACTCATACAATTTACCAAATAACCCTGTAAAGACGATTATACGACGTGACCATCACAATAAAACTTGTTCATTTCGAAGAAATAGTGTTTCTTATATAGAAAATACCTTATGTTGCATGACCATCAACGGATACATTTGAAATGTTTGTCGGACAAAATGGCGGCTAGTAACCACGTCCGTCACGTGTTGCATCAGCTAGCTGTTTGATTGGTCTGATAAGACAGTCTTATCTATCAATCAAGAACTGGCGTAAGGTCAATTTACGGCTGTACACCGGTTAATGAAGGCCCTGACGTGATTATGGTGCTGTTATATTATTCACTTACCTTTTAATTTGTGATCAAGGCTACTGGATGCATTTTCTCTGGCAGAACCATCAGCTTCAGTATCAGAATCAGAAAACTGGTTATCAACTATGACTATGTGTCCGGCTACAACAGTGTTTTTAAATGTTGGGTTTTGACTCTGTTCTGAGCTGTCATCGTTCTTGCTCCCTTCAACATCACTTTGTTCACTGTCATCACTTGAACCATAAGCCACAAGAGACATCTTAACCCCAAATTAGATACAAAATCATGAAAATTGTAAAAATGGAAACTTGCTGCACAAGCTTATATCATCAAAAATAATTTTAAAAATTTACAAGTTATAAGCGACATGACAAAAAATATAGTTCTGAATACAAATGTGGAGGATCAATCCACCTACAACTTATTTTGATTAATTTTCCTTTTGTTATGCTACTCATCTAATAATTATATATAAAAAGTCTTTTAAAATCGAAAACAGAGCCGCAAACATTATTCAATTTTAGTCTATCATTGCGCGAAAGTAATCCGTCTTTTCCGACATTCCCCAGCGTGGAGAAAGAAGGCTCGCAGGAAAAACGCTCTTTAAAATGGTAAGACGTGCTTCATACACACTATGCTTGGATTCAGGTCGATCTTTATGTTACATTCAAATGCCTTCACTCTTAAAAGCAGAAAATTTTGCTAGAACAATTTCCAGAAGGCCGCTTCTTTTACCAAAATTGTAATGCCACGTGTTACTCCTTTCATTATTGCAACATATTTACGCGACCCACGATACAAGATACAAGAGTCTTTAAAGTCGGTCATACAGAAGTATACAACATTAGCTAGAAGCTATTTACAGACTAAAACAAAGACACATTAACAAATGTAACAAAACAACCTGTTGTAAAAGAAACATGAATTTTAAGCAGTTTGTTAAATATGTTTAGCAGCATAAAACATAAGATAATTGATCACATGATATAAGCAGTGGCTAGAGTTACGGTACCGTAACTCTAGCCTCCGAGTCTAGAGTTACGGAAGTAGTGTTAAATCCAGGATGAAAAAAGGGCATGGGGCTGTCAGAAAAGGGCAGGGAGACAGTGCGCGATTTTCTTTCAGTGAAGGGCTTCATAATGTGTGCTAACTAACTACTGTAACACTAGCCTTTATGGCATTTTCCTAATAAGAGTAACAAAAGACATTATTAAAGCAGTATATTGTATCTACACTTAATAAAATAACATGTAACACAATGGGAAAACTGTGCCACTGATAGTTCTGGCTTCCAAAACTCTAAATGCCGCTATTTTAATATTTTGTTTTTCGTCAGCTGCGGCTTTAGAGTTTTGGATCAGCCCTACTACGAATCCTTACCAGAATAACAGATCATGCAAATTTTCATCTAATGTACGTTAAGTAGGGAAATATGATCATGTTTGGGTCATATATTTATAAATTCATCTTTTCAAACCAATTACGGTGTTCTACAACCAAAGTTGACTACAAAAACATTGATTTTTCAGACCTATATCATTGTGTTTACATTTACAACGGACTTTCCAAATGCCTGCTCTCGCGAGATCTCGTATGATGCAATCGCACTTATTTTTCATGTAGTTCAGAACGATTGATATTTTCCTTTTGTTTAGTGTTTAGATGATATAAAGAACGAGTGTTAATATACAATAGCATTTACCACTATGTTTTTTTATTTCAAAAGAAATTTACTTTATTTTCGATGCGGAACAGACCTTGAAAGTGTTCGCGCCAAAACGCACGTGGTCATGTAAATAAATAAACTGTCCCCGTGACCTCAATCGGAACCTTTGGCGATTTCCCGCAGAGATCCCTTTCCAAAGGTTCCTGGGAATGGCAAGCGTTAGGCGGTCAAAACCACCCCTGGTTTTAACCGGTTAAAACCGCCCTGGTCAATACTCCAAAAGTGGTCAATACTGGTCGATTGGTGGACAATTGAATGTTTTCTGATAATTTTTAGTTATTTATTGCAAAACATTAACTAAATACTTCATATTGATGATAAAGACGACAGTCAGCTTAATCCACTGGACAATACCTCCAAAATGGCTATTCAATATAAGTTAATATTAGCTGTTATGTCTATTGTGGTCAATATTAGTCAATTGGTCATTCTTGGTGGTCAGTTGAATATTGTCTTGAAGTGCCTAGGTAAAATATCCAATTTAAAAACCAAATAAATGAAATATAAGAATTCAAATAAATAAATAAAAGGTATTGCTCTGTTAATGCTTCTGTTCCATACCTCCGTAGTGAGGTAAATATGGGCTGTTTGGTCAGTACTGGTCAAGTGATACAAAACACTCTGAACTGAGTGCTGTTTCTTGATGATGTTACTTAAACTGTATACATATTGTTGACATTGTCTTACTGAAATTACACAAGTGTGAAGTGTGGCAGGTTAATTGCTACAAGGGCAGCTTAGGTGTGAATAACACCTCTGCAAAGGGGTCCAATTGTTATGATAGCAAAAATGCCATTCCTCCTGACAGTTAATCAGTCTCTTAGACCTATAGTTTTGAATTGACCACAGTACAATTCATTTGGATTCAATGAAAAATATTATTCTCAACAAAATATTAAATGGTCAATATAATTATTTTGTGTTTCAATTAACATGAATAAGCTATAAAGTTATTATGAAAGTTTAGATAGTTACCTAAGGAAGATTTAAGTGTTTAATAGACATAATTTTTCAATCGACCAGTATTGACCGGTTTTAACCAGTATTGACCGGTTGATTGCCAGCACTGGCCCGGAATGGTCACGTGATAATTGTGAAATCAGCAAGATGGCGGCCAATTGGTGAAAATTCTGACCTGTTCGAAACTTTTGTAAAGCTTTACGTTAAATAGATAAAATTTGATACTCAAATTTGGCAAATTAAAAGATTATGGTCTGATTAATAAAATTATTTATTTTCACTTATTGCTCATGAAATACTGAAATGCGAGCGTGTCCGATTCCTGGCATGCTTATTGGTACGATTTCCCTACGGAGTAAGCTTCAGCGTACCCGTTCTGTCAAGCATATAAACCGGGTACGCTGAAGTTGTTTTAGCTATGCCACTGATTACAAGGGTGAAAGTTTGAAAAATGAAAAATCCTGAAACTGAAGCTCCTGGCTATTAGTTATTTCAGAGAGCTTCTGATGAATTCCTAGAGACAGGATGTTTAGTTCAGTAGGCTTTGAAACTGAATGGTCTTTGACCCTTCAGCCAAACTTTTTTTAGGACAAAATCATATTTTCAAGAGCTAAGGTGAGGATTTTAAGGGTCGAGTCACGGGTCATAGAGTTAATGTCATAATCTCTAGGTGTGCATGTAATATTTTTCTGTTTGTTTCCTGCATTTTTTAGCTCGACTTTTCTATGAAAAGGGGAGCTATCCTACTCGCCCCGGCGTCGGCGTTGGCGTCACACCTTGGTTAAGTTTTTCGTACCACCCCACTTTATTTCAAAAGTATTAGAGGTATGGCTTTGAAACTTACCATACTTGTTTACCATCATAACCTCCATCTACAGACAAGAGTACATAACTCTGTCAAGGTTTTTGACAGAATTATGGCCCTTTTTTGACTTAGAAAGTGTATTGAGCTTGGTTAAGTTTTTCGTACCACCTCACTTTATTTCAAAACCATTGGAGGTATTGCTTTGAAACTAACCATACTTGTTTACCATCATGACCTACATCAACAGACAAGAGGACATAACTCTGTTAAAGGATTTTGAAATAACTTGGCACACATGTCTAGCACATCAAGATGACTTGTCGCGTGCAAGACCCACATCCCTACCTCAAAGGTCAAGGTCACACTTGGAGTATGAAGGTTATAGAATCCTCTATATATGCACACATTCGTGTCCGGATTGTAACTTTGTCATGCATCGAAGGATTTTAAAATAACTTGACACAAATGTCAAGCGCATCAAGACGACGTGTCGCGTGCAAGACCCACGTCCCTAGCTCAAAGGTCAAGGTCATACTTAGAGTTTGAAGGTAATGGATTCCTCTATATATGCATATATGCACACATTTGTGTCCGGACTGTAACTTTGTCATGCATTGAAGGATTTTAAAATTACTTGGCACAAATGTCTAGCACATCAAGACAACGTGTCGCGTGCAAGACCCACATCCCTAGCTCAAAGGTCAAGGTCACACTTAGAGTTTGAAGGTAATGGATTCCTCTATATATGCACACATTCGTGTCCGCACTATAACTTTGTCATGCATTGAAGGATTTTAAAATAACTTGGCACAAATGTCTAGCACATCAAGACAACGTGTCGCGTGCAAGACCCACATCCCTAGCTCAAAGGTCAAGGACACACTTAGAGTTTGAAGGTAATGGATTCCTCTATATATGCACATATTCGTGTCCGGACTGTAACTTTGTCATGCATTGAAGGATTTTAAAATAACTTGGCACAAATGTCTAGCACATCAAGACGACGTGTCGCGTGCAAGACCCACATCCCTACCACAAAGGTCAAGGTCACACATGAGTTTATAGGTAATGGAATCCTGTATATATGCATACATTTGTGTCCGGACTATATTTTTATCATGCTTCGAAGGATTTTAAAATAACTTGGCACAAATGTCTTGCACTCACGTGCAAGACCCAAGTCCCTAGCTCAAAGGTCAAGGTCACACTTAGTGTTTAAAGTAATGGAATACTGTATGCATGGTTACTCTGTCATGCATGGAAGGATTTTAAAATTACATAGCACATTTATTGAGCACATGGAGAGGACACAGACTGTGAGGCACCTCTTTCGGGGGCATTCGTCACTTGTAAGGGACAGCTCTTGTTTTTTTTGTTTACGTGTTTCGTGCTCTTAGAATTCTAATATCCTTCTTTTCTTTATCTTACTAGTGTTTTATGAACATTGTTTGTAAACAGAGAACACATAAATATGTGCAAGATTATATAGCATGACAATGATAGTTCCGATATAAGCAATCAGGCATGGGGCCAATTACGGGGCCAATTACTTGGTAAAGTAATGCATTACCATTGCATTGTGATTTACCTCATTACCATTGCCATCACAGCAATTTTGAAGATAATGCATTACCATTACCATTAACATGCCATGGTTACCATTATATTTAAACATTTTATAAAAACGTTTATAGTATACCATTCGATACTTTTATTCTGAAAATTGTCACATGTTATGAGTGCATAAGTCTGGCAATGGCAGTATTTGGCCTTAAAGTTTCCAGATGTATCAGAAGGAATCTCAAAGTGGGTTTTCAGTGTATCGATCTTGACTATACCCGGTGTTCCCACTCAGTATTTTTTTCAAGGGTAAACTTACCCTATGGACACAAAAAGAAGGGGTAAATCTCAATTTTGGGGGGTATGAAAATTATATGATACACAAGCGGCGACCGTTTAAAATTTTTACAATTCGTGGCAACCACTTGTTATGAAACCGTTTGGGAACTTTTTCCGACTTTTAACACTACTCGTAGTTGTTTCAGTACTTATGGATGGTAACTCTTCACTTTGTTGTCGGGCAGCATTTACTTTATTCGCCGTGAAGCAAAACACAAAATTTTCTGCCACATTTTTGCAGACGAAGCCCGGATCATTAGATTGGTCACAATTAAAGTGCTAATACATTTCATGACGTCAACGGTAAATCACCAGCAGTTATGCCGACCGATTGGCCGAGAAAGTAGAATTTCCATGATCTATTTTTAGAACATACTGGGGGATTCCAGCTGAACCTATTCGTCCTCAGCATTTTCGTACGCGCGCGATCTCGCACATGGTGAAAATTGTTTGCGCGATAGTTATTTTTTTGCGTAATTTATGTAATAATTTACGAAAGTGGGAACACTGATACCCCAGTCTTCGAAATTAGCAGTGGTCCGCTGGCCCGTGGCCACTAAATTTTCTTATTGGCCAGTAAAAACTGCAAGAGTACAAGTCCGACTGGCTTGTGGATTTTCAGGGAACGTTTTTCTCTGACTGAATCATTATTTTCAAACGTTAAACATATATAATTAATGTCAAATAAACCATAAATTGTTCTTTTTTAGCTCGACTTTTCAAAGAGTGGCATATTAAAATCGCACCGTCTGTCCGTCCGTGCGTCCCCACTTACAAATTCGTGTCCGGACTGTAACTTTGTCATGCATTGAAGGATTTTAAAATAACTTGGCACACATGTCTAGCACATCAAGACGACATGTCGCGTGCAAGACCCACATCCCTACCTCAATGGTGAAGGTCACACTTGGAGTATGAAGGTTATGGAATCCTGTATATATGCACACATTCGTCTCCAGACTGTAACTTTGTCATGCTTTGAAGGATTTTCAAATAACTAGACACACATGTCTAGCACATCAAGACGACATGTCGCCTGCAAGACCAACGTCCCTAGCTCAAAGGTCAAGGTCATACTTAGAGTTTGAAGGTAATGGATTCCTCTATATATGCATATATGCACACATTCGTGTCCGGACTGTAACTTTGTCATGCAGTGAAGGATTTTAAAATAACTTGGCACAAATGTCTAGCACATCAAGACGACGTGTCGTGTGCAAGACCCACATCCCTACCTCAAAGGTCAAGGTCACACTTAGAGTTTGAAGGTAATGGATTCCTCTATATATGCATATATGCACACATTTGTGTCCGGACTGTAACTTTGTCATGCCCTGAAGGATTTTAAAATAATTTGGCACAAATGTCTAGCACATCAAGACGACGTGTCGCGTGCAAGACCCACATCCGTACCACAAAGGTCAAGGTCACACTTAAGAGTTTATAGGTAATGGAATCCTGTATAAATGCATACATTTGTGTCCGGACTATAACTTTATTATGCTTTGAAGGATTTTAAAATAACTTGGCACAAATGTCTAGCACATCAAGCGGATGTGTCGCGTGCAATACCCAAGTCCCTACCTCAAAGGTCAAGGTCACACTTAGTGTTTAAAGTAATGGAATACTGTATGCATGATTACTCTGTCATGCATGGAAGGATTTTAAAATTACATAGCACATTTATTGAGCACATGGAGAGGACACAGACTGTGAGGCACCTCTTTCGGGAGCATTCGTCACTTGTGAGGGACAGCTCTTGTTTTGTTATCCCCCCGCCAAAGGCAAAGAGGATATTAGAAATGGTCTTCGTCCGTCCGTCCGTCCGTCCGTCTGTGCGTCCATCCCAATTTTGTCCGGAGCATAACTCCAAAAGTACTTGAGCGATTTTCTTCAAACTTCATACACTGACAGAGCACATTGGGAGGAAGTGCAGTGTGTAAGAACAATAACTCTACCTTGCCTACTTTTAGAGTTATTCCCCTTTTATCAGATTTACTTGAAAAACTTTGTCCGGAGCATAACTCTAAAAGTACTTGAGGGATTTTCTTCAAACTTAATACACTGACATAGCACATTAGTAGGAAGTGCATTGTGCAAGAACAATAACTCTACCTTGCCTTCTTTTAGAGTTATTCCCCTTTATCAGATTTACTTTAAAAGTTTTGGCCAGAGCATAACTCTGAAAGTACTTGAGGGATTTTCTTCAAACTTAATACACTGACATAGCACATTGGTAGGAAGTGCAGTGTGCAAGAACAATAACTCTACCTTGCCTACTTTAGAGTTATTCCCCTTTATCAGATTTACTTGTCCGAAGCATAACTCCAAAAGTACTTGAGGGATTTTCTTCAAACTTAATACACTGACATAGCACATTGGTAGGAAGTGCAGTGTGCAAGAACAATAACTCTACCGTGCCTACTTTTAGAGTTATTCCCCTTTATCAGATTTACTTTAAAAGTTTTGTCCAGAGCATAACTCCAAAAGTACTTGAGGGATTTACTTCAAACTAAATACACTGACAAAGCACATTGGTAGGAAGTGCATTGTGCAAGAACAATAACTCTACCTTGCCTACTTTTAGAGTTATTCCCCTTTATCAGATTTACTTGTCTGAAGCATAACTCCAAAAGTACTTCAGGGATTTTCTTCAAACTTAATACACTGACATAGCACATTGGTAGGAAGTGCAGTGTGCAAGAACAATAACTCTACCTTGCCTACTTTTAGAGTTATTCCCCTTTATCAGATTTACTTTAAAAGTTTTGTCCAGAGCATAACTCCAAAAGTACTTGAGGGATTTACTTCAAACTAAATACACTGACAAAGCACATTGGTAAGAAGTGCATTGTGCAAGAACAATAACTCTACCTTGCCTACTTTTAGAGTTATTCCCCTTTATCAGATTTACTTGTCCGAAGCATAACTCCAAAAGTACTTGAGGGATTTTCTTCAAACTTAATACACTGACATAGCACATTGGTAGGAAGTGCATTGTGCAAGAACAATAACTCTTCCTCGCCTACTTTTAGAGTTATTCCCCTTTATCAGATTTACTTTAAAAGTTTTGTCCAGAGCATAACTCCAAAAGTACTTGAGGGATTTTCTTCAAACTTAATACACTGACATAGCACATTGGTAGGAAGTGCATTGTGTAAGAACAATAACTCTACCTTGCCTACTTTTAGAGTTATTCCCCTTTATCAGATTTACTTGAAAAAAAATTTCCGGAGCATAACTCCAAAAGTACTTGAGGGATTTTCTTCAAACTTAATACACTGACAAAGCACATTGGTAGGAAGTGCATTGTCAAGAACAATAACTCTACCATGCCTACTTTTAGTCAAATAGAAAAATATCATACCTATACTGATAATGAACATTAATATGATTTTGCAAACCTTCTCTTCGTTGCCTTGTTCTTTTTCCACTTACTTGAAAACTGTACTCAGCATGACTATAACTATACGGCTTTTTAAGGATTTCCTCTCACCAAGTAAAATGTACAAAAGTACAACCTTCAGGTAACTTCTTCCTGGCGGGGGGATTAACCATGTGTAACATGGCTCTTGTTTTTTTTTTGAGGGGGAGGGGGAGGTAGAGAGAATCCAGATGCTGCAAACAGTATATATGAAGTGTCTCTTTCACCACCTGACTTCTCGGTATAAACATTAATAACTACTAATATTATTGTTATCTTTCAAACTAATAAAAAGAATTTAGCTGGCAAGACAAAACCTTATTACTCTTCAGTAGCTAACCTCGAAGTGCCAGATATTTCCCGCACAAATGATTATAAAACCCTGTGCCTTTTTCTACCCCAAAGAAAATGAATTAACCCAAACAGCATAGATACCGAAAAGAAAATTAATTATTTTCTCCCTCACTGTGTTCGTTCGAAAATAAAAGATTTCTTTTCTAAACTATCCGTTAAACAGAACAACACAACAACAAATATGTTTGTACAAGTAGGATAGGTTGCTACCGTCTCGAATTAACAAAGATGTTTGTTAAGTGCTTCGAACAAATATTAATAAAACTTACAGTAATTTTTTACTTACTTTAAAGAACAATATACAGAAAAAAACCCAAATTTATAAAATATACGTTGTTGAGAAATGATATAAACATTTACATATATCGTAAAATACAAAAAGTACTGCTAATACTGTAAACTTTCCCATCTGAGAAAACAAACTCGGAGACATTACATCCCCAAATGTTTAGAAATTTGTAACTGATTTTCTATACTATAATGCACATACCTGTCTGATGAATTACAAGACTTCCATCTGCCGTGATTGTTTAACAACCTAGAGTCAATGATACCGCCATTGTTCACTGCGGCGGAGGCACCGCCACTGCGGAGACTATGCAACCCAAAATCTTTCTTATTTTCGCCAATGGAAACCAAAGCATCCAAGAATACTTCTCTAGCTCTTGTATAAGACAATGGAATACTTGTATTTGCTAGAACATACCTATTACGACTTTTCATAAACCTAACACTTGTGAAAATAAATTCTGAAGAACCAAGAGTAAGACCTGACGCAGCGATATATTTTCTTTACCAAGATACCGGACATAATTTGTTACCCGTTTTTGAAATGCAAACCTTAGAACCCGCACTAAATTGATCAGTTTTGCTTTTCGTGATATTGATATTGAAATTCAATATCCTTCATTTGTAAAGAGCTAAGCTCACTAAAGTGTAAAAAACCTGAAAAACCAAGAATACACATAACACAAGTTCTCAAATCTTTCAAATCCATATTTTTATCATCTTTCTCAAAGAAATCTATCAAACGATTCAACATGTCTACTGTCACAGGTTGTTTCTGAACAGATACTTTTGACAGAATCTTTTTACTACCTTCATAAACTAACTTAACCAAACTGTTTTCACAAGGATTGTTGTGTAAATACAAGTGATGTGTCCAGTTTATACTGTAGAAATACCCATCTAACACAGAGTCTGAAACGTTTTGTAGAGTTAAATCACTAAGAAAAACACAAACGGTAGATTCTTTTGCTGGCAAGTATTCCAGGTTATGCTCGCTACACCAGTGCATAAACTTGACAAAATATGCATCATACTTCTTAATAGTATTCTTGGCTTTAGAGGCTTTAGCTAAATCCGGTATCTTGAGCGCTGCTGCCTTCAAAGAACTTGTCTGAGCCAGATCACGTATTTCTACCCATGATTTATTTGTCCATAAATTCTGAAAAAGAGCAAAATCATTAACCCATGTTCAAATTTTAGTACATATACACTAATGTAAACAAAAACATATATATCCTTCTCAAATACGCCCTTCTATATAACACACCCCGACGGCAAAATTAACCTTTACGGAAACCATACCAAGTGATAATAGTATCACTCTTCCCTGACCCAGGCCAGGGGCACACAGAAATTCAAATGTTTCCAATAAATATATCCTTTCCGATAACGAATACAAAATTCTAGCAATATCGTCCCAATTACAGTTATAAACACGTATAAATCTCATTTGAAATACAGTAATAATCTCGTGCAATTTTCACCCAAATTAAAAAACCACTCTTGAAGCAATGAACTTCGGAACACAAATCATTACATACAGCAAGAGTTTGTGTTTATTCTCGAAACCACCACGTTACTGTTGAACTGAGGACAAGCAAAAATATTGTTTTCACAAGAACCTGCCTTGAAAAAATGTTTTTGCTTCTTGAATTCTACAAAATCTAGAATAAAAATTTTGGAACTCCCTGTATATGTATTAACTAACATAGGCCAAAATATGGCTGATTCCCACCTTGGAACTACCAAAGTACCTTCAGCACGACAAATTAACATGTGTTTGATCACTCTGGGGACTAAGTACACTGGAGGTACCAGCCAATTATTAAAACCTGCCCAATTAAATGCAAACTCGTCAACACCTGAAGTACCTGGACACCAAAATTGGGAATCAAATACTTCAGTCTTGTAATTTTGGTTGTCTGCGAACCTATCAATGTGAAAGGGACCCCACTTTCTGTTGAACAACTTGAAAATGTGATCTGACACACTCCAATCGTCAAAATCAAAAATCTTACTGTATAAATCTGCCTCAGAATTTATTTCTCTTGGAACCCAGGCTAGCTCTAACACTATGTTATATTTTAAGCTGAAATTAAAAATTTTCCTAGCCAAAGCTTGTAATAGTGGTTTTGTACTACCCTTATTGCAAATCTTTACAACATTTTGATTGTCTGAATAAACTTTGACAAATTTACCTGACAAACTTATTTGAAAAGATTGAAGAGCAAGTTCTAACGACTTCAATTCTCTGAACGTAGAACTTTGTTCACGTTCATAATCTGAGAACATAGCGTGAGATACTTGATTTGACGAGCTTAAGAAAAACTCCAGCCCCTGCAAAATTACTGGCATCAACAAATGAAACTCTTTCAGGTAATCTGTAATCTGTAATGGAGTAACTGATCTAAAAGGCAATGTATCCAAACTACTTTGCCAAAAAAGCAATTCTTCTTTAGAAAGAATATCTAAAGATAAGCTAGAATCCCAATCTAATCTATCAATAATTTCTGGTCATAATGTAACAGATATTTCCTAAAGGACATAGAATTTATTGTACCTACAGCTTTCGCTAGCACGCGTGCCGTACAAATTACCTCTCCACTGAGAATCTTTGTAATAAAATTCTTTAATTTCTCTATTTTCTTTGGATTAATCTCTACACTGCCAACTTGCATGTTCCATATACTGCCTATCCACTCAATAACTTGACTAGGAGCCCACTGACTCTTTTCCTCATTGACTATTAAACCGGCTTTGCCTAAATCTGACCTCACCTTTTCACTTACTGACTGACACAGCAAAGGACTATCTATCCCCAAGCCGTCATCAAGATATACAATGATTTTTATGCCTTTAGACCTCCAATATTTGACTAACGGTCTTATCAGTTTTGTAAAAATGTATGGTGCAGTAGAAAGACCAAAAGGGAGTACAGTAAAAACAAAAAATTGAACTTTTCCATCTTTAACGCACGAAAATCCCACGTATTTTTGAAAATTTTCATGTATGTTTATGTGATGATAACCAGATTTTAAGTCAAATTTAAACATAAAACTACCTTGTTGACAGTAATTTAGAGCTTCCTTATTTCCTTCAAACTTTTATCTTGAATTTATGTAAATGCTTGTTTACATGCCTAAGATCCAAAATCAGTCTTTCTTTCCCTGCACTATTCACAGAAACTGTGAGTGGATTAACGCAAAAAGGTGCTGGCCGTACCTCTCGCACACAATGCTTATCAATTAAATCTGATAAAGTGTTTCCTACAAATTTTTTATATTTTAAAGCCGAACTATTATTTCTTAGAAATACAGACTCTGGCAAAGTGTCAAATGGAATTTTATAACCATTTCGTATCACATCCTCTATGAAAGTATTTACTTTAATTTCTTGTGTCCAAAAACCTACATTCATTCTGATAGAATTTTTCACAGATTTCACTGATCAAGTACTGGTTTTTAACTCATATGCGGAACCATTCAAAATATCTGAAGTACAAGTATACTCAACTTTTTCATTGACAGACGGCTGCTCCTTGCTGAGGCTTGGACTCTCCTGTCGGACTCGAGACTGGCGGGATTCTGGGTTGAGTGAATCTCTGAACATAAGGACACTCTCTAGCATAGTGCCCGGGCAAGTTGCAGGCGAAGCAGTTTGGAACCGTTGCAGCTCTGACTGAAGCAGGTCTTTCGAAAGCTCTTTTGAAAACTTGTCCATTTCTCGACGGAAGGCCACAAAAGGACTGACTATCGTATGCTCCTTGAAAAGGCTGGGGCTGCCGTGGTGTACCATAAAACATGTTCCTAGAAGTAAAGTCATAAGGCTTACTCTTACGAGCCCTGTCTGCACGTGAAATAGCCCCCGTAGCTTGACCGCATCATTGTCGTTTACTGCCAAGGGATCATCTGAATATTCGCGTACTGTATCCCACCCGTGACGATCTGCTATCTTCAATATCTTGTTACGTTTATTTAAGAGTTCTACTTCACTACTAGTGAGATACTTGATAGCGTCAGTATTGTTGACAGAACAAAGAATATCGAATTTATTCAAAGCTTGTATTCTGTCCGTGTTGAACGAAAACTGAGCGTTTCAGACCTTCATTCTTGAAATCAAACGTACTGTCTATAGATTTATTAGAAGAAATACTCCCAAACCTGGTCTCAATCTCGTCCAACAAAATGTTTTTCTGTCTGTTCAATGCGCGTTCCAGCGTTTCTGTAAAGTTTAAATTTCCTCGTTGATCATTCCCACCTGAAGGTTGTATGTCGCCTGATGATATAATAGGTGGCTCCTGTTGGGCATCATCTGTAGAGCTCATCTGGGAATTTAGCTGGCAAGACAAAACCTTATTACTCTTCGGTAGCTAACTTCAAGTGCCAGATATTTCCCGCACAAATGATTATAAAACCCCGTGCCTTTTTCTACCCCAAAGAAAATGAATTAACCCAAACAGCATAGATACCGAAAAGAAAATTAAGTACTTGTATAGCTTATCATTCACATCTTATATTTGGTCAAACAATGGATTGTTCAACACCTACATTGTGATCAGAGGGTAAATTTATTTATTGAAATATTTGTTTTAAAGACAATAAAAGCATGGATTTCCTCAATATATAGATAAGGCCAGAGTTTTTTTTATTTTTTTCGTTTTACGGGAGCGCCGTACCTAAATATTGCAAAACCCAAATAAGAAAAAGATTCGAATTTTTAACTTTATTTTTAGCTCGACTTTTCTATGAAAAGGGGAGCTATCCTACTCGCCTCGGCGTCGGCGTTGGCGTCACACCTTGGTTAAGTTTTTCGTACCACCCCACTTTATTTCAAAAGTATTAGAGGTATGGCTTTGAAACTTACCATACTTGTTTACCATCATAACCTCCATCTACAGACAAGAGTACATAACTCTGTCAAGGTTTTTGACAGAATTATGGCCCTTTTTTTACTTCGAAAGTGTACTGAGCTTGGTTAAGTTTTTCGTACCACCTCACTTTATTTCAAAACCATTGGAGGTATTGCTTTGAAACTAACCATACTTGTTTACCATCAGGACCTTCATCAACAGACAAGAGGACATAACTCTGTCAAGGTTTTTGACAGAATTATGCCCCTTTTTTACTTAGAAAATACATTGAATATGAGTAAAATCCACTTACAGACTTAACCCTTTGACATATTGCTTTGAAACTTTGAATGCTTGTTCACATCATTACCCCCATCTGTAGATAAGAGAAGGTAACTCTGTCAGGGATTTGTTTTAAAAATTAAGGCCCTTTATCGACTTAGAATCTTGGTTAAGTTTTTCGTACCAGTCCACTTTTTGACTAAACTGTTTGAGATATTAATTTGAAAGTTGGAATACTTGTTTACCATCATGATTCCCAAACATGGGCAGGAGAAGGTAATTCTGTCAAGGATTTTATTTGAATTATGGCCCTTTTTGACTTAGAAACTCAGTTAAAATTTTCATTCTTGTCCACTTGTTAACTTAACCATTTGAGATATTACTTTGAAAGTTGGAGTACTTATTTACCATTGTAAGACCTATCTGTAAGCAAAAGAAGATAACTCTGTGAAAAGATTTCTTAACTTGTACTTAGAAATTCCTAGTTAAAGTCTTGTGTGCCCTTAACTGTCAAAGTTTTGTTTTATTGGCAAGCACTAAAAAAGTCGAGCACGCTGTCCTACTGACAGCTCTTGTTATTTTTTCCGCCGCCCGTTGCTTTTATCTCCGAAAGAAAATAAAATTTAGTGTTATTTAACCTAAGGCTAATTTCACAACAGCGTTTCTCCAAGTATTTTGGAGTGACTTTGCGTGAAGTATTTATTAATTAAAATATTGGTAAAACACACCTGTAAAAGCAACCTGTTGATTTTAGATCCATTGAATCACAAAGATCGAATCAGACATCGTCGTCGACGTTTTTCGTTGAGAATCGCTGCTACTGTATACTACCACAGCGTTATGTTGGTTTTTTTTATTGTTTCAAAAAGTATTGAGTTATTTCTTTGTCAGAACCTAAAATATTTATCACCTTTATGTTGATTTAAAATTATTTATTTCCGTTAAAAATCCGCTGTCCCTTAGCATTGTCACTCGCGATAGGTGTGAAGAATATGGCCTGTCGTACTAATCCAGTCAATTATGAAATTGTTGGCAAATCCAAGCTGTGTGACACCGCTGACTGAGTTGTGAATGCACAAAGTATTTATCAATTAACATTTCCAATTGTTCTGTATTTAAATCAAAACATTCTGTTTTAAAGAAAATCGTGGCGTTCCAGCGTGTCCGTTTTTTTGTCATTAATTGTTTCATCAACTGTCAAAGCCAACACTTTTCCAGTAACAATTTTCTTCTATTTATTTTCATGAATAACTTTTGCCGAAATATTTATTTACTGCAACCTCTTTTATTCATAAAGATAAAGCCGCAGGTGTCACGAGATCAAAGAACAAACGCCGACGCACATTGTACATGTGAGTTTGTTTGATCTTAGTGACCATGTGACGATGACGTAGTTAAAATGACGTCATTTGCGCTATGTTTTCTGATGACGTTTCCCGCGATTTTCGATATTTTATACAAACGCAATAAAATTAGAGTTTTAACCATAAAATAAACAGAAAAATTGTTGGTATCGGTGTAATATCACGTTAATTTCACTCGTGAACACCAAAAGTTTTTATTTTCACTCGTGCCTGGTTATAAGATTGGGGTATATGGGCGGGCGGGCGTAAACAATTTCTTCTGTGCGCAACTCCTCCTACATTTCTCAACGGATTTCAACCAAACTTTCACAGAAGTATTGTCATGAAGTGCCCTGGCGCATATTGTCGGGGTTTTGTGATTTGGTCATTTTTGACCCAATTATGGCCCTTTGTTTTTTTTTTTCACATATGTAATTCTTCTGTGTGCAACTCCTTCTACACTTCTCAAGGGATTTCAACCAAACTTTCACAGAATTATTGTCACCAAGTGCCCTGGCGCATATTGTCGGGGTTTTGTGATTTGATTATTTTTGACAGAATTGTGGGCCTTTGTTTTTTTCCACATAATGTAATATATATAGAGAAATACTCTTCTGTGTGCAACTCCTACGTTTCTCAAGGGATTTCAACCAAACTTTCACAGAACTATAATTGTGAACTAAAGAATTTTGAATATATAATGTTATGCCCCTGGTCGTCCGTCCATTAGCAATTTTGTGTCTCCTTATTTAAGTATATATAAAAGGGAGAATACTCTGTTATTATAAAAGGGAGAATACTCTGTTATTACTGTCTATTTTTAGAATAGATTACCAGTCCTGTATACTTTGGAGTATTCTGTTACAGTAAGATGACAAAATTTCTCATGAGACCAGCGGTTCAAACCCCACACAGAGCAAGTTTTTTTGTTGTTTTTTTTGTTGTTTTTTTTATGCTCCCGAAGGATGGCATATTAAAATCGCACCGTCTGACCGTCCGTCCGTCTGTGCGTCCCCACTACAAATTCGTGTCCGGACTGTAACTTTGTCATGCAGTGAAGGATTTTAAAAGAACTAGGCACACATGTCTAGCACATCAAGACGACGTGTCGCGTGCAAGACCCACGTCCCTAGCTCAAAGGTCAAGGTCATACTTAGAGTTTGAAGGTAATGGATTCCTCTATATATGCATATATGCACACATTCGTGTCCGGACTGTAACTTTGTCATGCAGTGAAGGATTTTAAAATAACTTGGCACAAATGTCTAGCACATCAAGACGACGTGTCGCGTGCAAGACCCACATCCCTACTTCAAAGGTCAAGGTCACAGAGTTTGAAGGTAATGGATTCCTCTATATATGCATATATGCACACATTTGTGTCCGGACTGTAACTTTGTCATGCCTTGAAGGATTTTAAAATAATTTGGCACAAATGTCTAGCACATCAAGATCACGTGTCGCGTGCAAGACCCACATCCCTACCACAAAGGTCAAGGTCACACTAAGAGTTTATAGGTAATGGAATCCTGTATAAATGCATAGATTTGTGTCCGGACTATAACTTTATTATGCTTTGAAGGATTTTAAAATAACTTGGCACAAATGTCTAGCACATCAAGCGGATGTGTCGCGTGCAAGATCCAAGTTCCTACCTCAAAGGTCAAGGTCACACTTAGTGTTTAAAGTAATGGAATACTGTATGCATGATTACTCTGTCATGCATGGAAGGATTTTAAAATTACATAGCACATTTATTGAGCACATGGAGAGGACACAGACTGTGAGGCACCTCTTTCGGGAGCATTCGTCACTTGTGAGGGACAGCTCTTGTTTGTTATAATTTTTGCCTGAATTATGGCCCTTTGCTTTTTTTCCACATATGTTATATATAGAAGAATACTGTCACGTGCCCACTTCCTCCTACATTTCTCAAGATATTTAAACCAAACTCTCACAGAACTGTTGTCATTAAGTGCCCACAGTTTTTTAACAATGTGTCACGTGACACATTGTTATAGTAGGCAATTTTGAAAACGACTCAGCGGAGGGGCTTATACGTTTGACGCTGGCCGGAGTAAGCCGGGATACGCCGGTATATCCAAACCTCATTGCTTAAAAGGCGCCGATTTCATTCTAGCTTTTTGAACGAATAGAACGGCGTACGCCTGATGCGTCAAACGTATAGCCCCTGACAGTTTGAACAGCCATAGGTTTCTCCTTTCGCCTGCAAAGTAGATCGACTTTAGCTGAAATGCGTGTGGATCGTGTTTGTGATCTCGACTTAAAAATAAACTAAAACCCGTTTCCGTTGCGTAATACACGTGTTAATGCTGTAAGTCATTGTAACACTAATGTAGGCAAAATTCAGAGTATTTGAATTACTACACCATCAGGCAGATTCAGGATCAAGTCTTGTTTTGGCTTCCCGCATGTATACATGTATTATGGAAATTAAACGTAATCGAGAGGAGTATTTGGATCCGACATTTCATACAATGTGAACATCCTTATTTCCATTAGTAAAATTACATGCGTGCTTAAAACGGAAATTGATAATAAAAGTGGGTTTTTGTTAAAGGGGGAGGTATTATAAACATAAACGATGAAGTAAATGAATGATACAATGTATTCGGCTTAATTGTCGGATTTCATCAAATGATTTTAAATCCATTCGGACTCGAAAAGCTGCATTGAATGACCACAAAACAGCGACCGATAGTGGCGACCCTTAACTTAGCGACCGATAGACGTTATTGAGATATGCTGAGTTACTCCGCTTGAGTTAACGGTGTAACCGGTGAAGAGGTTAAATAATTTCTGTTACCTCCAGAGAGTTACAACGTGTTTACTGTTCGTTTTATAAACAATAGAAAATGATCCTAGACGAGAAAGAATGGCCTTCTTTGGCCAAGGCATGTTTGGTAAAGTGTTAAATTACATAATTGAAATCACTTAAATATTAACTTGTCATATTTGCAGTCTCACATAATTAAAAGCTTGTTTTTTTAATATTTGAAGAAATGGATTGCTTTGCATTTACTAGGCATTTTCCCCAGACATTTTCCAACTTTACCGGTTAGTTTGTCTATATCATCTTGTAACATAGTGCAACCTGTAAATATTTTGAATGCTCGGATTTAATTGAATATAGGTAGGAAGTGTCTCCTTGTCTGGTCCCTGGAATTTTATTGAGTGAACCAGACTTGGAGACTGTGCTTGTCTGGTTCAACTGGACAGAGACAAATGGGGGGGATATGTCTCAACGTCCAGCTCTATTTCTGTTAACCGACAACCTATACTGTAAAATTATTTGTAACATATTAAAGAACTTCATTACTTTAAATTTGAAATATTTGCTTGACCTGAGTGAGAGGAAAGCAGTGTCTTTATTTATGCTAAATTTACTAATAGTTCATTTTTCTACTATTGCATAACTTTGCAGTTAATGGGAGTGTATCTTTAAATTCAGTTGTTCACACATTTGTACAACACACATCCAATGTCAACATAAACAATATTGGATTTATTCAAAGATATAAATGTTCTTGTTATTACTGAAGCATAATATATTTCATTTATAGTATTGCTATGTTAGTGCTCACCATGTACATACTTCATTAATAGTGTTACTATTTAAGTGCTCACCATGTATACATTTCATTTAAACTGTTGCTATGTTAATGCTCAAATACCTGCAATTTGTCTGTGTCCCATCATAGCAAGGCAAATTGTGGCTTTAAAAAAGGACCCCTTGCCATCTGTCTGATGTCCATTAACTTCTTTCTTTAACAACATTTCTGAACTCACAGCATTAAACTTTAACAATCTTTTTATGAACCAGAAGGCCAAGGGCTTAAATAATTGGCATGCAGCATTGTTAACTAAACCTCTACCAAGATTGTTAAAATTCAACCCCTTGATCAATATTATCCCTATCAAGGACTCGCTTGGGTATAATGCCTAAAATACAAACATTTTAAATTCTTATTGTCTGAAACCAGAGTAACAGGTGGCCATTTAAACCCTCATGTTTTAACAAAATTGTTGCCATTTTCAACTTGGCGAGTTTTCAATTATAAATTGTAATATCTTCAGTATCAATGCTCCCACTGTTCTGAACTCCACCTTCAAAATCTACAATGACAAATGTTTCATATAAATGCTCATTGTCCTTTTGTATTTAGCACATAGCTCTACATCCCAATGATAACATGATTGCATCTATCATACATTCATGGTACTTTGAAATTGTAAGTGAAACTTGTCACACCCAATGTATAAATCACTATTGATGGTTAAAGTGACATTATGCGCATCTTACTGCACATAGTGTATTTTTGGTGACAGTTTTATAAAAGCAATTTTTGGTTGCTGTTCGTTTAAATGTGTTAAATTAATGATTATGCCGCATTAGTATTTGAAGTTGGTGCTTTAGATATAAAAAAATCGAACTGATAAAATGATAGTTGATTGTGTCGTTATTTATGTTGGTAGAGATTTCGGCAGTGGAAGGGAATCAACTCCTGCATGCAGTTGTTCTTTTCTTAAATTGACTCTCCCAGTCAAATAAGAAAAATCAATATATGGAAACTTATTATTTCATACTGGTAGCGTGAAGAGTTTGGTATATTGGGTTAAAAGCTATTATTTCCTCTACGCTTTTGTACACACACCATATTCAGCTGGATTTTTACTTGAAAAAAATGCGCATAATGTCACTTTAATACACTTACAGTATTCTACTATTAAATCATAGCTTTGTGAAAGACCATCTTCCGCATATACACTTGTGATGCATTTTCAATCTGATACATAAAACTGCATTTTATGATTTTAGCTCAAGTGGACCAATAGTGCTATTAAGATCGCATTATGTCTATCATCCATCCATCCACAATTTCCTTTAACAACACCATGTTGTCTGAAACCATTATCTCATTGTTAAAACTTTCCAGGGATGTTTCTTGCATGAAGCTCTATCAATGTTGTTCAAAATATTTCATTCCATGCAGAACTCTAATTGCTATGGCAACAAATAGAAAACACTTAAAGACTCTTCTTCTCTAAAACCACAAGGCCTAGGGGTTAGATAGTTAGCATGTGGCATTGTCTACTGGATCTCTACCAAGATTACTCAAATTATGACCCCCATGTCAAAACTGAACCCAGCCGAGGTGTCACTTGGTTTTACATAGGCTCTTATGGGAAAAACTTCTAAAATCTTTCACTCTAAATTCACAAGACCTAAATATTAGATATTTGGCATATAGAAATGCCTAGTTCACCTTTACCAAGATTGTTCAAATTATGACCCCCAGGTCATGTGTTGAGGGTGCTGATAATGATTTTTGTGTGACTCAATGTAAAAGGTAATCAGAAATTTTTAACATATTTGGAATGCAACAGAAATGCGTTAAATACAGTCAAAGTTTGTGTAATGTCATATGTAAATGCAATGCAAGCTAGTATAATCATGAATATGGTTCGAAAAAACATTTATCCCATCAGCAACACAATTTCATAGATAGTATGTAATATGATCTCCCAATTTTTGATCTCGTTCATTTGTTATTTGTTCGCTTTTTTGTACGTATGTTTTGTTACAATAGTTTATTTCATTTAACTATATTTTATATATTTAAAATATCATCTTAATATCTTGCACCTATTGATATTCTAATGCCACAAGTTTTTCAAAATCCAATGCCTCAGTCTGTCCCAACTGTCATATAAAGGCTGTAACTCTCCTACATGGATTGACTGGGATTGCATTCCTTCCGTCTGCCCGTTTGTCCGTCACTCCACCATTTCCTTCAAATGACATCTCTGAAACCACTGGTCCAATGTTGTAAAACTTTGCAGGGATGTTTCTTGCATGAAACTCTATCAAAATGTTCAATGATTTCCATTCCATGCAAAACTTTGGTTGCTATGGCATAAAATACGAAACAATTAAAAAATATTCTCTAAAACCGCATGGTCAAGAACATAGATACTGTTAGCGAGGTATCACTCATTTTGCAGAGGACACATTGTTGTCAGCACTTTCAGTGCTTTGATTCACATTTGGTTCCCAGTCAGTACATTGAATGATTTCAACAAATGCAACGTCAAAGACATCCAGGCGTTTATGACATTGTGACGTCGTATTCCATATTACACAGAAGCAAACAATTATCCTCTATATTTCCTTGATATGGAAAAAAATACTTACTAACCAGGTTTTCTGAAAACAAAATCCTGGTGATTAGATTGAGGTACGTAGGTGGTGGGCGGTGTAAACAATTCCTTCTGTGCACAACTCCTCTTACATTTCTCAAGGGATTTCAACCAAACTCTCACAGAAGTATTGTTATCAAGTGCTCTTGGGCATATTGTTTGGGTTTTGTGTTTGGGTCAATTTTGCCTGAATTATGGCCCTTTGCTTTTTTTACACATGTAATATATAGAAGAAGACCTTTGTTTCTTTTTCACATTATGTATATCTACTGACTTTAAAAACACATTTGCGCTCGGCCAGCAGACTGGAAAATGAAAACCTGGTTTTGTGACAATTTCCTGTCACTTGTTTTAATATAATTTCTACTTCTACATTTGAATTGGATAGATATACAAATATTTTAACATTCTGAACCAAAATGCAGGTTTTAAACCTACACGTAGCTTCTGTATTAATTTATTTCCAATCTATCTTGGGTGCGCACCCAAGATAGGTAAGGCCAGAGTTTTTTTATTTTTCGTTTTACGGGAGCGCCGTACCTAAATATTGCAAAACCCAAATAAGAAAAAGATTCGAATTCTTAACTTTATTTTTATTTTTTCCGCCGCCCGTTGCTTCTATCTCCGAAAGAAAATAAAATTTAGTGTTATTTAACCTAACGCTAATTTCACAACAGCGTTTCTCCGAGTACTTCGCGTGCAGTATTTATTAATTAAAATATTGGTAAAACACAAAAGCAACCTGTTGATTTTAGATCCATTGAATCACAAAGATCGAATCAGACATCGCCGTCGACGTTTTTCGTTGAGAATCGCCGCTACTGTATTATTACTATCACAGCGTTATGTTATTTTTTTTTATTGTTTCAAAAAGTATTGAGTTATTTCTTTGTCAGAACCTAAAATATTTATCACCTTTATGTTGATTTAAAATATTTATTTCCGTTAAAAATCCGCTGTCCCTTAGCATTGTCACTCGCGATAGGTGTGAAGAATATGGCCTGTCGTACTAATCCAGTCAATTATGAAATTGTTGGCAAATCCAAGACTGAGTTGTGAATGCAAAAAGTATTTATCAATTAACATTTCCAATTTTCTGTAAATAAATCAAAACGTTCTGTTTTAAATAAAATCGTGGCGTTCCAGCGTGTCCGTTGTTTTTGTCAATAAGTTTCATCAACTGTCAAAGCCAACGCTTTTCCAGTAACAATTTTCTGCTATTTATTTTAATGAATAACTTTTGCCGAAATATTTATTTTTACTGCAACCTCTTTTATTCATAAAGATAAAGCCGCAGGTGTCACGAGATCAAAGAACAAACGCCGACGCACATTGTACATGTGAGTTTGTTTGATCTTAGTGAAGCACGTGGCATCAAACAGATCGAGATATTTGAGTTTGAGACATGAAAAAGTAATTCTTGACAATAGTCTGATAATTTTGGATTATAGAAATAATAGTTTGGAATAGATAATGTTATGAGTAAGTTTTATTTTTGTTGATAAAATATATTGAACACGCTATACAAATGTACGTCGGTCGGCAAATATTTTTGAATGTTACATGCATACAACTCAAAAAACATTTCACGTGTAAACACATTTCTACCGGCTATAATAAATTAGATTTTTATGTCCCGTAAACCCGTCATTTACCTGTAAAATCACGCGAAGTGATGCGATTTTACTCCCGCGAAGTGATGCGATATTTCTCTGTACGCGAAGTCACTTCATGCACTCCCAAGCTCACTCGAAGTCACGTTATTTGTCTCCGAGTTACTCCCGCGAAGTGTGGAGTTCGCGTTTTTTGCATAATCCTCCAGGCCTGTACTGTACGTCTGTAACAACTTGCGTCTGAAAAAAAAACGACCTACCTACCCTATTTCTTTGACCAATGTTACCTGAACCACACACATTTTTTTTTTAGCCTTTACACTTTTTGGTCGAAAATAATATGTCTAAAGTAACCAAGAGAAAAACAAGAGCTGTCCCTCACAAGTGACGAATGCCCCGGAAAGAGGTGTCTCACAGTCTTTGTCCTCTCCATGTGCTCAATAATTGTGGTATGTAATTTTAAATCGGCTTGATGTGCTAGACATTTGTGCCAAGTTATTTTAAAATCCTTCAATGCATGACAAAGTTACAGTCCGGACACGAATGTGTGCATATATACAGGATTCCATTACCTTCAAACTAAGTGTGACCTTGACCTTTGAGGTAGGGACGTGGGTCTTGCACGCGACACCTCGTCTTGATGTGCTAGACATTTGTGCCAAGTTATTTTAAGATCCTTCAATGCATGACAGAGTTACAGTCTGGACACGAATTTGTAAGTGGGGACGCACAGACGGACGGACGGCCAGACAGACGGACGGTGCGATTTTTATATGCCACCCTTTGGGGGCATAAAATCTTTAGACCCAACCGGGAATCGAAACCCAGTATCTTTGGCATGAAAGGTGCACACACAGTCATGTCGCTAAAGAGGTATCCCAACAGCGAGGCTGTTTGAAGTGGCCTATATCACTACACTCTTCCCCTCTTTATGTTATGGCGCCGGACATCAACTGTGCAGCCTTGCAGTTTCTAGCCCATTATTGCTCCCCTGGTGGCCTATTCCCAGTCACCGAGTTATCAGAACTTATCCTCGTCGCCATTGAAGTAACCGAGAGGAGAACAACCTTAGGCCAAACCGAGAATTGAACCCAGTACCTTTGGCATGACAAGCTCACACTCAACCATGTCACTAATAATCATCTTGTGAAAATGACAGCTTGTTTTGCCTTTATAATACAGAACTATTATACAACAGGCAGTATGGAGTACAAAACAAGTGTGCACAACTTCAAAACATACATTCTATAAAGGTTTCCAAAAAAAAAGAAAAAAATATGGAAAATCCATCTTATTTTTATTCTTTTTTCTCGACGCTCATTTTTCAACATCTTTTTCTTATTTTTATTCCCTCCTCCTGGCGCTTATTTTTGAAAAAATTCCCGTAAAACGAAAAATAAAAAAACTCTGGCCTAAAGGGAGGTAATAATGTCTCAAACTTGAATTTCTAATGAATTCCATCTAAATATATATTTTTTAATGCAAATATTTCACAAATAAAATACAATAGGTCTTATATTTATATCTTTCCTTAGGCAAAGTATGTGTATCAAATTTTTACTTGTGATAAAATAACTCTATCTTGGGCAACCAGGATAGGGAAATCAAATTTTAAAAATACCTCCAGTTAAAATCTTACTTGAATTTAGCGCTAAGTGAACATAAATGAGTGTAAATGATCAGATGTTAAAGTTTCAAACAAATCTGTTACATGGCCAAATTCTAATTATATACCTTTAAGTTTTGCATTTAGGTCACTTACATGGAAACTATCAAAGCTATCACTTTGAAACTTTGGGAACTTGTTCATCTAATACCCTTCTTCACATTGTACCCTAAAGATGCTGAGTCTCGCCTGTTTTTTGGGGGTAAAAAACATGAATTTTGATGGATTTTGGTGGATTTTCAGAATTGGACATAGCTTCTTCAATTTTTGTTAGATTGATTTCAAATTTTTTCACAGACAATAAATGGATAATGCACTTCAGTTCATCAAAATGGTTTTTGAGTCACACATTTGGAAAGGAGGGGGGGGTGATATTTTAGTATTTTTGAACTTTGTAATTTTTAGCTAGTCTGATTATTTAAGTTTTGTGCTTGGGTCACTTACATGCAAACTATCAAAGCTATCACTTTCAAACTTTGGAATACCTGTTCACTATCAAATGTTCAATAGTATAAACGAAGAATTTTACAAGTTACATAACCCTGTAATGTATTTGGCTGGATTATTGCTCTTTCTAACTTAGAAAGTTTCACACACAGTATTTGTAACAGTCAACATAATGCAACCAAACTTAGTGTATAAGAAATATTTATGAATATCTTTAATTGGATTGTATTTTAGGGCTCCTTGGATCAAGGTCACTGTTACTAAAAATAGGAAAACTGAATTATATTTAATATCTTTAGTTACAGTTGACATAATGTAACCAACTTCTTTTTGTAGTAAGCATTTAAGAAGATAGGGCTGAGTTTTGGGGCTCCTGGAGTCATTGTCAAGGTCACTAACTAAAAATAGAAAAAGCAGTAATATGTTTATCTTTAGTTACAATTGACATAATGTAACTTTAAATTATTAAAAGTGTAATACGCATGAATAAAGACTCTGAGTAAATTGGGATTGTGTTTGGGGGTTAATGTCTTTTGTTCTAAAAATAAAAAAATGGGGAGAAAAAACAACATCTTTAGTTGCAGTTGAATTATTGTGACCAAACTTAGTGTCTACTTATTATCATGAAAACCTTATGTGGGATTGTGTTCTGGGGCCAAGGTTAAGGACACTGTTACTTGTTTGACAGCTCTTGTTTGGGCTAATACTTGTTAGCTTTTCCTTGATAGCATTGCAAAAGATTTTCACAAAACTTTCTCTGAATAGTCCTCTCAGACCTATAGTGCAATACTGGCCCTTTTGGGCCTCTTGTTCAGTTATTTGTTTCATTTTGGCAGGGGATATAAATTCACTGTATTTGCTCCATTTTGTCACGTGACTGTCAATTGGGCAAAATACATAATGTGTACTCACTGTACTGTACTATTGGTGTTAACTTGTATAGTTCTTTATATCTATGTTCTGTTTCTACTTTTTTAGGCACGTCCCCTTATATCTGTGTTCAATGAAAAGGGAGAATCCTCTGGTAAAAATGTCGCCCTTCCTGCTGTGTTCAAGGCACCAATTAGGCCAGACATTGTCAGCTTTGTTCACTTTGAGATGAAGAAGAACAGTCGCCAGCCATACGCTGTTAGCAAGAAAGCAGGTGAACTTTATATTTAATTATTAAGGGGTCAGTCACTTCACTTAAAAGTACAATATCAAAGAAAAGGAAGTGTCGACATTTTCAAAGGTCAACACATATCTTGAAATATGTCATAAAAACATGACGATTGGCAAGCATTGTTTTCTCAAATTTCTAGCAACCTTAGTAAGATATTTTACAAAGGTATATAGTAAATTAAAAAGACCTTGGTGGTCTTTTTATGCCCCCGAAGGGTGGCATATTAAAATCGCACCGTCTGTCCGTCCGTCCGTGCGTCCCCACTTACAAATTCGTGTCCGGACTGTAACTTTGTCATGCATTGAAGGATTTTAAAATAACTTGGCACACATGTCTAGCACATCAAGACGACGTGTCGCGTGCAAGACCCACATCCCTACCTCAAAGGTGAAGGTCACACTTGGAGTTTGAAGGTTATGGAATCCTCTATATATGCACACATTCGTGTCCGGACTGTAACTTTGTCATGCATTGAAGGATTTTAAAATAACTAGGCACACATGTCTAGCACATGAAGACGACGTGTCGCGTGCAAGACCCACGTCCCTAGCTCAAAGGTCAAGGTCATACTTAGAGTTTGAAGGTAATGGATTCCTCTATATATGCATATATGCACACATTCGTGTCCGGACTGTTACTTTGTCATGCATTGAAGGATTTTAAAATAACTTGGCACAAATGTCTAGCACATCAAGACGACGTGTCGCGTGCAAGACCCAGGTCCCTAGCTCAAAGGTCAAGGTCACACTTAGAGTTTGAAGGTAATGGATTCCTCTATATATGCATATATGCACACATTCGTGTCCGGACTGTAACTTTGTCATGCCTTGAAGGATTTTAAAATAGTATGGCACAAATGTCTAGCACATCAAGACGACGTGTCGCGTGCAAGACCCACATCCCTACCACAAAGGTCAAGGTCACACTTAGAGTTTATAGGTAATGGAATCCTGTATATATGCATACATTTGTGTCCGGACTATAACTTTATTATGCTTTGAAGGATTTTAAAATAACTTGGCACAAATGTCTAGCACATCAAGCGGATGTGTCGCGTGCAAGACCCAAGTCCCTACCTCAAAGGTCAAGGTCACACTTAGTGTTTAAAGTAATGGAATACTGTATGCATGATTACTCTGTCATGCATGGAAGGATTTTAAAATTACATAGCACATTTATTGAGCACATGGAGAGGACACAGACTGTGAGGCACCTCTTTCGGGGGCATTCGTCACTTGTGAGGGACAGCTCTTGTTGATATTTTGTTTGGCACCATTGTCGCGGGCCAGCCCAGTTCGGTAGAGCGTTATCGTATATCGATGTATCGGGTCTCTGGGGATATAATAATGGCTGACCAGACAGACTGGTATGGTCCTGTAATTATATACAAATGAACTCTCTTAAATTCAGTACCATAAACAACCAGTTATCGAATTAATACAAGATAATGCATCAATCGACAAATACAGTTCATTAGAAAGCATCATAATAAACAAAATACACATGTTTACCTGTAGTTATAAAAATATATAAGGACAGAATGGAAATATAACTTCTCAGCACAAAATGGTTATTGTTTATATATTCAAATATGGCGGAGAAGGGTGTGATTTGTTATTGATAAGTGCAAAACAGATTATTTTGAACTGTTAATCGAACAAAATGAGATTAAGGATCTAGTCTAGATACACTGACTACGGTATTTAGTATTTACTACCTAAACTACTAGACTATGGGTATTGCACTACTAAATTGATATTTTAGGATCTGAAATATAAAACATGTTTAATAATTAATATACACAACATATAATATGTTTAAATTAATGTTAAAAAGGATGACCCCCATTTTTACCACATATCTGACTTGGATTATTGGATAAGTGGTGGTTGCTATTAGAAGGTTATGTACTCGGGTGAGTGATATAGCGCCATCTTGTCCCTCTTAACTTTAATTGTTCAGATTAAAAACTTTCAGGCCATCAGACATCAGCAGAGTCATGGGGCACTGGTCGAGCTGTTGCACGTATACCACGTGTGCGTGGTGGTGGTACTCACAGGTCAGGTCAGGGAGCCTTTGGGAATATGTGTCGTGGAGGCAGAATGTTTGCCCCAACAAAAACATGGCGAAGGTGGCACAGAAAGATTAACACAAACCAGAGAAGATACGCTATATGTTCTGCTATTGCTGCATCTGGCATCCCAGCACTTGTCATGTCAAAAGGTAATTCTGACAGCTTATAAAAATTTACAATTTCAGCTGATTTCTTATTCAGTGAATCGTACTTCTAATATTGTCTTAAGGTATCTACGCATAGTTTATATATATATATTATATTATATAGGTATATTTGGCCAGATCCTTTGGGAAGTTTTTATGCTCTCCTTCTGGTACTAAGGTGGCTGTACAGACAATAGGTAACAGTACATTTACTTTGATCATGGTTCGCACAGGCCTTGAAAAGTACTTGAATTTGATGCCAAGTGCTTGAAAAGTACTTGAATTCTGTGCTGGGAAAAAGTCCTTGAAAAGTACTTGAATTTCAAAATGAAACTAGTGAATTTCTTTAAAAGACATTGAATTTGTATGTTCCGCGTATAAAACGTCCAAAATAATTGTATCACGCCTTAAAATGATGAGAAAACAGTCGATCCGTATCATTTCTGCTCACGTGTGATGTATCAACTACGTACCGGATTCGGGAATTTAGACACGCTTGCTCCCGGAGTGACTTCCCTTTACCAAAAGTCATGGTCGCGAAAATTTGTGAAAATGCATTTTCTCATCGACATTGCTCACGAATGATAGTTATAAAGCATGGATAAAGGGATTTAAGGGGAACAAACACAAGTTTACCTGCGTTGTGTTGGATAAACTTATAGACATAGCGCATTATGGGCGAAAATGCGATGAAGAATCATTAACGAGAAAAAAGCAATCATTAACATGATAAACAAAATCGGACAAATAAACGTTCCAATGAGTCAATACAGTCGTTCCTCATGACAAAAAATCAAGATTTGAATAACAAGTAAATATTGCGATTATCAAGACAACATGTATTTTGCTTGATATTAATTTGAATAACCAAGATACATATTACCTTGTCTTCCAAATATGATTTAAGGCGACATTTGACTATGTATCCCGACATGAAGTCGGATTTATCGCATCATTTTAGTCCTTGAAAATTAGAAACAAGTCCTTGAAAAGTACTTGAATTTTGTCTCGGAACTTCTGTATGAACCATGTTGATGTCATTCATTTATTCAGTAATGCTTTTATGTGGCTATTTTCTGTTATAAATGGGGAGAACAAAAGTTTAGCCACATAAGTATTAAAACATTGGAGCGCCCATGTGTCCATCCTATGATTTTTTCGTGTCCGAGCCGTAACTTTGTTATGCATTGAAGGATTTTAAAGTAACTTTGCACAAATGTTCAGCACACCAAGACGACATGTCATGTGCAAGACCCTACCTCAAAGATCAAGGTCACACTTGAAGTTTAAAGGTAATGGAATCCTGTATATATGCATACATTCATGTCCGGACTGACTTTGTCGTGCTTCGAAGGATTTTGAAATAATTTTGCACAGAGGTCTAGCACATCAAGACAATGTGAGGCATGCAAGACCCATGTCCCTACCTCAAAGGTCAAGATCACTCTCAGAGTTTTAAGGGAATTCATGGTTCGCACAGGCCTTGAAAAGTACTTGAATTTGATGCCAAGTGCTGCAAAACTGCTTGAATTCTGTGCTGGGAAAAAAGTCCGTTCAAAATAATTGTATCACGCCTTAAAATGACGAGAAAACAGTCTGTATCTGTATCAGTCCATCGAACCTGCTCACGTGTGATGCATCAACTACGTACCGTACTCGGGAATTTAGACACGCTTGCTACCGGAGTGATTTCCCTTTAACAAAAGTCATGGTCGTGGAAAATTTGTGAAAGTTAGCTGAAATAAGAGCATTTTCTCATCGACATTGCTCACGAATGATAGTTATAAAGCATGGATAAAGGGTTTTAAGGAGAACAAACACAAGTGTACTTGCGTTGTGATGGATAAACTGCAATATTGGCGAAAGTGCCTTGAAGATTCATCAATGGGAAGAAAAGCATTTATAAACAAATTCTGACAAGTAAACGTTCCCGATTAGTCAATGTAGTTGTTCTTCATGACAAAAGCAGGCCTCGACACTAACGGGGTCCTGAGGACCCCAGATTTTATTTAGGGACACTAATTCTGTCAGCTGGGTGTTCCTCCAGGATCCCTAATTATGCCCCCGAAGGGTGGCATATTAAAATCTGTCCGTCTGTCCGTCCGTCTGTCCGTCCGTCCGTGCGTCCCCACTTACAAATTCGTGTCCGGACTGTAACTTTGTCATGCATTGAAGGATTTTAAAATAACTTGGCACACATGTCTAGCACATCAAGACGACGTGTCGCGTGCAAGACCCACATCCCTACCTCAAAGGTGAAGGTCACACTTGGGAGTATGAAGGTTATGGAATCCTCTATATATGCACACATTCGTGTCCAGACTGTAACTTTGTCATGCATTGAAGGATTTTAAAATAACTAGGCACACATGTCTAGCACATCAAGACGACGTGTCGCGTGCAAGACCCACGTCCCTAGCTCAAAGGTCAAGGTCATACTTAGAATTTGAAGGTAATGGATTCCTCCATATAAGCATATATGCACACATTCGTGTCCGGACTGTAACTTTGTCATGCATTGAAGGATTTTAAAATAACTTGGCACAAATGTCTAGCACATCAAGACGACGTGTCGCGTGCAAGACCCACGTCCCTAGCTCAAAGGTCAAGGTCATACTTAGAGTTTGAAGGTAATGAATTCCTCTATATAAGCAAATCCGCACACATTCGTGTCCGGACTGTAACTTTGTCATGCCTTGAAGGATTTTAAAATAATTTGGCACAAATGTCTAGCACATCAAGACGACGTGTCGCGTGCATGACCCACATCCCTACCACAAAGGTCAAGGTCACAGAGTTTATAGGTAATGGAATCCTGTATATATGCATACATTTGTGTCCGGACTATAACTTTATTATGCTTTGAAGGATTTTAAAATAACTGTGCACAAATGTCTAGCACATCAAGCGGATGTGTCGCGTGCAAGACCCAAGTCCCTACCTCAAAGGTCAAGGTCACACTTAGTGTTTAAAGTAATGGAATACTGTATGCATGATTACTCTGTCATGCATGGAAGGATTTTAAAATTACGTAGCACATTTATTGAGCACATGGAGAGGACACAGACTGTGAGGCACCTCTTTCGGGGGCATTCGTCACTTGGGAGGGACAGCTCTTGTTTTATGAACTAAAATTAATAATTTTTATAAATTCACATGTTCGCTGAACCGCGAGCTTTATCCCACGGGAATTTTTTCTAATGCTTCAGGAGTCTCGACGATATCGCCGTGTCAATTAAATACCCACCGGAGTTTATAGGATAGCATACGAAAGTTGGTGGAGCGGCGTAACAAGTCTCAGTGGTTTCGCCGTCTGTCAAAAATCTATAGACTCGTCTGTTGGTTAATATACGAAAATGGGCGGAGCTAAATGGTCGCTACTTGTCAAACAACGCTTTGCGGTCTCGGTCGTTATCAGAGGTGTTAATTGATAAACAATGATAAAACTGAAAATGATAGACCCCGGGGTATTTCTATGGTGTTTGTTACACAGATTAATCAGCGGCCGACTCTGACACGACTCTGTGTATTGTAATTTACATAAAACGCCGCGGGCGAGCAAAATACAATTCATGTATACTTGTTTCCAATAATCATAAAATTATGTCATAACTGAAATTAGCGCATTTTTTCATGTTTCGAAACTTATTCAAACGCGACCAGCACTGATGTTTTGCGTAAATCGTCGTGAATTTATATTAATCGGAATAGCAATAAATTAGAGGGTTACAATAATTAAAACATTGGTTTTTGGGGTCAGTATTTAAATTATTGACTTGCGTGTTGAAAGTTTAACTTAGATGTAATTTTTACTCTACATGATTATCGGGGGCATTATCTGGTGCCTTTCCAGCTAGGGATGTCATTGATTAAAAATTTTGTATCGATATATCGATTTAGAAATATCGACGATACAGCGATATATCGATACATGGGCGTAAAAAAGTCACTGACTACATATTCTATCAAATCTCTTGACTTTATTTGTACTAAACATATGGTTCTGGTGTATAATATATATCAACCCTTGCAGTGCTAAAATATTTTTGCATATGAGACCACATTTCATTAAATTATCATTCGTAAGAAAAACACGAAACTCTGTAGAGTGATTGTTTATATTCAGGTTGAGTTTTGATGGAATTTTCGAACGTGAAACTGTAGATCATTGCACGGTATACATTATATGATATACGATTTTTCAAAACGGCAATCGATATCGAATCGAAAAAGTTTTATCGTTGATATATCGATATCGTTTGAATCAACTACATCCCTATTTCCAGCTGCTTAATTTTCTATCCTGCATAAAAAACGTACGGAAAGATAAATTAATAAAAAAATCTTCCTAAATTCGTGACAAATTACCTTTCAGAACCATTTATTTAACATACTTTTTATGCCCCCGAAGGGTGGCATATTAAAATCGCACCGTCTGTCCGTCCGTCCGTCCGTCCGTGCGTCCCCACTTACAAATTCGTGTCCGGACTGTAACTTTGTCATGCATTGAAGGATTTTAAAATAACTTGGCACACATGTCTAGCACATCAAGACGACGTGTTGCGTGCAAGACCCACATCCCTACCTCAAAGGTGAAGGTCACACTTGGAGTATGAAGGTTATGGAATCCTCTATATATGCACACATTCGTGTCCGGACTGTAACTTTGTCATGCATTGAAGGATTTTTCAAATAACTAGACACACATGTCTAGCACATCAAGGCGACGTGTCGCGTGCAAGACCCACGTCCCTAGCTCAAAGGTCAAGGTCATACTTAGAGTTTGAAGGTAATGGATTCCTGTATATATGCTTATATGCACACATTCGTGTCCAGACTGTAACTTTGTCATCATTGAAGGATTTTAAAATAACTTGGCACAAATGTCTAGCACATCAAGAAGACGTGTCGCGTGCAAGACCCACGTCCCTAGCTCAAAGGTCAAGGTCACACTTAGAGTTTGAAGATAATGGATTCCTCTATATATGCATATATGCACACATTCGTGTCCGGACTGTAACTTTGTCATGCCTTGAAGGATTTTAAAATAATTTGGCACAAATGCCTAGCACATCAAGACGACGTGTCGCGTGCAAGACCCACATCCCTACCACAAAGGTCAAGGTCACACTTAGAGTTTATAGGTAATGGAATCCTGTATATATGCATACTTTGTGTCCGGACTATAACTTTTATTATGCTTTGAAGGATTTTAAAATAACTTGGCACAAATGTCTTGCACATCAAGCGGATGTGTCGCGTGCAATACCAAAGTCCCTACCTCAAAGGTCAAGGTCACACTTAGTGTTTAAAGTAATGGAATCTGTATGCATGATTACTCTGTCATGCTGGAAGGATTTTAAAATTACATAGCACTTTATTGAGCACATGGAGGGACACGACTGTGAGGCACCTCTTTCGGGGGCATTCGTCACTTGTGAGGGACAGCTCTTGTTTTGATATCTTTTAGTATTTAAACTTAAAATTGTGAAAGGAAACGACGAAAATCTCGGACATGTGAGTTCGCAAAAATATGTGACAAACGGGGAACAACGTACGTTGGGCTAATGGAGCCTAGAAGGGATGAGCAGCTACCTAAAGGAATTATAGAAAATGCAACTGCAAAGCTGCAGGACACAAACTTAAAAATATAATATGATAGCTCTGAGTATATGATGGGAACCCTATGACCATTGACTCTTGGAAATTTGATTTTTATGCCCCAAAAGGGTGGCATATTAAAATCGCACCGTCCGTCTGTCTGTCCGTTCGTCTGTGCGTCCCCACTTACAAATTCGTGTCCGGACTGTAACTCTGTCATGCATTGAAGGATTTTAAAATAACTTGGCACACATGTCTAGCACATCAAGACGACGTGTCACGTGCAAGACCAAAGTCCCTACCTCAAAGGTCAAGGTCACACTTAGAGTTTGAAGGTAATGGATTCCTCTATATATGCATATATGCACATATTCGTGTCCGGACTGTAACTTTGTCATGCATTGAAGGATTTTAAAATTACTTGGCACAAATGTCTAGCACATCAAGACGACGTGTCGCGTGCAAGACCCTCATCCCCATACCAAAGGTCAAGGTCACACTCAGAGTTTGAAGGTAATGGATTCCTCTATATATGCATACATGCACATATTCGTGTCCGGACTGTAACTTTGTCATGCATTAAAGGATTTTAAAATAACTTGGCAGAAATGTCTAGCACATCAAGACGACGTGTCTCGTGCAAGACCCACGTCCCTACCTCAAAGGTCAAGGTCACACTTAGAGTTTGAAGGTAATGGATTCCTCTATATATGCATATATGCCGTATTCGTGTCCGGACTATAACTTTGTCATGCATTGAAGGATTTTAAAATTACTTGGCACAAATGTCTAGCACATCAAGACGACATGTTGCGTGCAAGACCGATGTTCCTACCTCAAAGGTCAAGGTCACACTTAGAGTTTATAGGTAATGGAATCCTGTATATATGCATACATTTGTGTCCGGACTATAACTTTATCATGCTTTGAAGGATTTTAAAATAACTTGGCACAAATGTCTAGCACATCAAGCGGATGTGTCGCGTGCAAGAGCCAAGTCCCTACCTCAAAGGTCAAGGTCACACTTGGTGTTGAAAGTAATGGAAAACTGTATGTATGGTTACTCTGTCATGCATGGAAGGATTTTAAAATTACATAGCACATTTATTGAGCACATGGAGAGGACACAGACTGTGAGGCACCTCTTTCGGGGGCATTCGTCACTTGTGAGGGACAGCTCTTGTTGAGCATTATTTTAGTCCTTGAAAATTAGAAAAAAGTCCTTGAAAAGTACTTGAATTTTGTCATGGAACTTCTGTATGAACCATGTAATTGAATCCTTTAAGCATGGTAACTCTGTCGTGCATGGATGGATTATTTTTCGAAGCAAAGGGTTAAAGTGATAGACTATCAGAAAACTTAGCATAAAATAATCAATGGCATGCTTACGAATACAGACTGCTTCGCCAGAAAGTGCTGAAGTTGAGCTTTTAGGATCGTTGAATGTCCATCGTCAGTCTGTCCAAACTTAGTTTGTTTATCCTAGAGCATGCAATCATAATAAAACTTGTACTCAATGCATATGGGGTCAAGACCTTAGAGGACTTTGTGGGCTCGGTCAGATCAGTACTTCCCTAATTGTGGCCCGGGGTTTAACAGAAAAGGCAATATTTATACCCCCAAAACGAAGTTTAGGGGGGTATATAGGAGTCACCCGGTGGTTGGTCGGTCGGTCGGGCGGTCTGTTGCTTTTCCTTTGTCCGGAGCATAACTTGAAAACTACTAGTTGGAATTCAATACAACTTCATACAATGGTCAAGCACATTGAGAGGAAGTGCAGTGCACAAGAACTATAACTCCATCTTGACTAATTACAGAGTTATTGCCCTTTGTTACTTTTCCTTGTCCGGAGCATAACTTGAAAACTACTAGTTGGAATTCAATACAACTTCATACAATGGTCAAGCACATTGAGAGGAAGTGCAGTGCACAAGAACCATAACTCCATCTTGACTAATTTCAGAGTTATTGCCCTTTGTCACTTTTCCTTGTCCGGAGCATAATTTGAAAACTACTAGTTGGAATTCAATACAACTTCATACAATGATCAAGCACGCTCAGAGGAAGTGCAGTGTACAAGAACTATAACTCTTTCTTGAGTATTTACTGAGTTATTGCCCTTTGTAACTTTTCCTTGTCCGGAGCATAACTTGAAAACTGCTAGTTGGAATTCAATACAACTTCATACAATGATCAAGCACAATAAGAGGAAGTGCAGTGCACAAGAACCATAACTCTATCTATAGTAATTACAGAGTTTTGCCCTTTGTTACTTTTTCCTTGTCCGGAGCATAACTTGAAAACTACTAGTTGGAATTCAATACAACTTCATACAATGATCAAGCACACTCAGAAGAAGTGCAGTGTACAAGAACTATAATTCTATCTTGAGTTTTACTGAGTTATTGCCCTTTGTTACCTTTTCCTTGTCTGAAGCATAACTTGAAAACTACTAGTTGGAATTCAGTACAACCTCATACAATGGTCAAGTACATTTAGAGGAAGTGCAGTACACAGGAACCATAACTCCATCTTGACTCATTACAGAGTTATTACCCTTTTGTTACTTTCCCTTGTCTTGAGCATAACTTGAAAACTTCTGGTTGGAATTCAATACAACTTCATACAATGGTCAAGCACAGTGAGAGGAAGTGCAGTGCACAGGAACCATAACTCCATCTTGCCCTTTGTTACTTTTCCCTGTCTGGAGCATTTTTCGAAAACTACAAGTTGGAATTCAATACAACTTCATACAATGGTCAAGCACAATGAGAGGAACTGCTAAGAACAATATCTCTTTTTAGTTTGTTTGCAAGGTATTATGTTACTACGAACTTCTTCAGTTTATAAAGCAATCCTTTTGGGGGTATTAATCACATTTAGTGATAGCTCTAGTTTATTATGTTTACACTCTAGGACCTTCACACAGACTTGTATAGGAAAATATTTCTTCTCAATAATTGTGTCCCCCAATAAGATGAAGGGGTATATAGGTCGGTCTGTAGATAGACCAAACCATGTCTGATCATTAACTAGATAACGCTTTGGATAAGTGTCCTCAAATTTGGTAGGTTGGCAGTGAATAATCTAGGTTTTGATTTACATGAGTCCTTGGGACGCACATTTTTCAAAACAATGAGTCCCAGCTATGAAACAATGAGTCCCTTTCCGAAAAAGTCAGAAAATAGAATCGTACATCCCCGCCGAATTACTGTCGTTGCGAATTTCAAATATAATTGTATTGAGTTACTGAAAATATTAATTACCTTTTACGTAGATTTAAAATATTTATTTCCGCTAAAAATCTGCTGTAACTAGTCGAGGTTTATTCTCCAATTAGCAATGTCGCGGTAGGTGTGAAAAATGCGAGCATTCATAAAGGATGACAATCTAAGTCAAATTTGAAATTTCGAGCTATGTGACACCACTGATTGAGTAACGTTTGATAATTTGTGAATGCGAAAAGTATTTTCAATTAACTTAACATTTATAAGTTCCAACTATTCTTTATTTAAAATAAACGTTATGTTTATAACAAAATCGCGGCGATTCAAGCCGATTTTTTCCAAGTAACAATTTTCTTCTACAGTGTATTTACTTTAAAGAATTACCTTTGCCGCATAAAATAATTTCTACAGCGTTACGAGATCAAAGCACGTACGCCGACGCTGAGTTTCGTTTGATCCAAGCGAAGCACGTGGCATTAAAAAGACCGAATATTTTGACAGGTAGTGACAAGTCTGATTATTTTGGATTATAAAAACTAGTTTGGAATAGACAATGTATAATATGTGTAAGTTTTATTTTGGTTATGCACTATATCAAGCTATACAAATGTACGTCGGTCGGCAAATATTTTCGAATTTAATAAATGTACAAAATTAAAAAAATACGTGTATACAAATTTTCACGGAAAATAATTCTACTTTAATGTCCTGTTAACTGTCTGAAACATCATTCCAAGTACCGCGATTTTACACCCGCGAATTTAACGATTTCATGTGAAAATTCTTCTAAATACTCTGCAGGAAACGCAAGTTCGTGGACCATATTCTTTTATACAATCTGCCACGAGCATATACCCAAGTCTCGCTTTTCACGTGCTTGCGTCCTAAAGGACGCACATATTTCAAATCTTTGCGTCCTTTGCATTTTTTGTGCGTCTGTGATGCAGGACGCACGGCTAGATTATTCACTGGGTTGGTTGATCATGTCAATTAGATGACCTCTATTGATTTTGGGTATATTGTTTAACAGATGTTGATCAGTCAGTCCATCCGTCTACCAAGTGGTTTCCGGATGATAACTCCAGAACACTTGGATCCTGAATCTTTAGGTGGAGGTTGATCATGATCAGGAGATTACCCCATTTAGATTTTGAGGTCAGTAGGTCCGAGGTAAAAGTCACAGTGACCCAGAATAGTAAAACCGTTTCCAGACAATAACTCGAGAAATCTTGTTATATTATTCTCAGACTTGTAAGTTTTGAGGAATGTATGCCAAATGGTTCTTTGCATATTTCGACTTTTTCCTCATTACTGATTGCATCAAGGGGCCCATTCATTTACAAACAGATCTGTTTCCTCAAACTTTGTTAAGTATTTTTGGTCCCTATTGATTTTCAGGTAAAAGGTCTTGGTCACAGTGACCTTCAACAGAATTAGCTAATTGGCTGCCATCAGATGGGAAGGGGGGGATACTAGTACATGTTTTACAAACATCTCTTGTTGCAAGCTCTAGATGTTTGGTATGAAGTATTTTCTAGTGGTTTCTCCATAAAGGGTCTAACTTTGCCCAGAAGGTCAAAGTTGGCCCTGCCTACTTGACCTACTTTTTATACCCTCGAAACGAAGTTAAAGGGGGTATAAAGGAGTCAACCGGTGGTTGGCCGGGCGGGCGGTCCGTTGCATTTTCCTTGTCCGGAGCATAACTTGAAAACTACCAGTTTGAATTCAATACAACTTCACACAATGGTCAAGCACATTGAGAGGAAGTGCAGTGCACAAGAACCATTACTCCATCTTGACTAATTACAGAGTTACTGCCCTTTGTTACTTTTCGTTGTCCGGAGCATAACTTGAAAGCTATTGGTAGGAAGTCAATGCAACTTCATACAATGGTCTAGCACAATGAGAGGAAGTGCAGTGCACAAGAACCATAACTCTATCTTGACTAATTACAGAGTTATTGCCCTTTGTTACTTTTCCTTGTCCAGAGCATAACTTGAAAACTACAGGTTGGAATTCAATACAACTTCATACAATGGTCCAGCACAATGAGAGTGCAGTGTACAAAAACCATAACTCTTATCTTGACAAATTATTCCAAGAACAATATCTTTATTAAGCAGGTTTTTTGAAAAAAACCTACTTATTAGAATGTCGGGCGGGTGGGTGGGCGGGCATCAAACATTGGTTTCCGTTGGATAACTTTAGGAGTGACCAATTGCAATAAAAGTTGGTGTGTAGGTAGCTTGCATGGAGACGCCGCTTGGGATTGCATTTGGGGTCACTAGGGTCAAGGTCACTGTTACTAAAAATAGAAAAACGGTTTCCGCTCAATAACTCGAGCTAGGAGTGACCAATTACAATGAAACTTGGTCTGTAGGTAGCTTGCGTGGAGACGCCACTTGGGATTGCATTTGGGGTCACTAGGGTCAAGGTCACAGTTACTAAAAATAGAAAAATGGTTTCCGCTCAATAAATCAAGTTAGGAGTGACCAATTACAATGAAACTTGGTCTGTAGGTAGCTTGCATGGAGACGCCGCTTGGGATTGCATTTGGGGTCACTAGGGTCAAGGTCAAAGTCACTGTAACTAAAAATAGAATAATAGTTTCTGCTCAATAACTCAAGTTAGGAGTGACTAATTGCAATCAAACTCAGTGTGTAGGTAGCTTGTGTAGAGAGGAAGCTTATGATTGCATTGGGGGTCACTTGGTTCAAGGTCAAGGGAACTGTTACTAAAAATAGAAAAATGGTTTCCACTCAATAACTTGAGTTAGGAGTGACCAATTGTAATGAAACTTGCGTGTGTAGGTAGCTTGCGTGGAGAGGAAGCTTTGGTTCACTAGGGTCAAGGTCACTGTTACTAAAAATAGATTTTTATTTATTTTTAGTTTTTAGATTGTTTTAAGCCAAAAAAATTTTGGGGGAGTCAAGGTCACTGTTACTAAAAATAGATTTTTATTTAATTTTAGTTTTTTGATTTTTTTAAGGCAGTTTAAAAAAAGTTTTTCATTTATTTTTAGTTTTTAGTTTTGCAAAAAAAAATTTGGGGTCAAGGTCACTTGCAGGGTCAAGGTCACTGTTACTAAAAATGATTTTTATTTAATTTTGTTTTTTATTGTTTTAAAAAAAAAATTGGGGGGCAAGGGCACTAGGCAAGGTCACGTACAAAAAAAAAAAAAAATCTTGTGTTTAAATTGTAGCAAAAAAAAAATTGGGGCACAAGGGTCAAGGTCAAGGGCACTGTTACTAAGATAGGGAGGAGTCAAGATGACTGTTTTTTTTTAATTCTACAATTTCTACAGGCGCTGTTTAAACCTGCTTTGGCGGCATTGCCGCGTCTTCTTGTTTTTCGGGGTCAAGGTCACTAGGGTCAAGGTCACTGTTACTAAAAATAGATTACCTATGGGTCAAGGTCAAGGGCACTGTTACTAAGATAGGAAGGAGTCTAGATGACTGGTTTTTTTTTAATTCTACAATTTCTACAGGCGCTGTTTAAACCTGCTTTGGCGGCATTGCCGCGTCTTCTTGTTTTAGTTTTTTTTGCAAGGTAGTCTGTTACTACGAATTTCCTCAGTTTATAAAGCAGTCTTTTGAGGGAATTAATCACATTTAGTGATAGGTTTAGTTAGTTCAAGCGCTATACATTGATGGTGTTTCCGACCTTGTATAATAGCCACTTGTACCCAGGTGAGTGATATAGTTACATCATGGTCTCTTTGTTTTTTAATACATGTAGGACACAAAATTGAAGAGATTCCAGAAGTTCCCCTTGTTGTCAGCGACAAAGTTGAAGAGTACAAAAAAACAAAAGAAGCTGTGACGCTCCTCAAAAGGTTAAAAGCCTGGCAGGACATTTTAAAGGTAAGAGATTAGAAATTGCTGAATTTCTTTGTCAGATTTTGATCATACCAAACTTGTTCACATGTTAATTATCAAGACCCTCTACTTAACCAGCTCTTGATGTGACAGTTGGCAGTTTCTTATGTTTCCCCATCCCAGTAGGTGGCTTGCATGCAGACACAGCTTGGGATTGCATTTGGGGTCACTAATGTCAAGGTCACTATTACTAAAAGTAGAAAAACGGTTTCCGCTCAGTAACTCCAGTTAGGAGTGACCAATTGCAATGAAACTTGGTCTTAGTGACCAATTGTAATGAAACTTGGTGTGTAGGTATTGGGGGGAAAAAAAATTTTGGGTCAAAAAGGTAAAAGTAAAAATTAAAAAAAATATTTTTTTTTTTTCAAAACCCAAAAAAAAAATATATAAATTTTTCCCCCTTTTTTTTTTTTTTTCCCCCGTCGGCGCGTTGCCCTTGTCGGAGCATTGAAGCTTTGGGTCAAAGGTCAAGGTCACAGTTACTGACTCTACATGTAGCACATTGAGAGGAAGTGCGGCCGAATATAACTCCATCTTGACTAATTACAGAGTTATTGCCCTTTTTTATTTTTTTTTCCCCGGAAAAAAAAAAAAAAAAAAATTGGTTTAAAAAAAAAAAAAAAAAAAAAAATGGTCACCATTAGAGGAAGCAGCAAGAACAAACTCATCTTGATAATTACAATTTTTTTCCCTTTTTTTTTCGCCCCAAAAAAAAAACCTCCTTCTCGGGAAAAAAATAAAAAATAATATTTGGAAAAAAAAAAAACACCCACAAATACCCCCCCCACAATGAGAGGAAGTGCAGTGCAGAAGAACCATAACCCATTTGACAAATTACAGAGTTATTGCCCTTTGTTGCTTTCCCTTGTCCGAAACAAACTGAAAACTACTGGTTGGAATCAAACATCAAGAGAACACAATGGGGAGTGCGGTACAAGAACCATAACTCTATATAGAAGTTTTTTAAAGTTATTGCCCTTTGTTTTTTTTTTCTCTCCAGGCATTACTTGAAAACTGCTGGTTGGAATTCAATATAACCTCATACAATGGTCAGTACATTGAGAGGAAGTGCATGCACAAGAACCATACTCCATCTTGACTCATTACAGAGTTTTGCCCTTTGTTACTTTTCCTTGTCCGGAGCATAATCTTGAAATTCAAATACAACTTCATACAATGGTCAGCACAATGAGAGGAAGTGCAGTGCACGGAACCATAACTCAATCTTGACTCATTACAGAGTTATTGCCCTTTTTTCTTTTTCCTTGTCCGGAGCATATTCAAAACCTCCTGGTTGGAATTCAATACACTTCATAAAATGGTCAAGCAATGAGAGGAAGTGCAATGTAAAGAACCATAACTCTATCTTGACAAATTACAGAGTTATTGCCAGAACATATCTCTTTTTAGTTTGTTTGCAAGGTATTCTTTTCCCCCCAACTTTCTCGTTGAAAGCTGTCTTTTGGGGTTATTAATAACATCTTTTTTATTTTATAAAACATTCTTTTGGGTTTTTTTATACCATTTAGTGATAGCTCTAGTTTAATTCAGCAAAAAAAATTTTTTGGGGTCTAGGTCACTAGGGTCAAGGTCACGGATCAGTGTTACTAAAAATAGATTTTTTTTTGTGTAAATTTTTGGTGTCAAGGTCACTAGGGTGAAATACAGAAAAAAAATTAGTTTTTAAATTGTTTTCAGCAAAAATGAATTTTTGGGTCAAGGTTACTGTTATTAAAGTGACATTATGTGCATATCACTGCACAAATTGTGTTTTTGGTGACAGTTTTATAAAAGCAATTTTTGGTTGCTGTGCATTTAAATGTGTTAAATTAATGATTATGCCGCATTAGTATTTGAAGTTGGTGCTTTAGATATGAACAAATCGGACTGATAGATAGTTGAATGTGTCGTTGTTGATGTTGGTAGAGATTTCAGCAGTGGAAGGGAAGCAACTCCTGCATGCAGTTGTTCTTTTCTTAAATTGACTCTCCCAGTCAAATAAGAAAATCCAATATTTTGAAAGTTATTTTTTCATACTGGTAGTGGGAAGAGTTTGGTGTATTGGGTTAAAAGTTATTATTTCCTCTACACTTTTGTACACACACCATTTTCAGCTGGATTTTTACTTGAAAAAAATGCGCATAATGTCACTTTAATGATAATTTTTTTAGTTTTTAAATTGTTTTCAGCAAAAAAAAAATTTGAGGTCAAGGTCACTGTTACTTAAAATAAATTTAAGAAAAAAAAATTCTTTGCAGAGGGAGGAGTCAAGGTGACTGGTTTTTTTTAATTCTGCAATTTCTAAAGGTGCCATTTAAACCTGCTTTGGCGGCATTGCCGTGTCTTCTTGTTGTGTGTATAGAACGCATGGGAGTATATCATGCACCCCAGATATGGAATGAAAATTTCGGGATGAATGCTTAAATCTTCTCTGAAACCACAAGGCCTAAGGCTTAGATATTTGGCATGTAGCATTGGCTAGTGGACCTCTACCAAGATTGTTCAAATTATGACCCCCGGGTCAAGATTGACCCCGCACGGGCTAAGATATTTGGCATGTAGCATTGCATAGTAGACCTCCTGAAAGTTTGTTCAAATTGTGCCCCTGGGGTCAAAATTGGCTTTTCCCGGGGTGGGGGCGGGGGTCATTTGTTTTACAAAAATGTATATAGGAAAACCTATTTGGTATAGTGATCTTCCACCAGGCAAGTGGACTTGTACCAAGGTGAGCCATCTTGGCCCTCTTGTAATACATGTACATCTGTAGACCTAGTCAGAAAAAATAAAACAATATTAAATTGTGAGTTTATTGGTGAGGGGGTGGGGAATGTCAAAAGTTTAAAATTCTCTTTCCCTTCCATTATGAAGCGCTGTATAATGCACACATATACCATAGGTAACCAGAACCGGTAATCGGCTTTTAGCACCACCCAATAAAGACTTCAAAAAGAAGATGGTCAGAAAATGTAAATATTTTGCTGATTTAACAAGATTTTAAAGTCGAGAAAAATGGCCCGAGGTCCTGTCCTGGTGTATAGAACGCATCCCTTCATGGAAATTTAAAAATGGGTTAAAGAACTGCGAGTTATACACACAGGATTACCGTCTATCTCTTTCTGAAATGAAGACTGACAAAAATAAAAGGACTAAGAAACTGAGTTTCAAAAATGGCCGAGGTCCATGGCATTGATGTTTTTATCCCCCTGTAAAGGCTGAGGGGAAATGGTAATGGGCTCTGTCCAGGCGTCCGTCCTACTTTTGTCCGGAGCATAACCTTGAAAGTATTCAAGGGAATTTATTTAAACTTTACACACAGAGGACATTGAGAGGAAGTGCAGTGTACAAGGACCTTAACTCTAGCTTGTCCAATTTTGAGCTTTTTTTCTTGCTCAAAGGTGAGCTATTGTAATTGCCTAGTGTCTGTAGACTCTTGACCTTGTGTATGTAATACATGCTGCATTTTTCATTGGATCTTCATGAAACTTGGTCAAACCTGTCAACTTGAATATGGATCATCTGGAGTCAAAATCTAGGTCACTGGGTCAAATCATAGAAAAACCTTATGTATCAATACAGGTTGCAATTTTTAGCTCACCTGGCTACGCCAGGGTGAGCTTTTCTGATCGATGATTGTCCATCGTCCGTCAACATTTTGATTCAAATGACATCTCCTCTGAAACCTCTAGGCCAATGTTGATAAAACTATGCAGGAATGTTCCTTGCATGAAGCTCTACCAAAATTGTTCAAAGAATTCCATTCCATGCAGAACTCTGGTTGCTATGGCAACAAATAGGAAAAACTTAAAAAATCCTCTTCTCTGAAACCACAACGCCTAGAGCTTAGATATTTGGCATGTAGCATTGTCTAGTGGACCTCTACCAAGATCGTTCAAATTATGACCCCCAGGTCAAAATTGACCCCGCGCGGGTGGGCACTTAGTTTTTGCATAGGAATATATAGGAAAAACTTTAAAAATCTTCTTCTCTGAAACCACAAGGCCTAGAGCTTAGATATTTGGCATGTAGTATTGGCTAGTAGACCTCTACCAAGATTGTTCAAATTATGACCCCCGGGTCAAAATTGACCTTGCCCAGGGGTCACTTAGTTTTGCATAGGAATATATAGGAAAACTTTAAAAATCTTCTTCTCTGAAACCACAAGGCCTAGAGCTTAGATATTTGGCATGTAGCATTGGCTAGTGGACCTCTACCAAGATTGTTCAAATAATGACCCTCGCATCAAAATTGACCCCGCACGGGGGGTCACTTAATTTTACATAGGCTTATATAGTAAAAACTTTAAAAATCTTCTTCTTTGAAACCACAAGGCCTAGAGCTTAGATATTTGGCATGTAACATTGGCTAGTGGACCTCTACCAAGATGGTTCAAATTGTGACCCCCTGGTCAAAATTGACCCCGCACCGGGGGGGTCACTTAGTTTTACGTAGGCTTATATAGGGAAAACTTAAAAAATCTTTTTCTTTGAAACCACAAGGCCTAGAGCTTTGATATTTAGCATGTAGCATTGCCTAGTAGACCTCTTCAAAGTTTGTTCAAATTATGCCCCTGGGGTCAAAATTGACTGTGCCCGCGGGGGGGGGGGATCATTTGTTTTACAAAGGCGTATATAGGAAAACTTATTTGGTATATAACATTATCTAGTGATCTTCCACCAGGCAAGTGGACTTGTACCAAGGTGAGCGATATAGGGCCATTTTGGCCCTCTTGTCATTGGATCATTGCCTTGATGAAATCTAGGTGGAGTTCTAATGTGGGTTATCTGGGGCCAAAACTAGGTCAACCCTAGAGCTTAGATATTTGGCATGTAGCATTGCCTAGTAGACCTCTTCAAAGTTTGTTCAAATTACAAAGGCGTATATAGGAAAACTTATTTGGTATATAACATTATCTAGTGATCTTCCACCAGGCAAGTGGACTTGTACCAAGATGAGCGATATAGGGCCATCTTGGCCCTCTTGTTAAAATTTCTTTTAATTTATTTATATGTAAATTGAAAATGTTGGAGGGGTTTTCAATAGATATTAGTTTTGTTGTCAAAATGTCAATATTTTGTTCCACACATCATTTAAATCTATGAATTAAAAAAAAATGTCTGTTTCCCGTTACCTTACTAACCCTCCTGTGTTACCCGCGATCCAAATGATTTTTTGACCCTGAAAAAATATGCATGGAAATTCCTATTGTTTGGTGTTGTCTGTGAACAAAGCCCATGAAGGATAACATACACAGTATATAAATCGGGCTTTTGCACGTTCATGTCGTAATGAAATCGCATGTTTGTACCACAACGTTCTACTTACAGACGCCATTCTATAACTTTGAAGGTACCAACCAGATTCTGTTGAAAACGAGGTGTAATCATACAAGGAGTTTTTAATACATGCAATGAATGATCACTGATCTGGTTTGCAAGATATGTTTGCTAAATCATTTATCTTTATGATTTTAACAACACTTGCCATACGTGTATATGCCTGCCATGTGTTTGCACTGCATTCATTTATTCACGACCGTGTTCTATTGAAAGCACGTGGTTTTCTCATATTTGGCAGGAATATTTTCGGTGGGAACTCGATGGAACAATGCCACATGTATATGCCGTAGTAATCAAGTCATTGCGAGCTGTGTAACTTGTCATTTCCCACGCCGCAGGATCTAAATACATTGTTGCTATTTAAAAGATTGCTTCTATATATTCACATTTATATATATAATCTTATAAATATTTATGAAACAAAATCTTGTGAATATTTTACAATTATGATAAGCCATAATAATAATTTTCTTGCTTTAATCATTAGCTTAACATTTATCTTTCCTTTTGTCATATAAAAATGTATTTGGACAACGAGCAATGTTGCAGCATTGTATTGCATATATCGTATATAAATTTCCCAGTTTTATTGAACATACTGGCTTTCAACGGGTGATCATGAGTAGTTTGAGAGCAAACTATTGATAATAAAAAAAATATGGATTGTATATGTTGTAAGTCAGTAAAGTCTTTGCAATAGATTGTTTGGGGCAGCCTTCACGTCGAATATACCAAGCCCAAGTTTTGCACATGAAATATAATGTGCAGGCCCGTAAAGTTGAACACGTCACTGTTAAGAATTTGTCATAACTATTGATGATACCCGTAGATTCGTAAGCGTCATAATAAGTATGTGGTTGTTTGCAATTTTCCGTCCGCGATTCAAGTAAAAAGTAAACTGTTGGTCAATATCTCAGAAACTTCGAGTAATGCACGACAGTTTATGCCAGTTTTGCATTTAATCCAGTACGTACTTAAATTTGTACGGTATCGTTTGATATATTAGTCTTAATGATGTTAGGTTTTCTGTGCCGCTCCTTTTTATGTTTGGCGCGGCAAGTCTTACTTTAAAAATAGCGGAATCTTGGCTTAAATATACCAATTAATATTTAAATTGTACGGAAGAAAACACAAATTACAACCTGATTATTTGATACTTACAGAATTTCATCAATTAAACAATTGTCGTAAATACATAGATTGTAAAGCATATCTGTTTTTATTTTTGGGTATTTCGGTTGATCCACGGCATGCACGGGGCTCCAACAATTTACAAGTTCGCATTAAACAAACAACATAAAATAAAACCCCAACCTAACAACCCATCATTTTTCAACATGTTACTGGTACAGGAAACAGACATATTTTAAGGCTGTATGTTGATTGTAAAATATAAGTAAGATAGGAAACTAAACTTGCAGAATGTAGTAGATTTTCAGACTTGTGTTCTTCATCATCAGCAAAAAAAAAAATGTTTGACTTGTCCGCAGTCACCATCATTTATAAAACTAGCAAACGGTCCGACTATTTTACGTACGGAATGTTGCGGGATATAGCCATTTTCAGCATACATATTTCACTACCGTGGTAGACATAAATATGGCGGAGGGAGTTAACAAATGAAACGGTGAAAGGAAACTTTAGCTGGTAACTTTCTTTAGACTTGAGAGACTGGCGATATTGAACAGTAAATACATTCATTTTTATGTTATATTACAGGTTCTTATTTAAAATGTATTGTCATTAGATGTTTCTACCTAAATCTCTGTTTCACCACGGAAAGGTAGGTTTCTAGTTTTGACGTTATAGCGAGATTCTGACCAAAAGCGAAAATATCTCGAATTTGCTCAAGACGTCACTTAAATATTTTGACTAGGTGACACAAGTGTTCTACTGAACACTCGTCTAGTTTTAACAATGTCAAAGTCCCTTAGTTTCCAGCATTCGTTGCGATCGTTATACTTTTTGACATCAATCTGGATAAGATTTTGATAATTTAACTGCTTTTAAACAGTGAAAATAATAAACATTAGTATACAGGGTTTTACGGGACGCAATATTCTGCGTCAAATACGCATAAAATGAGTCACAGGACCCGTGAAAATATTAATTTGCGTCCACAAGGACGCATAATCATTCGTAGCAATTTTCGATAAAAAAATTCTAAGCGAGGTAACTCTTACAGACAACCGCCGTGATTTCTGCAGTAGAATTGTCTTTCTTCTTGAAATTGACCAATCGTATGATCGCGCACCTGTTTTTGTCAAGGACATTCGGATATTTCAGCATCAATCATTACCTCGGTCTGTAAATTTTCGTTGTCGGCAAAAATCAGCAGCTGTCATGCAAAACAGCCTTATTACGATGTTTTTTATCTAAGCAAACTTGCATACAATGAAAAAAGATGGGAAAAGAACTGAGGCACCTGCTGAAGTAATTGGAATGCTGTTATGAATAACCTGCGCCATGAAGGCCAGGAAAATTCGTCACAAACTGGCTCGAAAAAATACCATCTGTAAATACGATTTTAAATTTTCGGACCCCCAGTTTTGCACATGGGACCCCTAAAAATCACCAAGCGAGTCCCAAGGACCCCTAAAATGTAATATCCATGTAAAACCCTGAGTATACACTTGAATGTAACTGGTCTTAGGACAAAAGTGTTTAGATTGTTTTACCTTTTGGAACTTCACTGTATTTTAAGACATAATAAGAGATTGATACACCAGTCTTTAGCTTAACATGCTTCTCTTTCTACAACAGGTATATAACTCCAAAAGATTCCGTGCTGGGAAAGGAAAAATGAGAAACAGAAGAAGAATTCAACGTCGTGGGCCTCTCATTATTTATAATAAAGATAATGGTTTAACAAGAGCTTTTAGAAATATTCCTGGTAAGAGTCCTCTGTTACTTCATTGATAAAAAGGTTAATAAAAAGGAAAAATGTAATTAATGATTTGCATGAAAAATTGTTGTCATGGCCATGGGGTACTTGATGAAATTTTGGTCCGTGTTACTGATAATAGATGATCAGATAACTACCAACCTGATACCTCAAGTCTTCAGTTTGTTGTTATGTCTAGGGTTACCTGAACACAAAGTGCTCAAGGTGAGTTATTTTGATCACCTGGTGTCCGTCGTCTGTCTGCTCACACTTAACTTTAAATATGCAATAGAGACTGCATTTTTACAGCATCTTCATGAAACTTGGTCGAATGACAACCTTGATGAAATCTAGTTAGTTTGAATATGAGTCATCTGGGGTCAAAAATAAGGCCACTGGGTGAAATCATAGAAAAACCTTGTGTATACAATAGAGGTTGCTTTTTTCATTGGAACTTCATGAAACTTTGTCAGTATGATTGCCTTGATGAAATCTTATAATACCCTAGAAACTAGGTTTAGGGGGGTATAAAGGAGTCACCCGATGGTTGGATCGGCAGCCAGTCGTTCTGTTGCATTTTCCTTATCCGGAGCATAACTTTAAAACTACTGGTTGGAATTCAATACAACTTCATGCAATGGTCAAGCACAATGGGAGGAAGTGCAGTGCACAAGAACTATAACTCCATCTTGACTAATTACAGAGTTATTGCCTTTGTTACTTTTCCTTGTCTGGAGCATAACTTGAAAACTACAGGTTGGAATTCAATACAACTTCATACAATGGTCGAGCACAATGAAAGGAAGTGCAGTATACAAGAACCATAACTCTTATCTTGATTTATTACAGAGTTATTGCTGTTTGTTACCTTTCCTTGTCTGGAGCATAACTTGAAAACTACTGGTTGGAATTCAATACAACTTCATACAATTGTCCAGCACAATGAGAGGAAGTGCAGTGTACAAGAACTATAACTCCATCTTAACAAATTACAAGGACAATATCTCTATTTTAGTTGTTTTTGCAAGGTTTTCTATTACTACGAACTTTGTCCGTTTATAAAGCAGTCTTTTGGGGGGTATTAATCACATTTAGTGATAGGAACTATCCGAAACTTGGTCAGAATGACTGCCATGATGAAATCTGGGTTGAGTTTGAATATGGGTCATCTTGGAGCAAAAACAAGGTTGTATGGTTGAATCATAAGAAAACTTTGTGTATGCAATGGAGGTTGTTTATTGCATTGGATCTTCATGAAACTTGGTCAGAGTGACAGCCTTGAAAACATCTTGATCCAGTTCAAATATGGGTAATTTTGGATCAAAAACTAGGTCACAGGGTCAAATTGCAGAGAACTCCTGTGTATGAATTAGAGGATGCATTTTTAGCTCACCTGGCTACGCCAGGGTGAGCTTTTCTGATCGATGATTGTCCATCGTCCGTCAACATTTTGATTCAAATGACATCTCCTCTGAAACCTCTAGGCCAATGTTGATAAAACTATGCAGGAATGTTCCTTGCATGAAGCTCTACCAAAATTGTTCAAAGAATTCCATTCCATGCAGAACTCTGGTTGCTATGGCAACAAATAGGAAAAACTTTAAAAATCTTCTTCTCTGAAACCACAAGGCCTAGAGGTTAGATATTTGGCATGTAGCATTGTCTAGTGAACCTCTACCAAGATTGTTCAAATTATGACCCCCAGGTCAAAATTGACCCCGCACGGGTGGGCACTTAGTTTTTGCATAGGCATATATAGGAAAAACTTTAATAAAAATCTTCTCTGAAACCACAAGGCCTAGAGCTAAGATATTTGGCATGTAGCATTGTCTAGTGGACTCTACCAAGATTGTTCAAATTATGACCCCCCCGGGTCAAAATTGACCCACGGGGGTGGTCACTCAGTTTTGCATAGGAATATATAGGAAAAACTTTAAAAATCTTCTTCTCTGAAACCACAAGGCCTAGAGCTTAGATATTTGGCATGTAGCATTGGCTAGTGGACCTCTATCAAGATTGTTCAAATTATGAGCCCCGGATCAAAATTGACCCCACACCGGGGGTCACTTACTTTTACATAGGCTTATGTAGGAAAAACTTTAAAAATCTTCTCTGAAACCAGAAGGCCTAGAGCTTAGATATTTGGCATGTAGCATTGTCTAGTGGACCTCTACCAAGAGTGTTCAAATTATGACTCGCGGATCAAAATTGACCCCGCACGGGGGTCACTTAGTTTTACATAGACTTATATAGTAAAAACTTTAAAAATCTACTTTGAAACCACAAGGCCTAGAGCATAGATAATTGGCATGTAGCATTGCCTAGTAGACCTCTACAAAGTTTGTTCATTGCCCGGGGGATCATTTGTTTTAGAAAGACGTATATAGGAAAACTTGTTTGGTATATACATTATAGTGATCTTCCACCAGGCAAGTGGACTTGTACCAAGGTGAGCGATATAGGGCCATCTTGGCCCTCCTGTCATTCAATCTTCATGAAACTAGGTCAGAATGATAAAATCTAGATTGAGATTGAATATTGATCATATCATATTGATCAAATTATGACCCCAGTTCAAAATTGACCCCCGTAGGTGGCCTTAGTTTTTGCATAGGCATATATAGGAAAAACTTTAAAAATCTTCTCTGAAACCACAAGGCCTAGAGCTAAGATATTTGGCATGTAGCATTGCCTAGTGGACCTCTACCAAGATTGTTCAAATTATGACCCCCGGGTCAAAAATGACCCCGCGGGGGTGGTCACTTAGTTTTACATAGGCTTATGTAGGAGAAACTTTAAAAATCTTCTCTGAAACCACAGGGCCTAGAGCTTGGATATTTAGCATGTAGCATTGCCTAGTAGACTTCTTAAAAGTTTGTTCAAATTATGCCCCTGGGGTCAATATTGACCCCGCCCAGGAGGTTACTTACTTTACAAAGACGAATATAGGAAAACCTATTTGGTATGTATCATTGTCTTGTGGTCTTCCACCTACTTTGTTCAAATCATGCCTCTCGAGTCAAAATCAACCACACCGATCAGGCAAGTTGACCTGTATTCAGGTGAGCGATATAGGGCCATCATGGACCTCTTATTTAAGTAATTTACACCCGCTGCTAAAGGAATTACCGAATCTCCACGGAAGAAAGGATAAGGGGAAGATCTTTCACAGGTTATCATCAATTTTTTTTTTTCATTTTAGTGAAAATTAGAGTTGGCGGGTTCGAGAAACAAAAAATCAACAAACTTGGGCCTTAGCAAAGGAATACCTCCAATACCTGTTGCTCAGATTACATGATGAAAATTTGGTCCGTGTTACTGATTGCAGTTGATACGATAATTACCAACCTGATGCCTGAGCAACTATCTGGCATTTCTTTTTTAGCTCGACTATTCGAAGAATAAGGAGACTATTGCACTCGCCTGCGTCGGCGTCTGCGTTGGTTAAAGTTTTTTATGAAGTCAAATATCTTGAATACTATCAAAGGTATTGACTTGAAACTCAAACTATATGTTTACCATCAACATTTACACCTGAGGAAACAATCCCCATAACTCTGTTTTGATTTTTGACAGATTTATGCCCCTTTTTAACTTAGAATTTTTGGTTAAAGTTTTTTATAATTTCAAATATCTTGAATACTATCAAAGGTATTGACTTGAAACTCAAAGTATGTGTCTACCATCAACATCTACACCTGAGGAAACAATTCCCATAACTCTGTTTTGATTTTTGACAGATTTATACCCCTTTTTAACTTAGAATTTTTGGTAAAAGTTTTTTGTAAATTCAAATATCTTGAATACTATATAAGGTATTGACTTGAAACTCAAAATATATGTTTACCATCAACATCTACACCTGAGGAAACAATCCCCATAACTCTGTTTTGATTTTTGACAGATTTATATCCCTTTTTAACTTAGAATTTTTGGTAAAAGATTTTATAAAGTCAAATATGTTGAATACTATTGACTTGAAACTCAAAGTATGTGTCAACCATCAACATCTACACCTGAGGAAACAATCTCCATAACTCTGTTTTGATTTTTGATAGATTTGTGTCCCTTTTTAACTTTGAATTTTTTGTTAAAGATAGAATACTATCGAACGTATTGACTTGAAACTTAAATTGTATGTTTACTGTCAACATCTTCACCAATGTTTTTGATTTTTGACATATTTATGCCCTTTTTAACTTAGAATTTTGTCACAGTTTTGTCAGACTGATATGGAAATATTCAAAATGGCTTTCTTTGGAAATGTCATAGAATAATTATGCAGCATGCAGCGGTCATGCTTTTTTAATTCTATACATACCAATTTTGAAAAGTTACAAAATTATTCATGATCAATATACAAGGTCATGTATTTCTTTGAAATTATCCCCCCATCCTCCCTCCAGTTGGCTTGCAGAATCCAGAGTAAGGCTTTGAATGCAATGTACATTTACAAGTTTTTCTTTGAACAAGTTTCATATCTTTGACCTTAATTCTTATAGACAATTACACAATACTCCTGTTCTTAGACAGAAACCCCATTTTACCAACAAGCTTTCGAATAGTCGAGCTTGCTGTCATGTGACAGCTCTTGTTGTTATTTACCCTAAGGGGGATATGGTAATAGTCTCCATCCATGCATCAGTCTGTCACACATTTTGCAGGGCCCTAGCTCCACATTAGGGTGACATATTAAAATCGCACTGTCCGTCTGTGCGTCCCCACTTACAAATTCGTGTCCGGACTGTAACTTTGTCATGCATTGAAGGATTTTAAAATAACTTTGCACAAATGTGGAGCACATCAAGATGACTTGTGGTGTGCAAGACCAATGTCCCTACCTAAAAGGTCAAGGTCACACTTGGAGTTTGAAGGTAATGGAATCCTCTATATATGCACACATTCCTGTCCGGACTGTAACTTTGTCATGCATTGAAGGATTTTAAAATAACTTGGCACAAATGTCTAGCACACCAAGACAATGTGTCGCATGCAAGACACACGTCCCTACCTCAAAGGTCAAAGTCACACTTAAGAGTTTGAAGGTAATGGAATCCTCTATATATGCACACATTTGTGTCCGGACTATAACTTTGTCATGCATTTAAAATAACTTGGTACAAATGTCTAGCACATCAAGACGACGTGTTGCATGCAAGACCCACGTCCCCATATCAAAGGTCAAGGTCACACTTTGACTTAGAGTTTGAAGGTAATGGAATCCTGTATATGTGCACACATTTGTGCCCAGACTATTACTTTGTCATGCATTGACTGATTTAAAAATAACTTAGCACAAATGTCTAGCACATCAAGCCTATGTGTCGCATGGATTTTAAAATTGGCCTTTCCCTGGGAGGTGGGGGGTCATTTGTTTTACAAATATGTATATAGGAAAACCTATTTGGTATACAACATTGTCTAGTGATCTTTCACCAGGCAAGTGGACTTGTACCAAGGTGAGTGATATAGGGCCATCTTGGCCCTCTTGTTTTTCATTTTAGCGAAAATTAGAGTTGGCGGATTTGAGAAACGAAAAATCAACAAACTTCGGCCTTAGTAAGGGAATACCTCAAATACCTGTTGCTCAGATTACATGATGAAAATTTGGTCCGTGTTACTGATTGCAGTTGATACGATAATTACCAACCTGATGCCTGAGCAACTATCTGGTCATTTCTTTTTAGTTCACCTGGCACAAAGTGCCAGAGTGAGCTGTTAGGGTCACTCACCATCCGGGGCCCGTCGTACGTAATCCGTCAGTCTGTTCACCATTTCCTTAAAACGACATCTCTGAAACCACTAGGCCAATGTTGATGAGACTTTGCAGGAATGTTCCTTGCATGAAGCTTTATCAAAGTTGTTCAAAGAATTTTATTCCATGCAGAACTGGTTGCTATGGCAACAAATCGGGAAAACTTTAAAAATCTTCTCTGAAACCACAAGGCATAGAGCTTAGATATTTGGCATGTAGCATTGTTTAGTGGACCTCTACCAAGATTGTTCTAATTATGACCCCAGGGTCAAAATTGACCCTGCCCAGGGGTTCACTTGGTTTTACATAGGCTTATATAGAAAAAACTTAAAGAATCTCCTGAAACCACAAGGCCTAGAGCTTAGATATTTAGCATGTGGCATTGGCTAGTGGGATTGTTCAAATTTTGACCCCCAGGACAAAATGGACCCTGCCCGGGGGTTACATGTTTTTACATAGGCTTATATAGGAATAATTTTAAAAAACCTGCATTTGTTTTCATATAGGCTTATATAGGGAAAACTTTGAGCAACCACAAGCCCGATAGGCAGAGAATAGATATTTGGAATGTTACTTAGCATTGTGGTGTGGACCTCTACTAATTATTTTAGAATCATGACCCCTTGTATTATAGCCATGGTTGTCAGGTGAGCGATATAGGCCATCATGGCCCTCTTGTTTAGCTCACCTGGTTTTGCCAGGATGAGCTTTTGTGATGGATGATTGTCCGTCGTCCGTCAACATTTTGATTCAAATGACATCTCCTCTGAAACCACTAGGCCAATGTTGATGAAGCTATGCAGGGATGTTCCTTGCATGAAGCTCTACCAAAATTGTTCAAAGAATTCCATTCCCTGCAGAACTCTGGTTGCTATGGCAACAAATAGGAACATTTTTAATAATCTTCTCTGAAACCACAAGGCCTAGAGCTTAGATATTTGGCATGTAGCATTGCCTAGTAGACCTCTTCAAAGTTTGTTCAAATTATGCCTCTGGGGTCGAAATTGGCCTTTCCCTGGGAGGGGGGGGGGGTCATTTATTTACAAAGACGTATATAGGAAAACCTTTTTGGTATATAACATTGTCTAGTGATCTTCCACCAGGCAAGTGGACTTGTACCAAGGTGGGCGATATAGGGCCATCTTGGCCCTCCTGTTTGTAGTAACTATTAGTTTATCTGTTTTATGTTGTGTGTTTAAATATTTCATGTTTCATTCTGTTGTAGGTATAACATTAATTAATGTTTCCCAGTTAAACCTTCTGAAAGTGGCGCCAGGAGGTCATGTTGGGAGGTTCTGTATTTGGACCCAGTCAGCTTTCAACAGCCTTGACAAAATATATGGAACTTGGAAAAAACCATCATCAGCAAAGAATAATTATAAGTAGGTATTTTAAAATTCAGAGACAGTATTTTGGCAATCATGCATAAAAATTTGCTTATCACCCACAATCGAGGATAATCTGTAAGTTAATCTTATAATAAAAGACATAATATTTTCTGCCTACCTCTAACACTCTACAGGTCATAATTATACCCCCGAAACGAAGTTTAGGGCGGTAAATAGGAGTCACCAGGTGGTCAGGCGGTCTGTTGCATTTTCCTTGTACGAAGCATAACTTGAAAACTACTGGTTGGAATTCAATACAACTTCATACAATGGTCAAGCAGATTGAGAGGAAGTGCAGTGCACAAATGCCATAATTCTATCATGAGTAATTACAGAGTTACTGCCCTTTGTTACTTTTCCTTGTCCGGAGCATAACTTGAAAACTACTGGTTGAATATCAATACAACTTCATACAAAAGTCAAGCACATTGAGAGGAAGTGCAGTGCACAAGAACTATAACTCCATCTTGACTTTTAACAGAGTTATTGCCCTTCGTTACTTTGCCTTGTCCGGACCGTAACTTGAAAACTGGTTGGAATTCAATACAACTTCATACAATGGCCAGGCACAATGGGAGGAAGTGCAGTGCACAAGAACCATAACTCTTATCTTGACTAATTAGAGTTATTGCCCTTTGTAACTTTTCCTTGTCTGGAGCATGACTTGAAAACTACTGATTGGAAAGAACCATAACTCTTTCTTTAGTTATTACAGATTTATTGCCCTTTTTTAGCTTGACTATTCAGAGAATATGGAGAGCTATTACAGTCACTTGTGCGTCGGCGTCGGCGTTGCTTCTTTGGTTAAAGTTTTGCCTGCTAAGTACTATCATACACATATCTCAGTAACCACTTATGATATTGACTTGAAACTTTGTTCATGTCTTTAGGGGTGTCATACAATCAAGTCAGATAACTCTTGTATAAATTTAGTACAAATTATGGCCCTTGTTTGACTTTGAAAATTTGGTTAAAGTTTTGCCTGCTAAGTACTATCATGCACATATTTCAGTAACCACTTATGATATTGACTTGAAACTTTGTAAATGTCTTTAGGGGTGTCACACAGTCAAGTCAGATAACTCTTGTATAAATTTAGTGCAAATTATGGCCCTTGTTTGACTTTGAAAATTTGGTTAAAGTTTTGCCTGCTAGGTACTATCATGCACATATCTCAGTAACCACTTATGATATTGACTTGAACTTTGTTACTGTCTTAAGGGGTGTCACACAGTCAAGTCAGATAACTCTTGTTTAAATTTAGTACAAATTATGGCCCTTGTTTGACTTTGAAAATTTGGTTAAAGTTTTGCCTGCTAGGTACTATCATGCACATATCTCAGTAACCACTTATGATATTGACTTGAAACTTTGTTCATGTCTTTAGGGATGTCATACAATCAAGTCAGATAACTCTTGTATAAATTTAGTACAAATTATGGCCCTTGTTTGACTTTGAAAATTTGGTTAAAGTTTTGCCTGCTAGGTACTATCATGCACATATCTCAGTAATCACTACTTATGATATTGACTTGAAACTTTGTTAATGTCTTAAGGGGTGTCACACAGTCAAGACAGATAACTCTTGTTTAAATTTAGTGCAAATTATGGCCCTTGTTTGACTTTGAAAATTTGGTTAAAGTTTTGCATGCAAGGTACTATCATGCACATATCTTAGTAACCACTTATGGTAGTCATATCAAACTTAGCAATAGTGTTCAGGGGTACATTTTGTATCAAACAATTAATTTACCAAAAATTAAATATATAGTGATAGATTTTGACATTTTTTATGATTCAACATTCCTAGTTTATACTTGATAGTTAGCAAAATTTTGTTTTGCTATTATACTGATAAAAGTTTTGTTTTATTAGCAAACACCCACAATAGTCGAGCTTGCTGTCTTATGGACAGCTCTTGTTACTTTTCCTTGTCCAGAGCATTACTTGAAAACTACTGGTTTGAATTCAATACAACTTCATACAATGGTCCAGCACAGTGAGAGGAAGTGCAGTGTACAAGAACCATATCCCCATCTTGACAAATTACAGCGTTATTGCCAAGGACAATATCTCTATTTTAGTGTTTTTTTGCAAGGTATTCTGTTACTACGAAATTCCTCAGTTTATAAAGCAGTCTTTCGGGGGTATTAATCACATTTAGTGATATGTCGCTTTTAATTTGACATGAAACTTTCTCAGAAGGTTGCCTGAACCTGCAAAATGATGGGGTTTGGATCAAAGAGGTCCGAACTTTGAAATTTTTTCTGCTAAATATACTTAGATCTGTATCACCCAGTCTTCAAACTTCATAAGATGATTGGTCTGACTTAGTAAATGACCCCTATTGTTTTTTGGTCAAAGGGCGAGGGTGAGCTATTAGGATCAATGAATGTCCGTCGTCCATCCACACTTAGTTCGTTAACGCTCTAGTGGTCACATTTTTGCCTCAATTGTCACGAAACTTGGTCAGGATGTTTGTCCCAGTAATTACTCGGACGAGTTCGAATATGGGTCATCTCGGATGAAAAACTAGGTCACATGACCCAAAAATAGAAAAATCTTGTTAAGGCTCTAGAGGCTACTGTTTCAGTCCAAATATCCTGGCAATTTGTCAGAAAGGTTGTTTGGTTGATTTCTAGCTCAAGTTTTAATATGGGTCACCTGGGGTCAAAAACTAGGTCACACAGCCCAAATATGGGAAAACCTTGTTAACACCAGAGGTATACATTTTCAGCCCAAATATCCTGGAAATTTGTCAGAAAGGTTGTTTCGATGATTTCTAGCAACTTTGTTAAAAGCAGTTGTACTCTGGTGAGCGATAAAGGGCCATCATGGCCCTCTTGTTTTTGACCATGGGTGCGGAATTCCTACGTCCGACTTGTCCGACACGGGTTTTTTTGCCGGTGGACAAGTGGGTTTTTCTGCCTAACTTGTCCACGGACAAGTCAAAATTCGAGAAAATGAAATGAATAATATAAGACAGTCCCAAGTAATCCTGCCGGGAACCGCCCGATTTGTTTGCAGTTTTGTGAAAACCAACATTTAATACACCTGTAAAGGCGACCTGTTGAATCAAGATCCATTGAAGTACAAAGATCGAATCGGACGTATTTTCGTTGAGAATCGCCGCTACTGTATACTATCACGGCGTTATGTTTTTTATTGTTTCAAAAAGAATTGGAGTTATTTCTTATCAGAACCTAAACTATTTATCACCTTTATGTTGACTTACAATAATTATTTATTTCCATTTCAAGTAAGCTGTAATTGGTCCCTTAGCATTTGTCACCAGCGGAAGGTGTGAAAAATATGGCCTGTCGTAAAGGATGACGCAAAACTGTTTGCAAATCCAAGCTATGTGACACCACTGACTGAGTAATGTTTGTCAATTTGTGAATGCAAACAAATATTTATCAATTAACATTAAAAAAGTTCTAACTGTTCTTTATTAAAACAAAACGCGGCGTTCCAGCGTGTCCGTGTTATGTAATTTTTTTTCCAGCAACTGTCAAAGTCAACGTTTTTCCAGTAATATTTATTTTAATGAATAACATTTGCCGAATAAATTATTTTAACTGCAACCTCCTCAATCATAAAAGATAAAGCTGCAGGTGTCACGAGATCAAAGAACAATCGCCGGCGCTATATTGTACATGTGAGTTTTCTTTGATCTTCGAGAAGCACGTGGCATCAAAAAGACCGAGATATTTGACAGTTCGAGACATGTAGAAGTAGCTCTAGACAATAGTCTGATAATTTTGGATTATAAAAATAATAGTTTGGAATAAATAATGTTGTAAGTTTTATTTTTGGTGATGAAATATATTGAACACGCTTTACAAAATGTACGTCGGTTGCCAAATCTTTTTGAATTAATATGCATACAACACAAGAACAATTCACGTGTGGACACATTTCTACTAAATATAATAAATCTGATTTTTATTTCCTGTAAACCCGTTAATTTACGTGTAAAAACCACTTGGAGTGCCGCAAATATACTGCCGCGAAGTGCCGTAATATTTCTCCGTACGCCAAGTCACTTCAGGCACTCCCAAGCTCACTCGGAAGTCACACTATTTGTCTCCGAGTTTTGCAGAATCCTCTAGACATGTACTAATTAGCATATAAAATAAAAATCTTAACCTGGTCCTTGTTGCACATAATTTGGTTTTAATGTTGAAATCTGGACAAGTGAATTTTGACCTCGGACAAGTGAATTTTTACATCTCGCTCGTCTGCGGACAAGTGAAAAAATAAAGGATTTCCACACCCCTGTTGACAACACCAGGTTACATATTTTATTGACTTTCCTGAAAGGTTTACAGAAGGTTGCCTGCTACCTGTAGATGGTCCATATTGTTTTTTGGGCCAGTGGGTAAAAGGTCAAGTTCACTGTGACATGAACTTTGAAAATCGATTTTCCTTGATATCGTGAGATGTATATCACACACAATCTTCAAACTTAATAGTATGATTGATCTTACTGAGTAGACAATCTTAATTTTGTAGATCAGTAGGTCCAGGTCACAATGATCTTTTTGATAACATTTTGATTTTCTCAAATGTAATCAAAACAGTTCAGTCAGTTTAGTAGAGCCATAGGAATACTGGCACTTGGGAGTCTCTCTTTTTCGCCTCCAATTATGAATTTACATTTACAATTTGGAAAAAAGCACTCGACCAGGTGTACGAGAGATAGGAAATTTCCGCCCCTTTGGAGTAACTTGTAAAATTTAATACAAGCAGACAAGTGGGATGAGACTTTGCAGGAATGTTCCTTGCATGAAGCTTTATCAAAACAATTAAGAGAATTCCATTCCATGCAGAACTCTGGTTGCCATGGCAACAAATAGGAAAAACTGTAGCATTGTCTAGTGGACCTCTACCAAGATTGTTCATATTATAATCCCTGGGTCAAAATTGACCCCGCTCGGGGATTACTTGGGTTTACATAGGCTTATAAAGGAAAAACTTTAAAAATCTTCTCTGAAACCCCAAGGCCTAGAGCTTAGATATTTAACATGTAGCATTGCCTTGTGGACCATCACCAAGATTGTTCAAATCATGTCCCCCGGGTCAAAATTAACCCTTCCCTGGAGGTGGGGGGGGGGGGGTGACTTGATTTCGCATAGGCTTATATAGGGAAGACTTTAAAAAAAACTCAGGACCCACAGGCAGAGCTTAGATATTTATAATGTTACTAAGCATTAGGTAGTGGACCTCTGCGATTATGTTAAAATCATGACCCCTTGTATTATAGCCAATGGTAGTCGGGTGAGCGATATAGGGTCAGCTTTGCCCTCTTGTTTGGATTTTGTGATTTACTTGTATGACTTTGTTGTTGCAGTCTTCCGGCTACAAAGATGACAAATACAGATTTAACTCGTCTCCTCAAAAGTGATGAAATACAGGCTGCGCTCCGAGCACCTATGTAAGTATAGAAATTGCAGAATTGTTTTGATTTCTCACTACTGGCTCAGATTAGGTTACAAAGTGCCAGAGTGAGCTATTAGGATCGCATTCCGTCCGTGCTCACATTCTGGTACTTAGGTGGCTATACAGACAATAGGTAACAGTACATTTACTTTGATGTCATTCATTCCTTAATGCTGTTATGTGGCTATTTTCTGTTAAGTGGCTAAAAAGAACAATGGGGAGAACAAAAGGCTAGTCGCATAAGTATCAAAATGTGAGTACGTCTGTCTGTCCGTCCGTCAACTATTTCCTTCAAACGACATCTCTGAAACCACTGGGCCAGTGTTGATGAAACTTTGCAGGGATGTTCCTTGCATGAAGTTCTATCAAAGTTGTTCAAAGAATTCCATTCCATGCAGAACTCTGGTTGCTATGGCAACAAATAGGAAAAACTAAAATCTTCTGAAACAGCCAGGCTTAGATATTTGGCATGTAGCATTGTCTAGTGGATCTGTGTGAAGATTGTTCAAATTATGACCCCCTGGTCAAAATTGACCCTGCGTGGGTGGTCACTTCGTTTTGCATAGGCTTATATAGGAAAAACTTTAAAAATCTTCTTTTCTGAAACCAAAAGGCCTAGAGCTAAGATATTTGGCATGTAGCATTTGCTAGTGGACATATACCAAGATTGTTCAGGTTATGCCCCTTGGATCAGAATTGACCCCGCACTGGGAGTCACTTTGTTTTACATAGGCTAATATAGGAAACACTATAAAAAAATCTTCTCAAGAACTACAAGGCCTAGAGCATAGATATTTGGCATGTAGCATTGGACCTCTAGTGGACCTCTACCAAGATTGTTCAAATTATGACCCCGTGTCAAAATTGACCCCGCCCGGGGGTCACTTGGTTTTATATAGGCTTATATAAGAAAATTTTTATTATCTTCTTCTCTGAAACCACAAGACCTAGAGATTAGATATTTTGCATTGTAGAAATGCCTAGTGGACCTCTACTAAGATTGTTCAAATTATGACCCCCAGGTCAAAATTATCCACTCCAGGGGGTCACTTGATTTAACATAAGCTTATACAGGAAAAACTTTAAAAATCTTCTCTGACACAGGGCCTAGAGCTTAGATATTTAGCATGTAGCATTGCCTAGTAGATGTCTTTAAAGTTTGTTCAAATCATGGCCCCTGGGGTCAATATTGGCCCCTTCAAGGAGGTTTCTTGTTTTACATAGATGTATATAGGAAAACCTATTTGGTATGTAACATTGTGTTGTTGTCTTCCACCTATTTTGTTCAAATCATGCCTCTTTGGTAAAATTGACCACACCCATTAGGCAATTGGACTGGTATTCAGGTGAGCGATATAGGGCCATCATGACCCTCTTGTTCAGCGGAACTTCATTATACCTCCGAAACGAAGTTTGCCCTTTGTTACTATTCCTTGTCCAGAGCATAACTTGAAAATTACTGGTTGGATATCAGTACAACTTCATGCAATGGTCAAGTACATTGAGAGAAAATGCAGTGCACAGGAACCATAACTCTATCTTGACTTATAACAGAGTAATTGCCCTTTGTTACTTTTCTTTGTCCGGAGCATAACTTGAAAACTACTGGTGGAATTCAATACAAATTCATACAATGGTCTAGTACAATGAGAGGAAGTGCAGTGCACAAGAACCATAACTCTATCTTAACTCATTACCGTGTTATTGCCCTTTGTTACTTTTCCTTGTCTGGAGCATAATTCGAAAACTACTGGTTGGAATTCAATATAACTTCATACCATGGTCCAGCACAATGAGTGGAAATGCAGTGCATAAGAATCATAACTCCATCTTGACTAATTACAGAGTTATTGTTACTTTTCCTTGTCCAGAGCAGAACTTGAAAACTTCTGGTTGGAATTCAATACAACTTCATACAATGGTCCAGCACAATGAGAAGAAGTGCAGTGTACAAGAACCATAACTCTATCTTGACTAATTACAGAGTTATTGCCAAGAACAATATCTCTATTTTAGTTTTAGTTTTTTTGCAAGGCATTCTGTTACTACTAACTTCCTCAGTTTATAAAGCAGTCTTTCAGGAGTATTAATCACATTTAGTGATAGGTCTAGTTAAATTTGATCAGAATGACTGCCTTGATGAAATCTATGTCAAGTTTGAATACAGCTCATCTGGGGTTAAAACAAGGTCACCAGGTCAAATCATAGAAAACCTTGTGTATGTAATGGAGTCTTAATTATTCACTGGAACTTCATGAAATTTGACGAGAATCACTGTCTTAATGAAATCTAAAGTGGGTTTGAATATGGGTCTTCTGGTCAAATCATAGAAAACCCTTGTGTAAGCAATAACGTCTGTTAACATTTTCCTTCAAACAACATCTCTGAAACCACTAGGCCAATGATGATGAAACTTGGCAGGGATGGCCCTTGCATGAAGCCTTTTCATAGTTGTTCAAATAATCTCATTCCATGCAGAACTCTGTTTGCCATGGCAACGGAAAGGAAAAACTAAAAATCTTCTCAAGAACAGGAAGGCCTAGAGCTTAGATATTTGGCATATGGCATTACTTAGTAGACCTCTACTAAGATTGTTCAAATATTGTCCCCCTAGTCAAATTGACCCAGCACGGGGGTCACTTATTTTTGCATAGGCTTGTGTAGGGAAAACATTAAAAATCTTCTGAAACCAAAAAGCCTAGAGCTTAGATATTTAGCATGTGTCATTGACTAGTGGACCTCTACTAAGATTGTTCACCCCTGGCTAGAATTGACACTTTCTGCTATTGATGACCTTGTATTTTAGCCAATGGTAGCCAGTTGAGCAATATAGGGCTATTTTGGCCTTCTTGTTTTTGAGACTGGGTCACCTGGGTTAAAAATTAGGTCACACTTTCAAATCAATGAAAAGCCTTTTTAACACTCTTAAATGCCACATTATTACCCAATCATCATGAAATTTGATTAGTTCTAGATCAAGTCCGAATCAGGGGTCAAAAACTATGTCCCACAGTCGAATCAAATGAAAATCTTTTTAACACTAGAGGTTTCAAATGAGCGATATAGTGCCATCTTGTTTTTTGAGTCGGAGGGTGAAAGGTCATGGTCACAATGGCTTCAATTTTTAGAAGCGTGGGTGTATTGCTTTGTACATGTAGGTTGGTCTGTAGAGTAATGATCAGACAGCAAAATAATGAATAGCTTACAGTGCAGATCATGATCAGACAGAAAAATTATGAATAGCTTACAGTGCAGATCATGATCAGACAGCAAAATAATGAATAGCTTACAGTGCAGATCATGATCAGACAGAAAAATAATGAATAGCTTACAGTGCAGATCATGATCAGACAGCAAAATAATGAATAGCTTACAGTGCAGATCATGATCAGACAGCAAAATAATGAATAGCTTACAGTGCAGATCATGATCAGACAGCAAAATAATGAATAGCTTACAGTGCAGATCATGATCAGACAGAAAAATAATGAATAGCTTACAGTGCAGATCATGATCAGACAGCAAAATAATGAATAGCTTACAGTGCAGATCATGATCAGACAGAAAAATAATGAATAGCTTACAGTGCAGATCATGATCAGACAGCAAAATAATGAATAGCTTACAGTGCAGATCATGATCAGACAGCAAAATAATGAATAGCTTACAGTGCAGATCATGATCAGACAGAAAAATAATGAATAGCTTACAGTGCAGATCATGATCAGACAGAAAAATAATGAATAGCTTACAATGCAGATCATGATCAGACAGAAAAATAATGAATAGCTTACAGTGCAGATCATGATCAGACAGAAAAATAATGAATAGCTTACAATGCAGATCATGATCAGACAGAAAAATTATGAAAGTGCAGGTCATGATCCGACAGCTAAATAATGCATAGCAAACAGTGCAGATCATGATCAGACAGAAAAAAATAAAAAGCTGACAGTGCAGATCACGACCAGCAAACATACAATGAATAGCTTACAGTGCAGATCATGATCAGACAGCAAAAAAATGAATAGTGCAGATCATGATCAGACAGCAAAATAATGAGGCCTAGAGCTTAGATATTCAGCAGTGGCAATAATTGACTCTCTACCAAGATTGTTCAAATCATGACCTCAGATTGAAAATTAACCCTGCCGGGGGGGGGCTGCGGTGGGTTGGGGCGGTCTTGATTTTACATAGGCTTATTAAGAGGATATCATGAGCCAAATTGATCCTTTCTGCTATTAATAACCTTTAATTTTTGCCAATGGTAGACAGGTGAGCGATACAGGGCCATCATGGCCCTCTTGTTTATTTTAATTGTATTTTTTTTAAAACGATTATTTTTTCACAGTGACTTCTACTTTTAGAACGAGTCCTTGGATAGTTCGACTTTTTCCACATTACTGATTGCATTAAAGGGGACATACATGTTTTACAAACAGCTCTTGTTATATTAGCTTTTCCTTGATAAAGCTCTACAGGACACAATTTTCATTGAACTTGGTCAGAAGATTGCGTACGACCTGAAAAGTCCAGTTACAGTGACCTTAACTTTGAAAAAAAATTCTGCGCTATATTTTGAGATCTATATCACTCTTGTAAATGATGCCTACTGTTTTAGGGGTCAGTGGGTGAAGGTCACAGTTACCTCTGTTTACTTTTCCTTGATAACATTCCAAAAGATTTTCACAACACTTAACTCGGAACAGTCAAGTCAGTCCATTAGAGTGTTCATTGATTTATATGCGTTTTCCATGCATGTGTTACTGAAATATGACGGATCATAGTTCAGTTGAAAATGCCATAAAAAAATGTAGTTTCCTACATGCTCGGTGACTCCATCTTTCTATTATGACAGAAATAATAACATAATTATGTAGATTTTGCATTGCAATATTTGCAGATAATAATAATACTGATAAGTCCTGTTTTGCAGAAAGGAGAATAAACGAAGAATACTTAAGAAGAATCCACTTAAGAACCTGCGTGTAATGAATCGCCTCAATCCATATGACAAAGTGATGCGTAAAGCGGCTAAAGAGCAAGAACAGCGTCGTAAACGTGCAAGAGCAGGAGTTGTTGATGCTAAACGTGGGGTAAGTTCAATGCTTGTCTTGTCATTTAAGCACTTGCACATAGACGTGATGAAATATTGGTCTGTGTTATTGTTTCAATATGAGAAAAGACATAAACCAGGCTTGTGTACCTTCCTGCATGTGGACTGTCCAAAGGTCTTTAGGAGTAAATAATGACAGAACCTTACGAATATACAATTGTGTATCGGCACTGACATTTGATTTGAGTTCTCTATGTTGTTGTCCAGTTTACTTGGTTTCCTATGCATGCATCTTTCGTGAAAACAGAGGGTTTTTAATAGGGGGTTTAGAAACCACACATTCAGAAATAGCCTATATATCCTGGAACTTGCATGGGATACCTTGCATAAAACAAACTTTGCATTCCACTACGCATTCTTTCAGAAGAAATTCATGGTAGTATTTAAGATTTGAATATATGTTGTAGTTTAAAAATCTTCTCTGAAACCACAAGGCCTACAGCTTAGATATTTAGCATGTGTCATTACCCATTGGACCTCTACCAAGATTGTTTAGATTATTATGGATGGGTCAAAATTGAACCTGCCCGGGGGTCACTTGTTAGCTGGACTTTTGGAAGAAAAGGGGACCTATCCTACTCGCCCCGGCATCCGCGTTGGTGTAACACCTTGGTTAAGTTTTTCGTAGCACCCCACTTTATTTCAAAACTATTAGAGGTATGGCTTTGAAACTTACCATACTTGTTTACAATCATAACCTCCATCTACAGACAAAGAGTACATAACTCTGTCAAGGTTTTTGACAGAATTATGGCCCTTTTTTACTTAGAAAGTGTATTGAGCTTGGTTAAGTTTTTCGTACCACCTCACTTTATTTCAAAACCATTAGAGGTATTGCTTTGAAACTAACCATACTTGTTTACCATCATGACCTACATCAACAGACAAGGTTTTTGACAGAATTATGGCCCTTTTTTACTTGGAAAATCAATTGAATATGGGTAAAATCCACTTATTGCCTTAACCCTTTGAGATATTGCTTTGAAACTTTGAATGCTTGTTAACATCATTACTCCCATCTGTAGGCAAGAGAAGGTAACTCTGTCAGGGATTTGTTTTAAAAATTAAGGCCCTTTATTGACTTAGAATCTTGGTTAAGTTTTTCGTACCAGTCCACTTTTTGACTAAACTGTTTGAGATATTAATTTGAAAGTTGGAATACTTGTTTACCATCATGATCCCCAAACATTGGCAGGAAAAGGTTATTCTGTCAAGGATTTTATTAGAATTATGGCCCTTTTCGACTTAGAAACTCGGCAAAATTTTTAGTTCTTGTCCACTTGTTGACTTAACCATTTGAGATATTACTTTGAAAGTTGGAGTACTTATGTACCATCATGAGACCTATCTGTACGCAAGAGAAGATAACTCTTGTGAAATTTTTTCTTAATTTGTACTTAGAAATTCCTAGTTAAAGTCTTGTGTTCCCTTAGCTGTCAAGTTTTGTTTTACTGGCAAGCACTGAAAAAGTCGAGCGCGCTGTCCTACTGACAGCTCTTGTTTTTACATAGTTTTATGTAGGAAAAACTTTTAAAATCCCTGAAACCACAGGCCTAGAGCCTAGTTATTTAGCATGTAGCATTGCCTAGTGCCCTCTACTAATATTGTTCAATTATGACCCAATTTACCACCCAATCATCATGCAAATTGTTCAGAACACTTTTCAATGATTTCTAGGTAAGTTCTAATCTGGGTCACCCGGGGTTAAAAACTAGGACACATAGTCAAATTAATTAAAAAGTTAACACTCTACACGTGGGGAATCACATGATTAAAATAATCTCTAAACAAAAGTACATCTATGAAAAATGTTAGAAAACAATGAAAGCCGTTTAGCTATAAATTGAAAATCTAACCTATCTTATGGCAGCATAAAAGTATTAGAGAACTACACAGGTCTCAATCACAGTCAGTTTCTTGAAGTGTTCAGCATTGTGATTGAGACCTGTAAGATAGGCTTTGAAGTGTTCAGCATTGTGATTGAGACCTGTAAGATAGGCTACAGTTTACATTTGCAGCTTAACGGCTTTCATTATTTTCTAACTTTTTCCGAGATCTACTTTTGTTTAGAGATTATTTGATCACGTGATTCCCCACTGTGCTCTAGAGGCCACATCTATTAACCCAATCATCACGAAAATTGGTCAGAATGTTTCACTCAATGAGTTCTAAATCATGTTTGAATCTGGGTTATCTGGGGACTAAAACTAGGTGCCTGGGCACAGTCAAATTAAAATCCTTGTTAACACTCTAGAGGTCTCAGGTTAGCAATTTAGGGTCATCTTGGCCCTCTTGTTTATTTATGATGCCCTCTTGTTTATTTATGATGCCCGGATTTAAATTGACCCTGCCGGGGATCACTTGATTGTACTTGGTCTTGTTTAGGAAAAACTTCAAAATTCTCTGAAACCACAAGGCTTGAAGCATAAATATTTAGCATGTAGCATTGCCTTGTGGACCTCTACCTGGATTGTTCAAATAATGACCCCAGGTCAAAATACAGCCTGCCTGAGGCATCAATTGATTTTGCATAGGCTTATAAAGGAAAACCTTTAAAAATCTTTTACTCTAAAACCCAATGTCCTGCATCTTAGACATGTCTACAATTAACAGCAATGAAATTTGAATTCTTAATAGTTACATTTTGAAGATATGGTTGAGTACTTGATGCATGTTTTTACATTGATCTATAACTGGAGTTAATACGAGAATGTGATTCTGTTATGGGTCTACCAATCTTTGATGCCAAACTTTTGGATTTTGAATATGTTCAGTAGTTTAAAGTAGGCAAAGCTCTTTATTCTGTAAATGTATGGACAGATGATGATAATTTTGGTCCGTGTTACTGACAAATGGTGATAGGACAACTACCAACCTGATGTCCATACTTCCTTGTTCTATTGTAAAGTACCCTGTTTTGTTAAAAATTCCTTAGTCTAAATAAGATAAGCAGTGATTGTATAATCCATACGGAAACACTGTTGTGTTTATCAGGGCCCTCACTCTACTTTGGGGGAAGGGGTCCACAGCCCTCAGGTGGGGGAATTTTCGCGTCGTTTTTGCCAAAAGGGGAAATTTGCCTTAAGGTAGCAATCTACCGTCGGTTCAGTGGAGTTAAATTACCCATTTAGACAATAACTGTATCATATATTTTGTATCTTTTACATAGATTATGACTAAAACAAGTTGTTTCATGATTTTTAAAACTTTTTTGAACAGCGATATTTAAGCCATTTTTTCGATTTTTACCACCAAACTCGTAAACGATGTATATAATCATTATGTCTAGGTATCCGTGTCACAGATTTTCCATATAATTCTCCAAACAAAAAATTATTTAACGTCAAAGAAATTTCAGCCTTTTTTCTGACCGCTTGTTACGTATTTAACGCTTATTAATCCCCTGGCCAATTTATTAAAAATTCCTGACACGCATCCCTCCGTAATTTAATTATCTTTAAACTTGTCCAAACCCAATGTTAATCGACCCCCAATTAACAAAATAATGTTTGTTCAAAGTTGACACAACTTCCTTCAAAGTAAGTGTCCAAAAATGCCGATTTCTAATGACACACATAATTTGATTAGATTATATGAAACAAAACCCGTTTAAATGCATCCAATTATACGTAAGTACAATAATATGATCATCCATACAATACTTAACCCTGCCAAATCAGAAAAATTACAAGATCCGCCCACAGAATCATTTTAATGCAATAATTACTACCTTTTCTATGTGATTTATTGCGGACACGGTATTTCGACAAGACGGTCACGTGATTATCTAAAGTATTTGAGGTACACAGCGGGGAAAATGGAGAAAGTTGAATGAGAACTTACATGCGGGGTAATTGATAATCATTACGATTGAAGCTGTTGTAAACAACTTGAAAAGATGTTAATGGTTTTTTATATAATTCTAAACAAATTTAATTTATAATAGTTTAAATTCCGATTTTATCCGAAAAAAACTAATTTGTTTAGTAATCAGAGCTAATAAGGCGATGAATAAAATCTGGCAACATCTGTAAATAACAAGCACAACTTTCATGAATTGGCCTTCGTGCAACCGTATTATACAAATTATTAGATATTATATAATAAAAGATTCTGAAAATTGTTAAAAAGAATGACTTTGTCAAGAACGCAAATTCATCTGAATACTGTGATAGTTAAACTGTTCTTTTGTGAATAAACTGTTTTGACTAGAATTATTTCAAATGTGTTTGAATTACAACAAAATCTTATTTAATTTTTTGCCTTTTCTTTCTCTTGTTTCCCATGTTTACTAATACACAAGAAAACAATCTCATTTATCATTTCTGAATTGCTAAGCGTACACATCTAACAATCGAAACAAATTAACTGATTTGATTCTACCCGTTTATTTATAATTCCTTATCGGCGCCTCAAAAGGGGCGGAGCTATGAATGGTTATTGACACACAGAGAGCGCGACGCTGTTGGAATACGTACCGATCAACTTTTAACGGTTCATAAAGCACGTTTTAAATATTTTTTCATCACCTTTGATTTGTAGAAGTTCAATTGAACATATATTAATGCATAAAAACGGAAATTTGCGATTATAAAGCAAATAAGCGTCGATAGCTACCTTAAATGAATAATCTATTCTAATAAGAAATATGAACATATAAAATTTTCATTAAAGCCATGTCTGATTTTAACATAGAAGTGCAATTATTGACATTGGAAAACAAAAACGGAAATGCAGGGCTTTTTTCCCGAAAATTTCTCAAATTGGGAAATTTTATGCGCAGTGTCGCCCAAATATTTTACGCATATCCTCATTCAAATTGCGAAATTTATTAATAAAATTTCTTAACACTTTAGTGCTCCCCCTGTTGCAGAAATTAAATACTACTGGCAAAATGTGAAGAGTTTCTCTGGCTTTAAAGAGATGTGCTTGAGTCTTCAGGGGTGGAATTTATCAAAAATAAGCACTCGCATTTTTTTGCGAGATGAATTTGTGCTTACTCGCAAAATGAAATGTTTTAATTTTCAAAAGTTGTCCTATGTTGGTAAGTTTCCTTCTATTGAAATTAACATTAAATTGTCCAAGATTGCCTCACTTAAACCATTTCTCAGTGAATAATGTTTTGTAACCTGATGTAAACAGATTTGATAAGACGGCAACCACAATGTTTGCAAAATCATTAAACCGTTCATTATTTTGTTTATTAATTGAATGATTCTCCGAAATTGAAGGCATCAAACATCTAATCAGCTGTAATGACAACCAGAAATCACGTTTGAGAGCGACGTCGCCGTATCCCTTGCCATTTCGCCGTGATCACTAAAAAACGAAAGCAAAGTCGCTCTATTTTTCGTAAACACTGACAATTTGTTTTCGAGTGTCAATCTCGATACCGCACCGCCTACTCGGTACCGTTTGTTACATCTTCTTTCATTGGTCAATAAAAAAAACTTTAAGCCAATCAAAAACGGCAAGACAACACAGCGATTTAAAGGTTGACATGTGGGTTTTGACATGTGAAATGTTTATTGTCAATTTAATAGTTGAGTAAACATCAATTATTAAACGGATTATTTGATTGCTAATTGATAGCAAATTGCATTTCTCGCATGTCAAGATGTTTATTGAACACAGACTGGGTATTCCTATCGTTTTTTGCAAGATCGCTTTACAACAAATTTGTCCATATTTTTTGTTTATGAATAGTGCAGACGAAAAAAATCCGGGGTTCTCAACTCGTATATCAAGCGTGTAGGTCGAACAATATAAAGCAATCACAGTGCGGAATTTCCAGAGATTACCCTCACGTCATACAAACTGCAAGTGCGTGCACATCAATAGACAAAATTCAATTATGTCAGTTTTAACAATCGGGAAATTCCACTCGCAATATTTTGCGAGCTTGGACAAAAGTCACTCGCATTTTTAGCTCGACTATTCGGAGAATATGGAGAGCTATTACAGTCACTTGTGCGTTGGCGTTGGCGTTGCTTCTTTGGTTAAAGTTTTGCCTGCTAAGTACTATCATGCACATATCTCAGTAACCACTTATGATATTGACTTGAAACTTTGTTCATGTCTTTAGGGGTGTCATACAATCAAGTCAGATAACTCTTGAATAAATTTAGTACAAATTATGGCACTTGTTTGACTTTGAAAATTTGGTTAAAGTTTTGCCTGCTAGGTACTATCATGCACATATCTCAGTAACCACTTATGATATTGACTTGAAAATTTATATTGACTTGAAAATTTGTAAATGTCTTTAGGGGTGTCACACAGTCAAGTCAGATAACTCTTGTATAAATTTAGTGCAAATTATGGCCCTTGTTTGACTTTGAAAATTTGGTTAAAAGTTTTGCCTGCTAAGTACTATCATGCACATATTTCAGTAACCACTTATGATATTGACTTGAAACTTCATTAATGTCTCTAGGGGTGTCACACAGTCAAGTCAGATAACTCTTGTATAAATTTAGTACAAATTATGGCCCTTGTTTGACTTTGAAAATTTGGTTAAAGTTTTGCCTGCTAGGTACTATCATGCACATATTTCAGTAACCACTTATGATATTGACTTGAAAATTTGTAAATGTCTTTAGGGGTGTCACACAGTCAAGTCAGATAACTCTTGTATAAATTTAGTGCAAATTATGGCCCTTGTTTGACTTTGAAATTTTGGTTAAAGTTTTGCCTGCTCGGTACTATCATGAACATATCTCAGTAACCACTTATGATATTGACTTGAACTTTGTTAATGTCTTAAGGGGTGTCACACAGTCAAGTCAGATAACTCGTGTTTAAATTTAGTACAAATTATGGCCCTTGTTTGACTTTGACAATTTGGTTAAAGTTTTGCCTGCTAGGTACTGTCGTGCACATATCTCAGTAACCACTTATGATATTGACTTGAAACTTTGATAATGTCTTAGCGGTGTCACACAATCAAGACAGATAACTCTTGTTTAAATTTAGTGCAAATTATGGCCCATGTTTGACTTTGAAAATTTGGTTAAAGTTTTGCATGCAAGGTACTATCATGCACATATCTCAGTAACCACTTATGGTAATTATATCAAACTTAGCAATAGTGTTCATGGGTACATTTTGTATCAAACAATTAATTTACCAAAAATTAAATATGTAGTGATAGATTTTGACTTTTTTTATGATTCAACTTTCCTAGTTTATACTTAATAGTTAGCAGAATTTTGTTTTGCTATTATACTGATAAAAGTTTTGTTTTATTAGCAAACACCCACAATAGTCGAGCGTGCTGTCTTATGGACAGCTCTTGTTATACCCCCAAAACGAAGTTTAGGGGGGTATATAGGAGTCACCCGGTGGTTGGTCGGTCGGGCGGTCGGGCGGTCTGTTGCATTTTCCTTGTCCGGAGCATAACTTGAAAACTACTAGTTGGAATTCAATACAACTTCATACAATGGTCAAGCACATTGAGAGGAAGTGCAGTGCACAAGAACTATAACTCCATCTTCACTAATTACAGAGTTATTGCCCTTTGTTACTTTTCCTTGTCCGGAGCATAACTTGAAAACTACTAGTTGGAATTCAATACAACTTCATACAATGGTCAAGCACATTGAGAGGAAGTGCAGTGCACAAGAACCATAACTCCATCTTGACTAATTACAGAGTTATTGCCCTTTGTTACTTTTCCTTGTCCGGAGCATAACTTGAAAACTACTAGTTGGAATTCAATACAACTTCATACAATGATCAAGCACACTCAGAGGAAGTGCAGTGTACAAGAACTATAACTCTATCTTGAGTATTTACTGAGTTATTGCCCTTTGTTACTTTTACTTGTCGGAGCATAACTTGAAAACTACTGGTTGGAATTCAATACAACTTCATACAATGGTCAAGCACATTGAGAGGAAGTGCAGTGCACAAGAACTATAACTCCATCTTCACTAATTACAGAGTAATTGCCCTTTGTTACTTTTCCTTGTCCGGAGCATAACTTGAAAACTACTGGTTGAAATTCAATACAACTTCATACAATGATCAAGCACACTCAGAGGAAGTGCAGTGTACAATAACTATAACTCTATCTTGAATATTTACAGAGTTATTGCCCTTTGTTACTTTTCCTTGTCCGAAGCATAACTTGAAAACTACTAGTTGGAATTCAGTACAACCTCATACAATGGTCAAGTACATTTAGAGGAAGTGCAGTGCACAGGAACCATAACTCCATCTTGACTCATTACAGAGTTATTACCCTTTGTTACTTTTCCTTGTCCCGGGCATAACTTGAAAACTTCTGGTTTGAATTGAATACAACTTCATACAATGGTCAAGCACAGTGAGAGGGAGTGCAGTGCACAGGAACCATAACTCCATCTTGACTAATTACAGTGTTATTGCCCTTTGTTACTTTTCCCTGTCTGGAGCATTTTTCGAAAACTCCAAGTTGGAATTCAGTACAACTTCATACAATGGTCAAGCACAATGAGAGGAACTTCTAAGAACAATATCTCTTTTTAGTTTGTTTGCAAGGTATTATGTTACTACGAACTTCTTCAGTTTATAAAGCAATCCTTTTGGGGGTATTAATCACATTTAGTGATAGCTCTAGTTTAATTTGTACTCGCATTTTGCGAGTATGCGAGCTTAATTTTTAACCCTGGTCTTACCCCCACAGATATTTTTGTGCAATAATTTACAGATTAAACTCAAGTATTCCCCTACAACTACCCCTCTTCAATTCTTGAATATGATAAACTGTAACATTTGTAAATGTTTTCAAGCAATTATTGTGGTTTGTCACGTATTTTCACGACCCTGCTAATTCACGATTTTCAGGAATTTTTTTGTCCTTTTTTCGGAGATTTTAGAGAAGTTAAATGAAACAAATGATTTCTGGATATCTTAAAACAGGTTGATAATAAATTTTTTTACAAGTTTTTAGGTAATTATTTTTGTTTGTCACGTACTTTCGCGACCCGGTTATGCTCGATTTTCGGAAATATTTGCCGATTTTTCGGCGATTTTAGATATTTCAAAAGCTTAAAACGGATATCGAATGTATTTACATTAATCTAAATATATACCGAGTGTTATCAGACACAATTATTGGGAATTTTCTTTCATTTTTTTCGATTTCTCGGGGAATTTTTATCTCTGGAGGAGGGGAAAAAGATACTTTTTTGGCGGGGGAAGCAGCCGATATTCGGCAGTAAAAACAGCTGATTGAGGGTTTATGGTTCTTAGCTCACCTGACGATGAAGTGGTCATGGTGAGCTTTTAGGATCGTTGAATGTCTTGCGTCTGTCCGTCCGATTACAATTAGTTTGTTTACACTCTAGCATCTACATTTTTGAAACATTCATAATAACATTTGAACACAATGTATATGGCCACAAGACTACGAATGATTTTGATTATGGACTTAATCGGATCAGTACTTTCTGAATTATGGCCCCTGATTTAACAAAATATGCAAGATTTAACTATTTTATGGCCCTTGGTTTAACAAAAATTGCTATATTTAACTTCACCTTCATTTCTTCTTTAATCCTAATCATGTTTACAGAGAATGTGTATGACAATAAGATCTCGGATGAGTTCAATTGTGGGCTCGATCGGATTAGTTCTTTCAGAGTTATGGCCCTTGATTTAACAAAAATTGCAATATTTGACCGTGTTTACACTCTAGCACCTTAATTTCTTCACTAATTCTAATCAGTGTTGATGAAACTTGGCAGGGATGTTCCTTGCATGAGGCTCTATCAAATTGTTCAAAGAATTCCGTTCCATGTAGAACTCTGGTTGCCAGGGCAACAAATAGGAAAAACGTTAAAAATCTGAAACCACATGGCCTAGAGCCTAGATATTTGGCATGTATCATTGCCTAGTTTATATCTTCCAAGGATGCTCAAATCATGTCCCCCGGTCAAATTTGACCCTTTCTGCTATTGATGACCTTGTATTATAGCCAATGGTAGCCAGGTGAGCGATATAGGGCCATCTTGGCCCTCTTGTTGAGTAGTCTTTTTAAAAAGTAAACACTAAGTTTTTAGTAAGGTTTGGATATAGTTAGGGGTGGGTGACATTCCGCAGTATGCCAGTTATTGCGGTATTTTTGCCAACTATACAATATTGCAATATGATTTTCAAATAACAGTATTTTGGAACATTTAAAAGAACTTGCGTAAAATATTGCAATTTCACAATACACAAGCTTTACTTTGTGCGAATCTTCTCAGGCAAATTTGTTAACAATTTTCTTGATCCATTTCCGGTACAGCAGACTGGTTAAAAAATCCAATTGCTGTTACGTACAACTAAAGCATTGGCAACAAAACTATTTCAGAGTCATATTTCATATCCTTGAAATGCTTATTATGTCCCCTTCAAAGACATTTTTAGCTAAAAAAGTGCCAGAGTGAGCTATAGGATCGCTCACCGTCCGTCATATGTCTGTTAACATTTTAACATATATGCTTATGTAGGAAAAACTTTAAAAATCTTCTCTGAAACCACAAGGCCTAGAGCTTAGATATTTAGCATGTGGCATTGCCTAGTGGACCTCAAATTATGACCCCTGGCTCAAAATTGACCCCACCTGGGGGTCTTTTGATTTTACATAGGCTATACAGGATAACTTTAAAACGTTTATTTCTGAAACGACAAGGTCTATAGCTTAGATATTTGGCATGTATCTTTGCCTAGTTGACATTTTCCAAGAATGTTCAAATCATGTCCCCCAGGTTAAAATTGACCATTTATGATATTGATGACCTTGTATTATAGCTAATGGTAGCCAGGTGAGCGATATAGGGCCATCATGGCCCTCCTGTTTGTGCGTGTGTGTGTGTGAAGTTATAGGTTGTGCCGAAATAAGTAAATTATAAAAGAAATAAAAATAGACAACATTATATAGGTTTTTACGGTGTCTTTTTGCCAACCAGTTTCACTATAAGATTATCAGGGCAAACAATTGTAAAATATATATACAATGAATTAAATAAAATGATTTTATATCAATTTAAAATAAAGATTTAATTTAATTCATGAAATTATCTGTGCTACGCGTTTCATACAATTCATCAAGGAAAAACTTTAAAAAATCTTTAACTCTGAACCACAAAGCCTAGCGCTTACATATTTGGCATGTATCATTTCTTAGTGAACCTCTACCAAGAATGGTCAAATTATGACCCCAAAGGTCAAAATTGACCCTTTCTGCTATTGATAACCTTGTATTATAGCCAATGGTAGCCAGGTGAGCGATATAGGGCCATCTTGGCTCTCTTGTTTCAAAGTACCTTGAAATTTTGATTGTCAATACCATAATTATGGTTAAAATTGTTTCACCTTTCAAAATGGCCATCCTGTATTATAGATAGATGCTTAAAAACACAAAGAATGCTTTAACAGCTATTTCTGTGATAGCAGATGAGAATGAAAATAATATAGACTTAGAGGATTAGGATGTTTAAAAAAAATAATTTCATTGTATTTAGGACAAATAACCTGTTATACAGCTTACTTGTTCGGGGACTGTAGGCTTGTGCTGTTCCGCCAGTCTGCAATTCCTGTCCGGTCTATCTTTTATGTGCATGATTTGATTTTGATACAACAACACAATGGTTTCCCATACCACAATGAACCAGCAACGTACTCCCAGGGTTGGGGCTTATACCATTTCACATAGTGCTACATGGCAATATTTCCTGTCCTTTTTGTGGCCTGCACATGCATGGACTGTAGTCCTACAATTATTACCAACATACCATAAGGATGTGTCGCAAACAACACACAGCCACCTATTCTCAAGTTCAAAGTCATACATACCAGGTCCTGTTATACATGCATCTTGATTTTTAGCTTAGGGGGTCACTTGATTTCGCACAGGCTTATATAAGGAAAACTTAAAAAAAAACACAAGGCCAACATTGCAATTGATGCAACAGGTGAGCAACATAGGGCCATCTTGGCCCTCTTGTCTATATTGCTACCTGTACACATAAACAAAAATAAATGATCTGTGACATACACTTTCTCCTCGGCATTTTTATTACCTTACCTTTGCCATACCATAATTGTGTACACCCTTTATAGGTTGCTCCAAATCGGTAAAGGACTTTGTATTGCATGGCAGGACATCTTCAACTTGTCTAATTATAACTTTAGCAGAACTTCATGTTCTAAGGGTACAAATTTCTTGTTTTTAAATATCTTTTGTCACTTTGAGAATGTGTTTAATTTGTACAAATTTTCTATTTACAGACTGGAGCTGCTAAAGCTGCCAAGAAACCAGCAGCGAAGAAACCTGCAGCAAAGAAGTAAATAAAAATGCTGAAACACTTTATGACCAATACTCATTAACAATAGATAAATAAATAATCAACAACAGCTCTTAGTTGAAATTGTTGTGGACTGGTACATATTTTTGTGAAAAATTTAAGATACTATTTCATATTGTGAAGTATTTACATTCTTTATATCAGTGCTGTTTAGAGTATTGTACTTGTCATAAAGGTAAAGTGTTGAATAAACTTGCTGCAACTGGAATATGTTTGTTAATTATGCCTATCTGGGGAACCCACTCTGTGGTCAAGGTGGCTGATTTGAAATCTCTAAACCTCTGTTATGAAGGTTATGGGTTCAATCACTGCTACAAATCACAGCACTGAAAGTACTGGTAGAGCGATGACAGATTAAAAAAAAGTACATATTGAACAAAATCACTTAAAATAGCTATATGAGCGATAAAGCACATAAAATCATTCTGTAGTTTTCTGTAGAACAGTAGCTTGTCATTTTGTATAACACAATGTCTCTTAGATTTTTCATCAATGAGAATCAAGCCAGATCCTAATTCTCTAATACTGATTGTAGGTAGGACAAACTGTAAGCAGTTATGGGTTCATATAACAGGAACAATATTAGTGAAGTCCGCCACCGTGGTTAAAGTTGATGACTTGAAATCACTGAAACCTCCCATGCATAGATGATGGTTATGGGTTCAAGCTCTGCTTCAAGCCGTGTCTCTTTATGAGAGAAAGTTGGCAGTTTCATATGGAGAATAGGAGTCAAGTACTAGTTCTTTCTTCCCAGAAACAATGGTTAGGTGAATTGTTAAAATGACCAAAATATATTGGAACAGGCTTTAAATTCTTATAACAACCTATCACTAAATATAGTCTTATGACCTTTGACACTTAGTGACCTTGATATTAAGCTGACACAGTTCGAACACGTGTTACGTGTCACATACCTTAAGATTTGACCTTAGTTTAATGTTAATCTTGCAAAGGGTCAAGGGAGTCTGATAAGCTTCGACTCCCAAAATGTGACCTCGATAAAGGCATTATTTCAACCTAACCTTCAAGAAAATCATTAAACAGGTTTGAGAAATATAGTCTCATGACCTTTGACCCTAAGGTGTGACCTTGACCTTGAGGAACATGGTCTTGATAAGATGAACATTCATATCAAGTTTCATTAAAATCCTTTAAGGGGTTAAAATATATGGAGCAGACACTGAAAATTAATAAACCCCAAGTATGACCTTGAACTGATGGGGTTGAAATACGTGTTCCGCATGTCATCTTGATGAGTTAAACATTTGACGAAAAAATCCTTGAAAATCTTGACCTTGTTCTAGCGGGCTTGGGATATGGGTTCTACACGTTGCCTTGACAAAATGAACATTTGACTAAATGTTCATGGAAATCCTTCAAATTGAGTGGCACTAAAAACCAATGACCCTATTAAAAGTGTGACCTTAAGCCAACAAACTGAATATTAGTTTTTAGCTCGACTATTCGAAGAATAAGGAGACTATTGCACTCGCCCCGGCGTCGGCGTCTGCGTTGGTTAAAGTTTTTCATAAAGTCAAATATCTTGAATACTATCAAAGGTATTGACTTGAAACTCAAACTATATGTTTACCATCAACATCTTCACCTGAGGAAACAATCCCCATAACTCTGTTTTGATTTTTGACAGATTTATGCCCCTTTTTAACTTAGAAATTTTGGTTAAAGTTTTTTTAAATTCAAATATCTTGAATACTATCAAAGGTATTGACTTGAAACTCAAAGTATGTGTCTACCATCAACATCTTCACCTGAGGAAACAATCCCCATAACTCTGTTTTGATTTTTGACAGATTTATGCCCCTTTTTAACTTAGAATTTTTGGTTAAAGTTTTTTATAAATTCAAATATCTTGAATACTATCAAAGGTATTGACTTGAAACTCAAAGTATGTGTCTACCATCAACATCTACACCTGAGGAAACAATTCCCATAACTCTGTTTTGATTTTTGACAGATTGATGCCCCTTTTTAACTTAGAATTTTTGGTTAAATTTTTTTTTAATTCAAATATCTTGAATACTATCAAAGGTATTGACTTGAAACTCAAAGTATGTGTCTACCATCAACATATACACCTGAGGAAACAATTCCCATAACTCTGTTTTGAGTTTTGACAGATTTATGCCCCTTTTTAACTTAGAAGTTTTGGTATTTTTTTTTTGTAAATTCAAATATCTTGAATACTATATAAGGTATTGACTTGAAACTCAAAGTATGTGTCTACCATCAACATTATACACCTGAGGAAACAATTCCCATAACTCTGTTTTGATTTGACAGATTTATGCCCCTTTTTAACTTAGAAGTTTTGGTATTTTTTTTTGTAAATTCAAGTATCTTGAATACTATATAAAGTATTGACTTGAAACTCAAAATATATGTTTACCATCAACATCTACACCTGATGAAACAATCCCCATAACTCTGTTTTGATTTTTGATAGATTTGTGTCCCTTTTTAATTTTGAATGTTTTGTTAAAGATAGAATACTATCGAACGTATTTACTGTCAACATCTTCACCAATGTTTTTGATTTTTGACATATTTATGCCCTTTTTAACTTAGAATTTTGTCACAGTTTTTCCAGACTAAAATGGAAATACTCAAAATGGCTTTCTTTTGAAATGTCATAGAATAATTATGCAGCATGAAGCGGTCATGCTTTTTTAATTCTATACATATCAATTTTGAAAAGTTACAAAATTATTCATGATCAAATATACAAGGTCATGTATTTCTTTGAAATTATCCCCCCCATCCTCCCTCCAGTTGGCTTGCAGAATCCAGAGTATGGCCTTTAATGCAATGTACATTTACAAAGGTCTTTGAACAAGTTTTATATCTTTGACCTTAATTCTTATAGACAATTACACAATACTCCTGTTCTTAGACAAAAACCCCATTTTACCAACAAGCTTTCGAATAGTCGAGCGTGCTGTCATGTGACAGCTCTTGTTTATAGGGATGGCAACGGATATCCGGATGTCCGAATATTCATTCAGCTTCCGAATATTCGGATACGATACAGGTATCCGAGTATTCAGTAAATGCGTCCAAAAAACAAATTTCAATTTAAAACTTAGATATGTACATGCTGTTTTCATGACAATAATTAATTTTCAATTACGGCCGATAAAGTGTCAGTTTACAATATCCGGTTGCTCTGGTGATGACACTTTCTATAGTCAATCTTTAGCGATAGACAAAACAGATTATGCAAACAAGAGTTTCAATGTCTAGGTGTGAATTGTTGAACAAACATTAAGATTAAGAAAATTTATAATGCAAGTTTTAAAGCTTTGTTTCCGCCGATACATAATTATGGAGATGCGCTTACTTTAGCCATTGCAATTATGAAGTATCTTTTTGTACAGCGGCACGTTTTACAAACATTAAACAAGTTTTTTAAATAATTTTACAATTTTTCAGGTTGTTCTTAATTGAAGCTTTTCTTTCTCAGTCCTATTAAGCCTCCTGCAGATCTATTAAGACTGAAGCAGCAGAAAAAGAAAATAAATGTCCGTGTATCAACCCTGTCACGGAGAAAACGAAACCGAAAGTACAACGGTCCTTACAGAGTTAGCTCCCGTAATAACGTATATGCAATTTATTTCATCCTAATTTTATGACATGAATGATTGAATCTTATAGCCATGAATTGTCTGACTAAAAAGATATAAAAGTAAGTTCTCGGGATAGAATATTCGCCTGGCTAGGGTAACTGTAAGCTATAAATTTTACAATCGCGAAAATACGTGACAAATTGATCAACGTATTAGATTTAGTACATAAAACAACCGAATATCCAGATATTCATTCGGAAGTCTGACCGAATATCCGAATACCAATTTGGGTATTCGTTGACATCCCTAGTTTTTTATGTCATTTTGATAAGATGAACATTTGACCCAAATTTCAAGGGGTTTGGGACATTCTGGAAGCCGCTCAACTGACTGACCAACCAGCTGACTCCTATATACCCCCAAACTTTGTGGGGAGATAATAAACACTGCTAACGCTCCCTTGCAATAAATTTGTTTGTTCCTGTAATACATACAGACCTAAAACCTGTACTTATCTGGCACCTGCATTTAACAGGAAACCAGATTATGCAGCTGTTCTTTGAGCCATAAAATCTAGGGATGGCATGAATATGATTGAATATGATCTTATACCCCCGAAACGGAAGTTTAGGGGGTTATACAGGAGTCACCCGGTGTGGTTGGTCAGGAGGTCTGTTGCATTTTCCTTGTCCGGAGCATAACTTGAAAACTACTTGTTGGAATTCAATACGACTTCATACAATGGTCAAGCGCATTGAGAGGAAGTGCAGTGCACAAGAACCATAACTCTATCTTGAGTAATTATAGAGTTATTGCCCTTTGTTACTTTTCCTTGTCCGCGGAGCATAACTTGAAAACCAGTGGTTGGAATTCAATACAACTTCATACAATGTTCAAGCACATTGAGAGGAAGTGCAGTGCACAAGAACCATAACCCTGTCTTGGGTATTTACAGAGTTATTGCCCTTTGTTACTTTTCTTTGTCCAGAGCATAACTTGAAAACTACTGGTTGGAATTCAATACAACTTCATACAATGGTCAAATACATTGAGAGGAAGTGCAGTGCACAGGAACCATAACTCTTTCCTGACTCATTACAGAGTTATTGCCCTTTGTTACTTTTCCTTGTCTGGAGCATAACTTGAAAACTAATGGTTGGAATTCAATTTAACTTCATACAATGGTCTAGTACATTGAGAGGAAGTGCAGTGCACAGGAACCATAACTCTTGACTACAGAGTTATTGCCCTTTGTTACTTTTCCTTGTCTGGAGCATTACTTGAAAACTACTGGTTGGAATTGGTTACAACTTCATACAATGGTCAAGCACATTGAGAGGAAGTGCAGTGCACAAGAACCATAACCCTGTCTTGGGTATTTACAGAGTTATTGCCCTTTGTTACTTTTCTTTGTCCAGAGCATAACACTTGAAAACTACTGGTTGGAATTCAATACAACTTCATACAATGGTCAAATACATTGAGAGGAAGTGCAGTGCACAGGAACCATAACTCTTTCCTGACTCATTACAGAGTTATTGCCCTTTGTTACTTTTCCTTGTCTGGAGCATAACTTGAAAACTAATGGTTGGAATTCAATTTTACTTCATACAATGGTCTAGTACATTGAGAGGAAGTGCAGTGCACAGGAACCATAACTCTTGACTACAGAGTTATTGCCCTTTGTTACTTTTCTTTGTCTGGAGCATAACTTGAAAACTACTGGTTGGAATTCAATACAACTTCATACAATGGTCAAGTACATTGAGAGGAAGTGCAGTGCACAGGAACCATAACTCTTTCCTGACTCATTACAGAGTTATTGCCCTTTGTTACTTTTCCTTGTCCGGAGCATAACTTGAAAACCACTGGTTGGAATTCGATTTTACTTCAAACAATGGTCAAGTACATTGAGAGGAAGTGCAGTGCACAGGCACAGGAACAATAACTCTATCTTGAGTCATTACAGAGTTGCTGCCCATTTTTACTTTTCCTTGTTGCAGAGCATAACTTGAAAACTACTGTTTGGAATGCAATACAACTTCATACAATGGTCAAGCACAATGAGAGGAAGTGCAGTGTACAAGAACCATAACTCTATTTTAGTTTTTTTTTGCAAATTATTCTGTAACTACGACTTTCCTCAGTTTATAAAGCAGTCTTTCGGGGGTATTAATCACATTTAGTGATAGCTCTAGTTTAAAATAAGTCTATATTGATTTGTACATATTGTATTGCAAAGCTTCTTGTTCAGAAGAAAAGACAAGTGAAGCTAAAAAATAAAATCAAAATTTCTCGGTTTTTATTTAAAACTTTTGCCAGGGAATCGTACATTGAGACAGTTGCTTTTTAGTTTTTCATTAGGATCGCATTCTGTCCGTCTGTCTGTCCGTCCACCATTTCCTTCAAACGACATCTCTGAAACCACTTGGCCAATGTTGATGAAACTTTGCAGGGATGTTCTTTGCATGAACCTCTATCAAAATTGTTTAAAGAATTCCATTCCATGTAGAACTCTGGTTGCTATGGCAACAAATAGGAAAAACTTAAAATATCTTCTTCTCTGAAACCACAAGGCCTAAACCTTAGATATTTAGCATGTAGCATTATCTAGTGGACCTCTACCAACATTGTTCAAATTATGACCACCGTCTCAAAATTGACCCCGCTCGGGTGGTCACTTAGTTTTGCAAAGGCTTATAGGAAAAACTTTAAAAATCTTCTTCTCTGAAAGCACAGGCCTAGAGCTTAAATATTTGGCATGTAACATTGGCTAGTGGACCTCTACCAAGTTTGTTCAAATTATGACCTCACAACGGGGGGGGTTGCTCAGTTTTACATAGGCTTATATAGGAAAAACTTTAAAAATCTTCTTCTCTGAAACCACGAGGCCCGAGAGAATTTGGTATGTAGCATTGCAGTGGACACCATGAAAACCTTGGACTCAAGACCCTTGGCCCCGCGGGGTGCTAACTTATTTCGCAAGGCATATAGGAAAACTTTAAAAATCTTCTTCTGAAACCACAAGGCCTAGAGCTTAGATATTTGGCATGTAGCATTGCCTAGTAGACCTCTTCAAAGTTTGTTCAAATTATGCCACTTTGGTCAAAATTGGCCTTTCCCTGGAGGGGGGGGGGGGTCATTTGTTTTACAAAGATGTATATAGGAAAACCTATTTGGTATATAACATTGTCTAGTGATCTTCCACCAGGCAAGTGACTTGTACCAAGGTGAGCGATATAGTTACATTTGCTTAGTTTTAGTTTTGTGAAAGCCTTTTCAATTTAATAGCTGAATAAAACATATAAATCTTGGCCCTCTTGTTTTATTCAGCTATTAAATTGAAAAGACTTTCACAAAACTAAAACTAAACAAATGTAAGAACCCTTCTATGAATACAGTTGTCAAGAATGCTTCTTTTTGAAGTTGAACAGATACATACTTTTATAGGTCTCTAGGTATTAAACTGACAAGTTTTACTGAAGGTTAATTTCCTAACAATGTTTTGACATTTCATGCTTTTGTTTCATATATCTGGGAAAACTATTGCTACCCCCTTAGTGGTCAAGCTAACTTGAAATCACTACAACCTCTCATTGACAAGAGGGCCATGGGTTCAAGTCCTGCTACCGATCATGGCTCTTTATGCAGGACAGGGTTCTAGTACAGATCAGAATAGAATAAACTTTATTTCCAATCGGGGGTCAATTACCGTGGCATGTTAATCACAGAGTAAATGCTTAACAAATAAATAAAAATAATGTAAACAAGGTTGGATTAGTATTGGTATAACACATTTAAGAAGGCCCCACTCATAACACATTTAAGAAGGCCCCACTCATAACACATTTCTCCACCCCTGGGCACTATATATGAGATGGTAGGTAGCCGTGGGTTTTCTCAAGGGTCGTACCGACTATAGCCTCTTTAGAGGATGATGGACCCAATAAGCACAATTACAAACAAACGTGGGTTTTCTCCGGGTTCCTCCGGCAGTAAGGCATGTCACTACATATGCCAACACCTGTGCAGTCAATTCAAAAGGTTTGCATTAGCTTATGTTTAGATTTATTGTTTGTATCCTGCAACTTTTAATAAGGTTATCATTTGTTTAAAATCCAACTTAATTGCCTCTTCTCGTAATTGGGTCATCCATCCAAATACTGAATTACAGCAGGAACATAGTTCCTGATTACAGGCATTTCAGCCATGAGTTATTTCATCTTCTAAAACCTTAGGTGGTTCATGCAGGCTCCGTAGCTGAATGATGTTTGCATTTCAAAATAGGAGAATAAGTAATTAATCAATTACATCTTTATCTTGTTTACAATTGACTGCACCGTTATATTTAGAACCGTGTATAAACGTCATAGCTCATGGGTAAAAAACATACCGTAACAGTTTGTGATCGTATCGATAAACATATTCCATTTTTCCATTTCAATATCATTGCCAGAAATTTGATTTGATTTGATTTGATGAGAATTTTATCAAGGTCCGTCCAAAAGAGCACTTATGTTAGCTTGATATTTGGATGAGACCCCGGCATGTCTCCCGTCATGCCTAAAAAGTAAATTTTGAAGCCAGAAAATAGGAGAAATTTACCTGACTGCATTTCCGCCAGTATAGCCAAAGGTTGTTTTGATTGGTTCCAAATAGTAGGCCAATACGGCGACCAAGAGATCTAAGGTGATTGACCTAGTTTGTATGTCTGGATCGTGGTAGCCTAACGTTTTTAGAAAATTTTGATACTAGATGTTATATGTGTTTGTTTTGTAAAGTAAAATCCCCTTTAATAAAGTGTTGTCCTATTTTTTTTTGCTTACTTTTTGTGATGTAAAATTTAATTGTCCTGATGATAGAATAAAATGTTGTCCGAAAAGATGGTTTTCTTATTTGAACAGTTAAAAGTATGCATGAAAGTTTGACTTATGTTTCTACTCTGAATTTTGAAAATATAAAACCCCTTAAAACCCAAATAAGCCAGCAACCGCACAGGCTACTTGTTAAATTTACTTCTTTAATTATAATGGTGTACATAGAAAATTATAAAGAGACTTGTACTAGTTGGTTGTTTACACCGGAGCTAGAAGCAAAAATCGGGCCAGGGAGACAAAAGATACCACAGCGGGTGCTAGGCCGCCAGTTCGGTCTACTACTGTTGAAAAAGCACAGTCATAATGTAATTATTTGAATCTTTGTATCAAAATTGATAAATGCCAAAATTTGTCTTTAAATATATGAATGTTGCTGTAGATCATGAGTTCGTAAAATAGAAATTTTTTAAAATTTTGTGGAATTTTGGTGAGAATTCTTTTTATTGTTTCAGAAGGTTTTTAATTTTATCTGTTAATCTGTTTTTTTTTACTTATAATATAAAGGTGTGTGATCTGTTTGCATGATCGGCGTCGGTCTCGGACGATGCTGGTGACTACTATTCCTGACCTGGTTGCTACCGTCTTTCACATCTTCTTTGTTGTGAGTTGGGTTTTCGTGCCTGAGTAAGATTCATTGCCAGAAAATGACATTTAAATGATTTAATAAGCTAAACATATTTATAACTGAATTTGTATGAAATAAATTTCCCGTACCCGGAGACAAGCTATATATAGATAGTCTCGAGGTATGGACCCGGACCTAGAGACACTTCCAAAAACAAAAACTTGTGTCACCACCACCAAGGGTTCAAATTGACATAGGTACACATATACATGTGTATTGTTTCATCTCGTGCATGATTTTATCGAACGATTTGTATAAACTTGCGGAACTTTTGACAACAGATACGGAGGCATGAAAATCATATTGTAATTTGCCGAAATGCCGAAAGGTAAATTTCTGGATGTTCTAGTATACTGTTAACTATAGAGCAATAATGACGTCATCGCACTAAAAATGATTTACTCATCACTATATCTGTCATTCCAGTTTCCGTCCTTTGCCTAGGCTTGTCCAGAGTATAACCCACAAACTGAGGAAAAAAATGTTGAAACTTGCACAAGGACAATGGACATAGAAAGCACAGTGTACAAGAGTCTTCAATCTGAACAATATGGCCACCTGACCTCAAAACTGAAAAATCTTCGAAATTTGCATCTTTGAAATGAGTCAATTTTGACCTCCAATTTTGTTCAAAATCTTGCCCCAGGGGTAAATATTGGCCCCACCCAATTGGGGGAGGGGAATGTATCTTGTTTTGCATAGACTTGTTAGCAGTAACTGTTGTCTGTGTGTCCAACATTTTGCTTCATACAACTCTCATAACCACTGCCAATTTTGATCGAACTTCACAGGAAAGGTCCTCGACCAAAATTGTTAAAAAATTGTATTCCATGCAGAACTCTGGTAAAGGATAGGAACAAATTAAAAAATGTTGTCCAAAACTGGAAGGCTCGGAGCTTATTCAAATCATTGTGGAACATGTTTCGCCTACACGAATTGGTCGGTAGGTAGGTAGGGATTTTTATGCCCCTGAAAGGGTGGCATATTAAAATCGCACCGTCTGTGCGTCTGCACTTACATTTTTCCGTGTCCGGGATGTAACTTTGTCAAGCATTGAAGGATTTTAAAATTAACTGGGCATAAATGTTCAGCACATCCAGATGATGTGTCACGTGCAAGACCCATGTCCCTACCTCAAAGGTCAAGGTCACACTTAGAGTGTGAAGGTAATGGGATCCTGTATATATACACACATTCATGTTCGGACTGTAACTTTATCATGCATTGAAGGATTTTAAAATAACTTGGCACAAATTTTCAACACATCAAGAAGACGTGTCACGTGCAAGACCCACATCTCTACCTTAAAGGTCAAAGTCACACTTAGAGTTTGAAGGTAATGGAATACTGTATGCATGGTAACTCTGGTCATGCATGGAAGGATTTTAGAATTACATGGGACAATTGTTGAGCACATGGAGAGGACACAGACTGTGAGACACCTCTTTCTGAGGCATTCGTCACTTATGAGGGACAGCTCTTGTTTTTAGCATGCCAGGGTGAGCTTTCATCACCCACTGTCCGTTGTCCGTCAACATTTTGCTTCAGACGACATCTCTGTAACCACTAGGACAATGTTGATGATACCTGGCAGGGATGTTCCTTGCATGAAGCTCTACAAGAATTTTCAAAGAATTCTATTCTATGCAGGATTCTTGTTGCTATGACAACAAGTACGAAAAACTTCTTAAAAATCTGAAACCACAATAACTAGAGCTTAGATATTTAGCATGTCACATTGCGTAGTGGACCTTTTATCATTCTTGCATACCTGATTGGGATATCTGCAGTTTTTACCAGTGCTGGAAAATCTCTTGCATATCAGTTCGGCATTTCTAGTGACTTTACCAATGCCGGAACAATTGTGTCTGGCACCCCTCCTATGCCAGATGACTCGTGACTTTCTTGTGAAGTAACGTGATAAACATTGTGACATCAATTTCCCAAACACACCGTCTGAATATCGTTTGTTTTTATATCCTTTGAACGCCTGTAACGTAATAAACCGTATACGCGGGTTAAGACAGGTTTGGCCTTCCGTAGAAGTGACAGTTACTGTATGGAACACGTTTTGTCTATATGAATTTAAAGGCTATGCCGACAGCTCCTGAATGTTGAAATTTCAGACATCCGAGGCAAATGCTGACACTTTAAGACAACCTTGAAAATGACCTTGGACACAATTTTACCAGCTTTGAAAATTTTCATTTTACCAACGTTCACGTACAGGCCCCTGTGGGATAGTGTTTTGAGCGTGTGCAAATATTTGTTCACAGACGTAAAGCAGACATGTCGTACTGAAACCTAGGTATATGGACATCTTATGAGAACGCTTAAAATTGACCTCTTGTTAGCAAAAAAAAAAGTCCATGCGCAGGTTAGCAGACAGGGTGACCCCTGCGCGTGACCTCTGTAGGTGGTTTACTTTCATGTTACAGCTCAGTCTATTTGCTGACGTATACAACACGCGCAGTAAACCGAAAGTAACATAACGTGATGTACAGTGTTTACAAAAAACACATGCATGTCTATCGAGTGTGTAACAAAATATGCCGGTGTGCAAAGGATATGATAATGTATCATTTTGATAAGTTTGCATTTAGAAATCTTTAAAGTGCGATATGGTATGTAAGAAAAAGTTTCTGTCATGAGACATTTGGTTCAGATGGAAATATCCGTCACCTCAGGTAACTGTTTTGCGTGGTTCCCCCCCAGAACAGTTGCCTGAGGTGGCGGATATTTCGATCTAGACCGCGTGCTCATGACAGAAACTGTTATCTTATACCCTCTGACGTCGGAACGGACCACGTTTATGAATGAATGTGTAAATTAATACATTACTACAAGAAAATAGTGCGTAAATGTAAGTTATTTATTTCAATTTTTTCTGCTACTTTTAGTAGAATATGGTATGCAAGAAAAAGGTTCTATCACTGGCAGCACATACGGATGAGAGCCTCGTTGCTGCCAAAAACAGTTAACCTCAAGCCAGATATTCCCATCTGCAAGTGCAATCAATGAAATATTCTTGTAAGATTGTTCAAATTATAACCCCCAGGTCAAAATTGATTCTGCCCAGGGTGTCACTTGAATTTACATAGGCTTGTATAGGAGAAACTTGAAAAATCATCTCTGAAACCACAAGAGCTTAGATATTTGGCATGTAGCATGACCAAGTGGACCACTGCCAAGTTTGTTCAAATCATGATTGACCCTGCCCAGGGGGTCACTTGTTAGCTCAGGTGAGTTATTGTGATTGCCTGGTGTCTATCATCTGTCTGTCCACACTTAACCTTGTGTATATAATAAAGACTGCATTTTTCACTGAATCTTCATGAAATTTTGTCAGAATGGCTACCTTGATAAAATCCAGGTCTACTTCAGGGTCATCAGGGGTCAAAAACTAGGTCACAAGGTCAAATCATAAAAAACCTTGTGTATGCAATAGAGGTTTCATTTTTAGCTCACCTGGCCATGGTGAGCTTTTAGGATGGATGAGTGTCTGTTGTCTGTCCGTCTGTCAACTTTTACTGCAAACGACATCTCCTCTGAAAGTTGATAAACTTGGCAGGGATGTTCCTTGTGTGGTAAACCTGCCCTTCGGGGGCAAGCTTGGTTTCAAATGATCCTCGAAATAGACTTAGTTCGTGGGCTTTCAATTTATTAATCAGGATGACCGACACCACTGACCATTTATAAGACCGGTCAGAAGTCTTTTACAGTCTGGGTTCAAGAGCCGAGTGCATTAAATGTTCCATTGTTCAAATTGTTCTATGTTGCCAGGGTAGATAATGTAACTTGTTGTATTAACTATTCAGCTGGAGTAAGCAAACACCATTTGTTTTCATGAGTTTATTTTCTACTCAACAAGTCCAACACATATGTATAAAAGTTCCAAGATAACAACTCAGTGTGTTCAAGTAATGTCAATTTTCAATATCTGCACACCAGTCTTAAACAGGGTTCAGCAAATGCCTGTTGAGGTTGTTGATAGTATACAAGTACAACATTGAATACTAAAGCTAAAATTATTCCAAGGAAAATTCCCATGTTTAACAGAAAGTTGAGAATTAGTGCCATAATAAAAATCCACATTTTCATAGTTTGTAATCTCAGAAATTATAGTTGAAAATAATTACCAAATCTTTAAATGATTATCAAAAATCCAATCTAAATAAATGATTTCTAGAATATTAACCTATTTATCAGAAATTTAGTTCTAAATGTCAAAAAGTCCAAAAGTAGAGAGCTCATAAGCCTAGGGACCCAGGCCTTATATAGAGGAGAAGAAATGCTGTCTTTTGATTGGCTAAAAGACCAATCTAATTTTTCACATGATTGGCATTTAAACTCTAACTCCTCCCATAAATTACATTTTCCAACAAAAGCAACAAAACCAGACATTGTCATCAAAAACAAAATAATTCAATGTTATCTATATAAAATTATGCACCCTAACACATAAGTCTTAACAACCAGATAATTCTTTAAAGCAATTAAAATAGCAGCTATTTCTCTCCCTCCAAAAATGGGGAAAAACCAAAATGGCTGACCAAAATGAGTGGTCACTTCTAAGAGCTGATTTTGCCAATTACAACAAATAAAAGGTCTCAAAAAATACAAAAATATACTTAAAACAAAGCCTTACTATCAAAAACTGGAAAATCAATGGATGCAATCAATGGTTCAGATGACAATTCTCCATTGAAACACCATTGTTTTTCATTGCAGAATATACTTAGTTCTTTCATATCAATTTGCTCCATTGTTTTTCATTGAAACACCATTGTTTTTCATTGCAGAATAAACTTTGTCCCTTCATATCAGTTTGCTCTATTGTTTTTCATTGAAAAACCATTATTTACCATTGCTAAATCTACTTAGCTCTTTCTCGTCAGTTTGCTACATTGTTTTCCATTGAAAAACCATTATTTACCATTTTTGAATGTACTTCGCTGTTTCTTATCAGTTGCGCTCATTCTTTATTGATTAATGTCACGAGCCCATGGTCAGAAATGTTTTTGTTCCAGAGCAACTAAAGATTTCTTTGTATGCATCCGAAATGCAAAACAATTTCATACGCAATGTAATCCAAGTAAAATAATATCATCAAATGCAGTTCATGCATATGTTGCAGAGATATTACAACAGAGCCAAAATAAATTCATATAAACTAAATATGGACAGACAACAGACACATGGCGATCACAACAGCTCACCTTGAGCACTTAGTACTCAGATGAGCTGAAAAGTAAGGGTGGTTTAATTTAATTCTGATAAAGAAAATTATAACTTCATAATTATGCTTTATTTGCAGTATCATTTAAATCTAGACTGAAAAGCTGCACCCAAATGTGTATCCAGATGAAACTGGGTTAATGATCTACAATAAATATATGTAGTACTTCAGCAAAGTGAAAAATTCAGAAAAATTCTCATTTTCTATACTCAATACATATACAATTAACTGAAACCAGCATGTAACAATATCTGGGTCACTTCACCCATATCCAAAACCTACATACAAGTATATCAGTTATATACATAACAAACATAACCTCACCTGAATGTAAATACATGTAAACAATTAACTGAAAAGTCACTTATAATACCCTGATACATGAATATTTAACATATCAGGTTTTAGCATGATTTTTCAAGAACTGTTTCAAACTGTGGGTATTCATTATTCACTGCATTGTATGTCTAAAAAGTTTTTCAAAAACTTCAGCTGTTTTCTACAAAGTTTAGTTGTAAAGAAATGTTTTACTCAAAACACATTTTCTTCTTTTTGTATTCAGTGCAGGTACAAGTTCCATCACTTTATCAGATTTGACCTGCTTGAACTGATGGTTGAGAGCTTGATGTTCTTTCTGGATGAGAACAGTTTTCAATATTTTGAAATGTTCTGTCAAATGAACAGATTTATTTCTTTTAACACATCTTCCCCTCTCAAGTAGCACAGTATACAAGTTTCTAGTTTTTGCTCTCAAATATACCTGTGGGTACAAGACCTAATTTCCTCTCTGCATTCTGAGGTATTTATTGCAGCTGTTAAGATTTGCTCAGAAACCACTGGCTGGGCTGTTTGTATCTCTTCCTCCGTGAAATGTATCACCAGCTTTTTTTCAAGCATGGAAATGGTCTTGCCAGCTAGATTGCTGCCCCTGAAATAATATTTTTCTACGTGTGCATATAAAAGTCATTATATTATTATTTTTTAATGATATGGCCAAAAGGATGTACAAGCTTTGAAATAAATGACCTGCTAGTACTCTTACATACACAGACCATTCTATGAACTGTTACACTTCTTCAAAATAAATTTAAAGATATTCAGTGTCATGGTTATTAAATAAAAGAAACTATTCACAACTTCAAATCATCCATCACAGACTTAAATTTTGGCAATTCATTATTATACTTGTACATACTCTACCCATCCTTGCTGACAGACGATCAACCAGCACTTTTAGGCCAATGTGTGTTTCTTCCAGGTATTAAATTCCAGGTATTTTACAAGTCTTAGCCAACTGCTAACCTCAACTGCAATGAAGAAATCAACAGACTGACCCTTTGTTTTAGTACAGTTTATGTATTTTCATGTGTGCTTCAAGTCAGAGACCTCTGGCCAGAATTAAATGAAACTAAACAGGAGTCAGTCAGTGATTGGTATCAAACCTAGTTATTCACATGCTCTCATCAGATTTTGTTCAGTTTATTTTTTCACATAGGTATGGTCCTTTGTTCCTTTTCAATACAGTGTATATTTTTTGTGCACTTCATCTTCAATTTAATACCATTTTTCAAAATTGAATGAAACTTCGCAAGACTTATTTACTAGTTTATACCAATTATTTCAGCTCAATTTTGAAGAAAGCTTAAAGCTTATTGAGTCACCCTCAAGTCTTCTTTCTGGAAAAACCAGTACTTGTATCATATGAGGAGGTACAATTGTGACCTCAGTGGGGCTTGAACCGGCAACCTCCAGGATGATCGGGAGCCAACCTCTACTCTAACGCTCCCCTTTTGACTAGTTGTATTAAAATATTATCAAATGCTTTCCCATTTAACATGTTTAAATGCCATATTTATAACACCATCAGTTTTAGTTTTTACTAATTTCGCCAATGACACATAATTATTTCTTTACTTGATTATGATAAACTTGTGAATGACCAAATGTTATTAAGCTACAGGAAAATGAAAATCCCTAGATGCAGATACTGAAATAGTTACCTGTCAGACTGCTGACATGCCCTGTTCCATGAACCATGTTTTTCAAATACGAATTCTAGGATCAATCAAATCCAACATACCAAGTTGTGAACAATGGTTCATGCATTCGAACAAACTGTGAAAGATGCCTAAGCAGATCTGATGCACATTCATAGTCTGTCTGTAACCACCTAAAAAACCATTGAACAATTTACTGTCAGTTTGTCTTTTTGTCTATTGTTATGTTCAATAATTATTTATTAAACAATTCACCAAGAACTTCTTCTTATTCTTACACATTAAAATATTATATTTTGAATAACAATAAATTTCTGAAGTCTATTGTATGATTATATCCACATGATTGATCATTATCTATTATAACCCTAACATCAGGATCGGAGGGTCCTGGGTTAGAACCCCATGGCCACTAGTGCCACATGCATGCAGGACTCCATTACTTTTAAACTCTATGTGTGACCAGGAACGTAGATCAACGTATATTCTACGTTCCTGGTGTGACCTTGACCTTAGGGACGTGGGATATGTGCCAAATTTTTTAGAATCCTTCAATGCAGGACAAAGTTACAGTCGGGACACAAATGTGTGCATACATGAAGTATTCCATTACCTTTAAACTGTAAGTGTGACCGTGATCTTTGAGGAGGTGACTTGGGTCTTGCACGCAACACATCGTCTTGATAAGCTGAACATTTGTGCAATATTTTTTAAAATCCTTGAATGCATGACAATTTACAGCCATACCACAAAAACAATGCAAGGACGGACACACTGATGGACTGCGCGGTTTTTATATAAAAAAATATATGCCCACTTTTCGGGGCATAAAAAATATCTACGTTACCAACCAATTTTTTTTCAACATGTTTCGTATAGGAAACAGACATTTTTTAGGCCTTATTTACACTGGTAACTCGAAGAAAATGTTTGATATGGTTTAAATAATAATTAAACCAATTTGTTCGCTGTAAGAATCATGGATTTACAAGGGTTCTTTGGTTCTTATATACCGAACTGAGTCTGACCAGTTTCTCATATATGTGTAGATAGCTATTTTAAAGATTAAATATACCAGAGTGATCTAAACAAGCATTACCGTACACTATCGAGCTCTAGGTGTAAACTGGCTACCATTACTTGACCAGGGCCATTTATACCAATTGCACTAAAAAAGAAAAATCAAAGATGAAAGAATCAGCGATATGTTTCAAGTTAATCATTAATAATACAGTTTTTCCATAATAGCTGAAAAAAGAATCAAAGATACTTAAAAACCATAACGATACATGCCTTTCTCCCCATATTTACCAGGTTCTCCCATTATTTAGACCCTAACCCATCAAATGCGTCCTTAGAAATGCATGATTTCCTGCTTAAATAATATCTCCCGGCAAGTTGTCCAAAAACCTGGTGTTTTTTCAAAAATATCTTGACAATAACTCAATCCTTTGTGGCATGTATGACAATAACATTCATCAAACAATGCGATATTCTAACATTGAAACTTGCAAGCATCTTCTGCATAAGTGACTAAAATAGTTCCCCAATAATAGTATCCATGGTGATATGATACAAGGACTCACTTCATAATACTTTTATGCATAATAATACATAAAATTATTTAATATAAATAAACAACATATATAGGTTTGACTAAAATAGTAAACATGTCGGACATTTTCAACTTGACAGCAAGTGTCATAAATGCTTGAAATGCAAAAAATACAATTATTCACATCAGTTATATCTTCGAAGGACCAGTTTCAGTGACCCTAAGAATACTTCAGGCAGAATTACCAAACTGTTGGGGAAGACCTATTATCTTTATGAATTACTATTGTGTTATTAGTCCTTAACTTGTGTGATGTATAAAAAAGTGGAAAATACTCCAACAAAATTATATTGTGCTGTTTATCATAGACACCCCTGTTTTGCACTACAGATACTCAGCCGGCCCTATTTCAGTGACCCCTACTTCATTTGTAAACTAGTGACAATAGCCGGTAATTTGCATTTGCCCGAACAAAAATAATTAATAACCAGCGAGAGACTTGTTTATATTGAGATACAGAGCAATGAATATTGCATGGACCTTTCACATATGTAAGAAACATAAACGAGTTGAATTAATGTTTGAGATATTCAGTGATTTAAGTAACACCAGGAATACTCTATAGACGGTTCCTGGTAACACATTCTAAGCTGTCATTAATTTATTGATAAAAACATATATGTTATCTAGAACATGTTTAAAATAGTAATTTCTCTGAATCAACATGCACATTTAAAACACAGGGGTCGAACCATACCCCACCCACATTCTATTACCTACATAGTATAGATATTATAATATGTTATAGAAGGTGGGTGGGGTATTGTTCGACCCCCCGTGATTTAAAAATGCTAAAAAAATAAAACTACAGCCACAGATGTCAATAAATCGGAAGAAATTAGATGGTAAATTAAGTGGTTACAAATTGGCAATGTCAGCAGAACATAATTTTATAACTACATGTAGGCTTATCCACATTAAGATCAGCACCAGAAGCCAAATGTAACAGTGAAAAAATACTTGTCCAGAGTGGTATTCGAACTCTGGTCAGCAAAATTAGCTTGACGGCAAGAAAATACAAACTTATACTATGCCCTATCAAAACCTCTACTTAGTATAAACTATGGTACATGTACATCACTTGCATGTTTCAGGTAAAAAGTTGGTGTCAAGTGGTTGGACAGAAACATCAGATCAGTTACAGAATGAATGTGATGGAAATGTTCACAGATGCATGGGGTATGGCACCCAATCTTACACTGGTCCTATGTTGTACGGAATGTCCAGGCAGTACCTGGGGGTATTCATCTCAAGTTTTGCTATAATAAACGCACAATATATTCAGTACTTTAAATTTAAGCAAGGTCTTTCAAATAGTATGGTCTGGAAACACCCTCTATAAACATACTATATAAAGTAAAATCTATTTCCATTCTAACATGTTAATTTAAACAAATAAATATGCGAAGGGGTACTATTTGCTGTGCTTACATGAAGGAGCTGCCTTGACTTGTAGTATTCCGTGCATTCCTTGCATTTCAAGAAAATTTGGTTGTTCTTTTGTTACTCATCAAATAAAATGCTATTTGTCTTATTTTTGTTGATATTGCTGGCGATACCGGTAGTGTTGAAAACTCCTAGATGTGTGAAAATTAAGCAGAAGGGAATTTAAAAATAGTCAAAAATAGCAGCTCAAATCCTTCTTTGTCTATATAGGATAAATTTTCAGTTAGAATTAATGTTTTAAAATGACCTGTTAGTGTTATATATTATATTTTTACTTATATTTCAGCTGTGCCAAGGGAGGATGCATGTAAATTAGATTCTGCAGAAATAAAATCACAAGGGACACTGTCACAGTTAAAGCTCCATGTATTTTCATAACTATAATGAAATAAAGTTCCTGATTGTAACTGTTTTCAAAAAATTATGTTAGTGCAGTAATTTTACATTGCAGTTCAGTTTTAGTTAGATGATGTCAGACATACTCTATTGAAATAGAATTTAGCAATATCTCATTCTGGTATTTGTCAGTAAAAAGTTGAACAATCACTACAATTTAAACATTTACATGAAGATGGTAGCAAACATTGTATTACTTGTTTTGTCTCTTTCTTAAGGGAATGACAGTGTCTGGTACCTGAAGACACCTACAGTGTCTCCTCAAGACACGAAAGATCCAAGGTATGCATTCTGTAATTTTCTGCTCATCAACTCTTGTAAGTATAAAACTGAACAAACAGGCTGTCCTCAGGGAACTGGAGTAAAGTTTGTTGTTCCTAAAGTTAGGTTGACAATAGTTTTAAAATTTAAAAGAATTTAAATTAAATTAAGCACATTGCTGACTGGTTACATTTGTACTTCAAGTACTTGATTACACTATCTGAAAATTTAAGCAAGGTATAATATAGTTGCTACTCTAGAAAAAGTGCTAGGAAAAGCAGTGTATTTAGCCTTAATTAGCATTTCAAAAACATAACGTCAATAACTTTGTTTTCCTGCACTGTTTTGTGACTAGATATAAATCATTACCATGCAGTAGGCGCTTGTTTTTTCCTCACTGTACAATCATCTTCTTTATTTTATTTATCAGAGTTAATGATATTAATATTTTCTTGATTTCTTTGAAGAGAGAAGTAGAGAAACTAGAAGAAGAGAAAATGCACAAAACTGGAGGAAAGTGAAGGTAAACTTGAAAATATGCAGCCTTCCAGTCAAACAATCTATCATCAGTACACCAAATTCAAAACTGATGCACCAGCAAACGAATATACACGAAAGTGCGAGTTAAAGCAACAATTTCCTCCAGCCGCAGTTGTTGCTACATCACTGCCAGCTTTAAATGAGGAAATTCTTCAGCAGAGATTGGGAACAGATTCAACAGAAACATTCAAACATTTTTTTTTCAAGTGTTCAGTGAATATGAACTGATCAACTCCACTCACACTGACAAGAGAACCATAAACTGCATGGACAATGTAAAGCCACAACTTGATGCAAGAAATTTTGCTTTGCTCCAGAGACTCTGAGAGTGGTGTTGGAAGTTACAACCATGGCAAAAACATTGTTTATTAAGAAGTAAGACGAAAAGACAAGAGATGATTTGAAGTTTTTTTATTGTAACAGTGTATGTGTTGTATTAAAACAGGTCAAATTGTTTGACATTTAGTTTAAGTAAGTTAGTTTTTGTCCAATATTGAAGAATGTTTATGTGTGATTCCCAGGGTAGCTACATTGTATGCTCAGCACTCGGATATTTGCCTTGCCAATATTTTCTTGATGGGCCTACCACTTAAAATCTCCATGGAAATTTCAGTATTTTGTGACTTGTGTGATGATTTGCAAGAAAAAATTTTGCATTTTATAAATTTGTTAATTCATTTGTATCTTAATAATTAAAATTGCTATCTAATTGTTTCACTCTGTATTTTTAGATTATGTGAAGTAGATTTTTTCGACATCTTACAACGACTGTTGACTGAATGCTTTAATTAGTTTAAGTTTCATATTATAATTAAACTTGGTCAATAACTATATATTTTAAGAGACTGCAAAATTATCTTTTCTAAAGCATATTGTTAAATATAAAATGTATACTTAAGCTCTTTTTTTTAGCCAAGTTAAGTTCTGTTTTTGCAGTGAGGTTTTTTCTACTAATTAAAACATATATTTATCGAACTAGAGGTAGATATTGATCTCACCATGGGGAAAAATTGCTGCTCGTGCAGCGCATTATTTGCCATTCAATTTCATTAAGTCATTAAAGTACCACTTAAAACCATTGATGTTTCATTGTTTACCATTGAATTTCATTAGATATCATTAAAATACCATTTTAAATTATTGATTCACCATTATTTTAAATAACGGACATCATTGAAATACCATTGAAAACCATTGATATTCCATTGGAAGTTCCCGTGGGACACCATTGAAATACCATTAAAAATCATTGAATTTTCATTTTTTTGACGAGAGCTCATTTGCATATTTCGGCCAATTTCAATGGTGTTTCAATAGTGTTTCAATGGCGTTTCAATGGTATTTCAATGGTTTTCAATGGCGGCACTATACTATATATAAATACAAAAAATGGTCTTTCAATGGTTCGTTTCTAAAAAAATAAATGGTCTTTCAATGGTGTTTCAATGCCATTGTATTTCGCTAAGGGAATTAGTAAATCCTAAATACTCTGAATTATTTATGCAGTCGGTCCAGTTTTCCGAGAAAGTTTCTTCGCTTATTTGGATTACGTTAGTACGCAATTACTATTGATCAGCTTAAGCGAGCAGAAGATTCTATTATACTCTTTGTACTGAGCCAAATTAATGACATTTCTTCAATTTACTTACAAAATTTACTGCAAACCATGTACAAATTTACGCAAGCTGAAATTCGTTAAAGAATAGCTGGAAAATGAAAGTCTTTAGGAAACTAAATTACATTAAGTATGACTAGCTGTTACATAAAGATACAGCCTAGCAGAATGAAAAGAAGGAACAGAAACTTAGTTTGCAGACAAACTCCTGCATGTCATATTGTGAAATTCCTCACAAACAAATATTTCAATATATATAATAATATGGTAGCCTTAAAATTATGCTGACTGACTCAAAATGATAGTTTTGAAACATTCTTTTATTTGGTCTATTTTTAGAATCCGACCAGCATCACTTAGAATGCAGTTTCACAAAACTCTCAATAAATCAACATAATTAAACACTAAGACTCTTTATGAGTAAATGATTTCAATATATACATAAGGTACAGTCATAATTTGCTGAATAATGAACCAAAATACTGATTAAGAAAGGATTTTCAATTTTGGCAATATCGAGTTCCGACTTGCAATCTCAATCTGCAGAATTGCCTCAAAACTATTCCCTTTCTTAGCATGAAACTTTAAGAAAAGTGCGATAACAAAATTACGCACCTACAAATGGTACTTCATGCACCAAAAACATTGTTACGTCATCATATATACAAAACACAATATGTCAAGTTCTCGACAACAGCTCCCCCTTGGGAAAAATGCATTTTACCCAAAATGTATTCCATTCCGACCCCGGAATGCAACAAAAATATCATTTCAGGTAACTGAAATTATGCATCAAATAGCAATGATGTTTTTGTTTTATCCTTACAAAAACAATAATCTCAAATATATTCAAAACACAATAACAAATAGCATTATTCATAGTATTCCCAAAGGTACAGACATATATACAACTCAGACCCTAAACTTTCTGCTCTCATGCCAGTCAGTGGGCTCCCATACACTTGCAGTCACCCCCAGACAGTAAAAAGACAGATAAGTGTTCAATCTGGCAATTTAATTACTGACTGTACCAACAGACAACCTTGGTAAACACAGAAATGCCGAACTTTTGGAAGCATTAAATTAAGTGTCACCAAAAATCAAAAGTAGTGGCTTCTTTTAATACTCAAACCAGCCAAAAATAAATGCTTAAAGTACTTATGCCTTACACAGTATATAACTGTTGAATACACTAAGAATGTAACATATAAGTACTCAAACAGCACCAAGGCCGTGAAGCCTCATAGAATCCTAACCTGACAAAACAAACCTGAGGTGATACCAGATATAGATAAGTGTTCAATCCATAAATTTAAGGTATCACCTAACAACCTCTGGCTGCGCAAACCAGGAAACAATAAGTAAGCCCCATTAGTTGCCGAAGCAGTGAAGTGTTATCACAAACCACTTCACCCTAATGACAGACTGGACATACCCCAACCTCAAATAAGTTGGTGTACCCACCGCTTACAAGAAAAATACACAAAAACATAATAAACATAAAACTTAGAATGGCACATATTTTAAAATATCAACAGTAAAGGCACAACGCATATACAATGTAGTAATAATCCATCATTATTTAACAAGACCAAAATAAACCTTTTTTAATTTTTACCAAGAAGGTCTTTAATATTCCAATATTTAAATGTCAATCGTCACATTGAGCACTGTTAGCTCAAACTTAAGTAATAAGTCCAGCAAGTTTCCACATGGAAAGTTCACTTTGTTAGCACCTGAAACCCATGGCAACAAAAGAGTGTCTGCTCATAGCTGTTACATGTAATTGTAAGTTTTTAAGAATGCCAACACATCCTGAGGGTTATTTGGAATAATACTGTTTTTCACTCAAATAAGCTCATTTTGGTTTAAGTTTATGAGAAATACAGGTATTTCCAAAAGCTATGCTAACGTCTTACTACATCACTTCTTCGTCTTACTACATCACTTCTTCGTTCACAGGATGTCAGTTTTCATAGTAGAACTCAAATCTTGAGCTTATATCACAGTTAAATATTGGCAGTTGTAGTTATTCTACATAAATGGCTACAAGATAGAAAACAGCCTGAAGTAGTAGTTTAGGCTGAACAAACATGAGAGTTCTCATCCAGCAATGGAGTGCCAGGCAGGTCATCATGGTAGTCCAGTTCACAATCGGAAATGTCTTCGCATAAGGTTGTGACAAACGAAGGGCGCTTTAACGGTGTTGAATTCTCGTCTAGCAATGGAGTGCCAGGCATGGCATCATAGTGGTCGAGCTCGCAATCAGAAATGTCTTCATATAAAGATGTGTCAAGGGATGGGCGATTTACCGGTGGTTGTGGTAAATGCAGTTCAACATCTGGAGAGCGTTTTCTCAGTTTCGTCATCATTCTGTTGAATGGGGCTTCCATTGACTTTACACCATTTGTAACCATAGTGCACTCAGACTGATTAAGGTGCTTAACTGACTCCGGTAGCCTCCTGAAAACCATGCCACAACGGCAAGTCCAAGGCACAAATCTTGGGTTCACATGTATCCGCGTAATATGGTTCCAGACAGAACTAAACACATTCTTGAAGCACACATCAGACACTGGTATTGTACCGTCATTACTGAAAGTCTGAAAAAAGTGATCAATTTTAAATATAAACAGTTTCTCTAGTCTATGTTCCTAGAGGAAACACAACAGTTACTATGTACACGTATATTACAGTATATGAATGTCACTTTTACATTAAAAAAATCCAAGTTATCATAATGTTAGTTAATGTTATTTCTGTGGATTTTTTCTGGCTCACACTAATTTTCTGAACCCTGTTTTTGAACAGTTTTTTTAACTTTAAGTACCCATTTAGGAACACACTCTTCATCTAAGAGGCACTTTTTAAGTCTGTCATGATGTACAGTTATTGTACGTTTTCGTCCTTGTATCATGTACACACTAGGTGATAGTCTCTTAAGAATCACATATGGACCGTCCCACGGACGTTCAAACTTTTTATTTGTCGGACACTTTTTATATACCATGTCCCCCGGAGAATACAAGCTTTCAACTAATCTAGAGTCATAGTCCCTTTTTTGTCTGTTTAATAGCTGATAATTTGAGTTGACTTCGTGCAGAATGGTAACACTTCGTCATTGTTTCCCTTAATTCAGACACATATTCATGTTCTTCCATTGTTTTTGGTCTTGGAAGAGGGAACAGAATGTCAACAGGCAGGTTGACTTCTCGCCCGAGCATCATAAAGTTTGGTGTAAACCCGGTGGCTGTGTGAGGCGTACTCATATAAGCTGCATTTGGTAATCCTATGTATTTATCCCAGTTTCCATGGTTCCTATCGACAAACTTCCACAACATGCGGCCCAAGGTCCCATTAAAACGTTCAATTAATCCATTGGAGGAAGGATGGTAAGGGGTAGTCCTTGTTTCTTAATTTGCAACAGATTGCATATTTCTTTAAAGAGATCACTCTCAAAATTTCTACCTTGATCAGAATGGATTTCTAACGGGATCCCATACCTACACATAAACTCAAAAATTCGTTTTTTAGCAACTTCCACAGCCTGCTGGTTCGGTAATGGGTAGGCTTCCATCCACCTTGTAAAGTAATCTCCAATTACCAATATGTATTTGTGTCCTCTTTGAGTGGTTGGCAATGGGCCCATTATGTCTAGCCCAAGCCTATCTAGTGGATAACCCGCTCTGTAGGTTTGAAGTGGAGCCCTTGGTACCTTAGCGGGATGAGAAGATTTTTTGCACAGTGAACACATTGAAATATACAGCTTGATATCTTCCTTGTATTTGTACCAATAAAATTTCTCACGGATCTTCTCTACTGTTTTATTAATTCCTTGATGTCCAGAGAGAATATTGTCATGACACACTTTTAAAACTTCTTTTTGTAACACCTTAGGCACCAGCAACTGTAATTTTATGGACTCAACTCCATTTTGTATCCCTGAGATAACTTTCTGGTATAATATGTGTCCCCGTTTCACAATATTGTCCCAATTTAACCAGTACTTTCTCACTGCTGGGCTTAATGAATTAATTTCTTCTCTACTCGGTACGTCATGGTTATCTGTCCATTCATGGAGACAACCTAGGTCATGATCTTCACGCTGAAGTCTACCTATCTCTTTATTGTTATAATGGGGCAGGTAATTCCCTGATATCCTCCTATCTGCAATGGCAATCTCATTTTTGCTTTCTTTGTCATACTGTTGCCTAGTAACTGCCCTGCAAACGTCCTCTGTAATCTTTTCACTCAAGTCTATCACATTGTCAACTTCGGTTTGGAAATCCCTCCATTCTGCTTTATTTTGTACACACTCTAAACAGTTTTGTGTTAAAGACTGATCATGGCAGCAGTTACTGTTTTCATAGTCTTTCCTACTGAGACTGTCTGCGTTCTGATGAATCCTTCCAGGCCTGGGTTGTATCTCAAAATCATATAGTGCCAGAGACTCTAGCCACCTAGCTACTTGTCCTCTTGGGTCCTTAAAATTACATAGCCACCCATGGTCAGTTCTTAGTTTGAATTTTCTCCCAAGCAGATAGTGCCTGAAGTGATGAGTATATGCTATTACCGCTAAAAGTTCACACTGTACCTTTGTTGTGGTCTAGAAAGCTTCTTAGAGGCATAAGCAACGACTCTTTCTTTTCCATCTTGAATTTGTGAGAGGACGCCCCTTACCCCAACGTCTGAGGCATCTGTGTCTAGAATATAATTACAATCACTCATGGGATAGGCAAACACAGGGGCATTGCAAAGAGCATCTTTTAAATCCTTGAAAGCATCTTCGCACAAAGTGGTCCAAACAAATGGAGTGTTTTTCCTGGTAAGTTGGGTAAGTGGTGAAGCACGTTCACTAAACCGCTCAATATATTGTCTGTAGTAGTTACAAAGTCCTACAAACTGCTGTATTTCTTTGACATTAGTTGGTTCTTTCCAGTCTTTTATAGATGCCACTAATTTAGGGTTGGGACGAATCCCATCTTTTCCAACAACATGTCCCAAAAAGAGTAACTCTGTTTTGAACAATTCACATTTAGAAGGTTTAAGTTTAAGTCCAGCATTGGATATTCGTTTCAAAACTCACTTAACCGTCCCAAGTGTTCATCGAAGTTTGACCCCATTATGATAATATCGTCCAAGTATATCAATATGGCCTCCCACTGAAGTCCTCTAAGAATAAGTTCCATGCATCTTTGAAAGGTTGAGGGCGCCCCACAGAGACCAAATGGTAGAGTATTATACTCGAACAGGCCAAATTTTGTGATGCAAGCTGTCTTAGCCTTATCTTCTTCATGGAGTTCAAGCTGCCAGTATCCAGCCTGTAAGTCAAGGGTGGAGAAGATTTTCGAAGAAGACAGGCAGTCAAGACACATGTCTGTACGTGGTAAGGGGTAGGCGTCTTTTACTGAGACGTCATTTAGCTTACGATAGTCCACGCACCATCTTACTTTTCCATTTTTCTTTCTAACAAGGACTGTCGGTGAACTCTAAGGTGAACATGAGGGCCTTATTACACCAGCCTCCAGTTGATCCTTTAAATACTGTTCTTCTTCAGCCTCAAAGCCTTGTGGGGTCCTGCGTAGGGGTTGTCTTATCGGGGAAGCCCCAGCAGTATCAATCCTATGCTTTATCAGAGAGCACCGTCCCAGGTCAGTGGGTGATTTGGCAAAGGTATTTGAAGGTTCACTTAAGACAGCAGCCAATTGTTTTCTCTCTTCAGCTGAATTGAGATTTCCCAAGCTTTCATTATAAAGTTCCGCCAAGTGGCTAGGGATTTTAGCTTGAGGTTGTGATTCGCAGATGTTTTCACCAATGTTAATTTCTTCCAAAATAGTACTGAGCATGATGTCAGGCATTCTCGGACCCCTTGTACCAATGCCAGATATATCTTCATATGTTCTTGTTTTAATGTTTTCACCAGCTGAAGCACTCTTGAAATTGGTACTCCCGTCACTACAGTATTGTCAATTATAATATTTGTATCTTGTATATCGTGCACTTTATGCAAGTTTCCAAGAACTGCATTCTTTTTTATGCGCACAGGTGTGCTGGTTGGATTAATTATCCTCACTGGTATTCTGTTATTCTTTGGTGTAACGAGTGCTTTTGCTGTGATAAAACGTCTCAAGTTATTTGGTTCAAATAAATAGTCCATATGTTCGACATTATTGCAGGGTAAAGTCATCACAAATTCAGAATTTGCAGGTATTGTGACTGCACGCTTAATACCTATGCTTGCAACTGAGCTGTTAGAGTGAATGGTGTCAATGTCCAACCATTTATCTTGAACACGGAAACCTTTTTCTGGGTCATTTGCGAACTTATGATGGAACATCATATCCCATCCTAACAAAATAATGTCACGAATAGGAGCAACATACACTGGCCACATAAATTTAAATCCACCGATTGTAATGTTAATATCAGTCACCCCAGACACATTCATCTCTTTTCCTGCTTCCGCTACTACTAATTTTCTACGTGCTTGAGTCAACTTTGACCTTAAGTCTTCTGGGATGCTCTCATAAATTTTATTACTTATAACTGTCACCTCGGCATCTGTGTCAATGACTGCATTACTTGACATTCCTTCAATGTTTACCTGTACTTTGACAGTTTTTGCTTTTACACGGCCAATGTTGAGGTGAAGGGTGTTTTCACTGTCTACAAAATCATCATGTCCCGGTGAACTATACACATCACTATTATCATCATTTTTGTCACTGGTTGTTGCACATGTACTGTTAATAACACTGTTTGATAATACCTCTGGGGAACATAACACTTCTTTGTCTATATCATTGTTAATAGAAAAATCCTGAAGATAATCAGGTTTATCATGTTCATAGCCTCTGCCAAATACCTGGGTTTTTTAGTGAGAATTTCATATGCTATCTTCTGGTCAGGGAGGCCCTTCAGTAAATGTTCAATACCTAGAGTTTCGAATATCGGTGTACCTTGCATGCCTGGTTATGACCTTGATATTAATTGGCTGACACGAGCACCATATTGCTGAATGGTTTCTTTGGATTGCTTCTTTAAATTGTATAGGTTAGCCCTATGAGTCTCTGCTAGCAGACATTGCCCAAACCGTTGTTCCATACTGCGAATTAAACTGTATGTGTCATCTAGTACTGCAGGTGGGAGATTTGACACAAACATGAGTGCCTTACCTTTCCGATACCGGTCATCATTCCAGCCAAAGCTGCGTGACATTAGTCTTAACTGCAGAAGAAATGGCTCCAAGGCGTCGGGTTTACCATCAAATGAAGGTGGTCTGGGTTTGAAGTCATTCTGATTGTTCCTGTCATGATTTGGGAATGGGGTATTAAAATACTGCACACGAGGCATAGGCCTATGTTGAATAGGAGTAAATCTATGTGGTATTGGTGCTTCTCGGATATAAGGTCTTGTGTCTTTGGGTTGGGATGGGCGCCCTGTGCTTGAATCTTGGTATAGGTTATGGGTGGCAGGGTTGCGCCTATTCCTTTGGAACTCATTAGGTTGATTTTCCATTTGGTGGGGAGTTGAGTCAACATATGTGCAGGCGTCCCTTCTCCTTGGAAATGGTGAGACTGAGACCTCTCTTTCTTGCTTTACATAACAAGGCTGTGCTGGCCGTTGTGGAGCAGGGGATCGCACAAAGTACTCAACATGCTCCTCTTCAAAATCTCTTGGGGACCATCTATGTTGAGGGTTTGGTCTCCAGCTTCTGAGATCTTCATGTGTTTGTAATTGACTGCCACTTGTAGATTGTTCAGGGACAGTGAAAGGCCCTTGATTATGACAAGATCCCATGTGTTCATTCATTTCCACATCCTGACTCCTGGGTAGAATATTTTCTGTGGCTGGTGGACTTTCAGAGTCCCTAAATTGCTGGAGATTAGGTAACAGAGAAAAAATGTGCCGGAACTAGTTCTAAGACTGTTCAAACGGCGAACAAACAGTGAAAATAAACCATGCACTTTACTTTCAATAGAGTAGAAAAAGAGAAAAAATGTGCCGGAACTAGCTCTAAGGCTGTTCAAACAGCGTTACAAAAAGTAAAAAAAATAAATGCAGGCAACGTACGACAGAACGGAAAAAGAGTAAAAATGTGCCGGAACTAGCTCTAAAGTTCAAACGGCGCTACCAGTAAAAATATATAGAAGGTTCTCAACAGCCGAGATCTCCTTCAAAAATTAAATAAAAATATACTTAGCAACTAAAGTGAAGGTTCTCAACAGCCGAGATCTCCTTCAGAAAATGTTAGTATTATAGTAATGAAATGTTAACCTTCTTAAATTTCAAGGGGTAGTTCCTTAATTCAGTAATTATAAACTGAAAATTATAACTCCAACGTTATTCCAAATTCACTGCAATTCCAAGTTTCATTTGAATTGGTTCACAAATTTTAATGATTTCAAATGGCTGAATTAATAGTATTCCAGTGTTGAAAATCCCCGCTTCTGACGCCAGTTGTGGTAAACCTGCCCTTCGGGGGCAAGCTCGGTTTCAAATGATCCTCGAAATAGACTTAGTTCGTGGGCTTTCAATTTATTAATCAGGATGACCGACACCACTGACCATTTATAAGACCGGTCAGAAGTCTTTTACAGTCTGGGTTCAAGAGCCGAGTGCATTAAATGTTCCATTGTTCAAATTGTTCTATGTTGCCAGGGTAGATAATGTAACTTGTTGTATTAACTATTCAGCTGGAGTAAGCAAACACCATTTGTTTTCATGAATTTATTTTCTACTCAACAAGTCCAACACATATGTATAAAAGTTCCAAGATAACAACTCAGTGTGTTCAAGTAATGTCAATTTTCAATATCTGCACACCAGTTTTAAACAGGGTTCAGCAAATGCCTGTTGAGGTTGTTGATAGTATACAAGTACAACATAGAATACTAAAGCTAAAATTATTCCAAGGAAAATTCCCATGTTTAACAGAAAGTTGAGAATTAGTGCCATAATAAAAATCCACATTTTCATAGTTTGTAATCTCAGAAATTATAGTTGAAAATAATTACCAAATCTTTAAATGATTATCAAAAATCCAATCTAAATAAATGATTTCTAGAATATTAACCTATTTATCAGAAATTTAGTTCTAAATGTCAAAAAGTCCAAAAGTAGAGAGCTCATAAGCCTAGGGACCCAGGCCTTATATAGAGGAGAAGAAATGCTGTCTTCTGATTGGCTAAAAGACCAATCTAATTTTTCACATGATTGGCATTTAAACTCTAACTCCTCCCATAAATTACATTTTCCAACAAAAGCAACAAAACCAAAAATTGTCATCAAAAACAAAATAATTCAATGTAATCTATATAAAATTATGCACCCTAACACATAAGTCTTAACAACCAGATAATTCTTTAAAGCAATTAAAATAGCAGCTATTTCTCTCCCTCCAAAAATGGAGAAAAACCAAAATGGCTGACCAAAATGAGTGGTCACTTCTAAGAGCTGATTTTGCCAATTACAACAAATAAAAGGTCTCAAAAAATACAAAAATATACTTAAAACAAAGCCTTACTATTTAAGAACCTAGCTCTTCAACCATTTGCCACTAACGTCTTGTTAACATATTAAACTAGCTGATATTCATTTTCCAAGCACCTGTTACATAAAGATACAGCCTAGCAGAATGAAAAGAAAGAACAGAAACTTAGTTTGCAGACAAACTCCTGCATGTCATGTTGTGAAATTCCTCACAAACAAATGTTTCAATATATATAATAATATGGTAGCCTTAAAATTATGCTGACTGACTCAAAATGATAGTTTTGAAACATTCTTTTATTTGGTCTATTTTTAGAATCCGACCAGCATCACTTAGAATGCAGTTTCACAAAACTCTCAATAAATCAACATAATTAAACACTAAGACTCTTTATGAGTAAATGATTTCAATATACAATGTATACATAAGGTACAGTCATAATTTGCTGAATAATGAACCAAAATACTGATTAAGAAAGGATTTTCAATTTTGGCAATATCGAGTTCCGACTTGCAATCTCAATCTACAAAATTGCCTCAAAACTATTCCCTTTCTTAGCATGAAACTTTCAGAAAAGTGCGATAACAAAATTACGCACCTACAAATGGTACTTTATGCACCAAAAACATATTAGATATTTGGTTTGTAATCTTGAGTGTTTAGTGGACCTCTTGAAAGTGTGTTCATATCATGCCCTTGGGGTCAATATAGGCCCGTCCAGTGGGTCAATTGTTTTACATAGACATATATAGGAAAACCTTAAAAAAATCTTCTCCAAGATCTAGATCTTAGTTATGTTATTTGGTGTGTAACATTGTCTAGTGGTCTTCTATTAAGTTTATTCAAATCATGCCCCTGGTGTAAAAATTGACCATGCCCATGTGGGGAGGGGGATGGGGATCCCTTATCTCGAAGATTGCGTTGATGAACTCTAGGTCGAGTGAGAATATGAAGTCTAGGTGGAGTTTGAATATTGGTCATAGAGCTTAGATATTTAATGTGCAACATTGTCTAGTGGTCCTCTATAAAGTTTTTTTTCAAATTATGCCCGGCGGGGAGGGGGGATGTGGAGGGTCCCTTGTCTTCAGTATAGAGCTATAGGGGAAACCTAGCTTCCAATGAGTACCTATAGCAACCACTGACATTCTAAAAAAGCAACCGGTGACTTTCTTAGCAATCACTGACTTCCCCTAGCAACCAGTAACTTCCTTTGGATCTTTATGAAACTTTGTCAGTATGATTGCCTTAATGAACTCTACATGTAGGTCGGGTTCAAATATGGGTCAGTCGGGATCAAAAACTAGGTCACGAGGTCAAATCATAGAAAAACCTTGTGAATGTAATAGAGGTTGCATTTTTCGTTGGATCTTCGTGAAACTTAGTCAGTATGATTGCATTGTTGAAATCTAAATTGAGTTTGCATATGGGTCATCTTTGGTTAAAAATTAGGTCACGGCCACTTGTGAATGCAATAGAGGTTGCATTTTTCATTGTATTTTCATGAAACTTGGTCAGTAAGATTGCCTAGATGAACTCTAGGTTGAGTGAGAATATGATTTCTATGTGGAGTTTGAATGTGGGTCATCTTGAGTCAAAAACTATGTCACCTGGCCATATCATTGCAATAGAGGTTGCATTTTTAGCTCGACTATTCGAAGAATAAGGAGAGCTATCCTAGTCACCAGAGCGTCGGCGTCGGCGTAACCACTTATGTTAAAGTTTGCGTACCACCTCTAATATTTTCAAAGTCCATTGACATATGGCTTTGAAACTTTGCACACTTGTTCACCATCATGCCCCCAACCTGTACACAGGAGGAGGTAACTCTATCAAGCATTTTGACAAAATTATGCCCCTTTTTCTACTTAGAGTTTACGTTAAAGTTTGCGTACCACCTCAAATATTTTCAAAGTCCATTGACATATGTCTTTGAAACTTTGCACACTTGTTCACCATCATGCCCCCAACCTGTACACAGGAGGAGGTAACTCTATCAAGCATTTTGACAAAATTATGCCCCTTTTTCTACTTAGAGTTTTACGTTAAAGTTTGCGTCCCCTAAATATTTTCAAAGTCCATTGACTATGTCTTTGAAACTTTGCACACTTGTTCACCATTATGCCCCCAACCTGTACACTTGAGGAGGTAACTCTACACATTTTGACAAAATTACCCCTTTTTTCTAAAGAGTTTACTTTAAAGTTTGCGTACCACCTCAAATATTTTCAAAGTCCATTGACATCTGGCTTTGAAACTTTGCACGCTTGTTCACCATCATGCCCCCAACCTGTACACAGGAGGAGATAACTCTATCAAGCATTTTGACAAAATTATGCCCCTTTTTCGACTTAGAATGTACATTAAAGTTTGCGTACCACCTCAAATATTTTCAAAGTCCATTGACATCTGGCTTTGAAACTTCGCACCCTTGTTCACCATCATGCCCCCAACCTGTGCACAGGAGAAGGTCACTGTATCAAGCATTTTGACAGAATTATGCCCCTTTTTCGACTTAGAATTTACGTTAAAGTTTGCGTACCACCTCAAATATTTTCCAATTCAATTGTCATCTGGCTTTGAAACTTTGCACACTTGTTGACCATCATGCCCCCAACCTGTACACAGGAGGAGATAACTCTGTCAAGCCTTTTGACAGAATTATGCCCCTTTTTCGACTTAGAATTTACATTAAAGTTCCAGGATAGATATTATTTTATATTGTCAATCACTGAGAATAGTCGAGCGCGCTGTCTACTGACAGCTCTTGTTAGCTCACTTGGCACAAAGTGTCGGAGTGAGATATTAGGATCGCATTCCATCCGCCGTACGTCATACGTCCGTTAACATTTTCCTTTGAACGACATCTCCTCTGAAACCATTAGGCCAATGATGAAATAACTTGGCAGGGATTTCCTTTCATGTAGCCCTTTCATAGTTGTTCAGTAATTCCATTCCATGCAGAACTCTGGTTGCCATGGGAACAGAAAGGAAAAACTTTAAAAATCTTCTCTGAAACCACAAGGCCTAGAGCTTAGATATTTAGCATGTGGCATAACCTAGTTGACCTTTGTTCAAGTTATGACCCCACCCAGGGTCACTTGTTTTTATATATGCTTATGTAGGGAATTATTTTACCTTCTTTTATAGCCAATGGTAGCCAGGTGAGTGACATAGGGCCATCTTGGCCCTCTTGTTCTTTGGACCTTCATGTCACTCAATCAAAATGACTGCCTTGATAAAATCTAGGTTGAGTTTGAATATGGATCATATGGGGTCAAAAACATGGCTAAGGCGTCAAATCATAGAAAACCCTTGCAGATGCAATATAGGTTCTATTTTTCATTGGATCTTCACGAAACTTGATCAGAATTGGATGAATTCTAGACTACGTTTGCATATGGGTCATCTGGGGGTAAAAAACTAAGACACGGGGTTAAATCTTAGAAAACGCTTGTGTATGCAATAGAGGTTGCATTTTTCATTGAATATTAATCTTGGCTCTCTTATTGTACTACGATTTTGTCCAAAAAAAACTTCACCCTAGCTATTATTTTGCCATTTCTGAATATTTCTTCATCAAACTTTAAAATTATATTGCTTATGACAACATGGTCATGATGTACCCCCCCCCCCCCCCGCCCCACACACACACACACACCACATACACCACTAACCATGCCCCATCTTGAATTTTTATTCCCCTTAAGAAATTTAGGGTGGCATAAAGTAATCGACTCGTCCGCCCCGTCCCGTCTGTCCGTCCGTCCCCACTTTTTTGTCCGGAGTACTGAAGGGAATTACTTGAAACTTCATAAAATGATAGAGTACAACAAGGAAAAGTGCAGTGCCCAAAAACCATATCTCTACCTTTCCTAATTTTTGAATTATTCCCCTTTGTTACTTTATTTTAGAATGACATAGAGTCATTTATTATTCTGACCGAGGTGGCAGTAGAAGTTCATATTTGTCATTTTTGAATGCAGATTACATAATTTGTTACCTTGACGTTTTTATTATGGACAATGGTACTCATCATGTGAACGACATATGACCATCCTTGCCCTCTTTGTAATCATACCAATCAAACTTCGTAGAAGTAGATTGAAAAGAAAACAAACAACATGGAAATTCAATATAACCACGGACCTGTATATAGGTCCGTGATATAACCAAGGTTTTCGAGTACATTGTACCACATGAACTAATTAAGCATCAGGAATTTTATAAACCTTTTTTTGATGAATTAATGTTGATGGTCCTAGGCTCATGTATCGTAGAGTTATTGATCTAGAAGCCATTTACTGTCACAGGTCACAGAGATTTTGATCTTTGATCTCTAATATAAAACCATTACTGCAAGATTTGGTGCGCAAAATTACTCCCTACTCACCTATATTTCACAGTGAATTTTGCCAACGTTATGTAGTTGACTTTGCCTAAAAAGAGTGTGCATTAACTGAAAGGTATATGAAAATATCTGTTCATGATATGTGCAGTTTTGTACATGGAAGTGTCTCTTCTTCCGTTCCCGGACGCAGAGGCCCAGAGTCTCCTTGTCCGGTTAAGCCGGACGTGAAGACAAATGGGGAAGTCTCCCTGTCTGGCTCTGTTTTTAACACTTCTTAGAACTAGTTTGAAAATCAGCCCGGTTAGCTCAATAGGTAGAGCACGAGACTTGTAAGCTCGGGGTTGCGGGTTCGATTCCTGGGGCTGACCAACTAAAATTATTAACAGTCTTTCGGATGAGACTTAAAACCGAGGTCTCATCATGTACGAGTGCTATGCACCTGGCATGTAAAAGAACCAGGGTGGCTTTGGAATTGGGACGCTTTCTGTATCTTGCACTATCCTCCGAAATCATAAAATTACTAACCTCTTCTGGGGGCGTTGGTCATATGGATTACCCGGTACCAACGATAAAACTCTAATTACATACATACATTACGACTTACGAAAATATCATTATTACTTAGATGAAAAATATCATTATTTACTAGTTTAAGTCTGAAAAACTCAGACAACGTCATTTATTTGGAAAAAAATGACTGGGAAGATATTAATTTAAGAGGTGTGAAAATTAGTAAAACTTTATGGAATAATAAAGGACACGTGGTCAGCTGAAAACCTCAAGTGATTTGCATTTAATTACCATTGTAATATAACACGCAGGTGCGCAATTAAATATATTTTTCGGTTTATACGTGATGCATGTTAAGAGAAAATCGAAGTAAACAAGTCAAAAATTACAAATTAATATTTACACTTATCATATACACAGACACCGCTTTTCTCTCGCTCCGGTCAAGCAAATGTTTCAAAAGTGATTAAGTTTATTAATACGTTACAAGAATGGAAAACTATAGCAAATAACGTGTATAGTATATAGTTCGACAGTAAACAGAGCTGGACGCTGAGACAAATCCCCACCTTTTGTCTCGACGTCCGGTTGAACCGGACGGGAGACTCTGGGTCTCGCCGTCCGAGACCGGAAAAGGAGACACTTTCTTTGTACATACCTATATAGACATGTACACGTATATAGGTCCGGGATACTGGTTACCGGAAAGCAGATGTGCTCGTTTATATCTTCGAAATTCCTTCTCTAGGTCTGTCTAGTTAATAAATTAATTCATAGAAAATTATTTTCATAGAAAGACTAGAATCTCTATCCACAAATGTTAAAAAATTATCGGAGTTAATCTGAACACCTTAGATTGAAACTGGATCGTATATGGTAAATAATGGTAAATATGATGGGTTATTCTCAGAATACCAGACTAGTAGCTAGGACAATACCAAACTGAAATTAGAAGATTGTTTTTTTTTACAAAAACATATCTACCCCGTACTCGGTGACAAATCAACCGACCGGAACACTCCGATGATATGCACAACAAATTGCAGTTACACCAAAATGAAGCACGGAGTATAGAGATAACGCCCTGAAAAGCGCTATGTGGAGTAGTTGTGTAATATTTGAAAGGGCAAGAATCCGTGAAAATCAAACCGACCGGAATGTGCCGTTATATGCACAACTAGATGCCATACTGATGTTTCCTGTCAAATTATATCAAAATCCAGCAAGGGGTTGAGAGATATTCTGTAAACAGGCCCCTGTGTCATAGTGATCCAAAATTATAAATATATATAAAAATGAAAAAATGACACTATATGAGTTTTCTTTTTGTATTTGCCAACCGGTTTCACTATATCATCAGGGCAAATATAGCATACAATATAAATTACTTAGCAACGTAACGTCAAAGTATATATATAATATATATATATATATATATATATATATTTATAATTTTGGATACTTCATTTTATACTTCATACTAGTAGCTGATCTCATAAAAATGCAGCTAGGTTTTTATGAAAAATATAGCAGACAATAGGCTCTTAAAGGCCCTTAACAGACTGACACAAACTGTTTAGATGTTACACTATATAGATTAAACAACAAACTTGCGTATACTGTTTTTATTTTACATCAGCAGCTCAGGACGGCTAGATGGAAACTGCATGCATGTTTCACTAGCGGATCCAGGTGGGGAGGGGGGGCGCCGGCCCATAAAATTCCCCAACCTTACATAAATATCTGAGTATAAATTTATATTTTCTGTTTCCGAAATCGGTATCTTAAAAGTATCAAAAACACGTTTGAAATGCAGGAAAATGCACAAAATGGCACCCTCGAAAAAATAAAATTTTTCGGGGGAGCATGCCCCCGAACCCACCTAGAAAATGCCTCCCTATTTTTTAACCTCTGGCTACCGCCCTGACATTGTCCATTGCCATTCAATTATACATGTTAATTATACACTCGCTCGCTCCACCGCTATTTAGTGTTCGATTACTTAAAAACAAAGAATAAAACACAGTCATAAATGCCGTCTTATAACGCTTGAGCAGAACCAACAAGTGGAAAAAAAGTTACGCCCCCCCCCCCCCAAGACCAAATCCTGGATCCGCCCCTGTGTTTAACTTTAAATGTCAATACTATTACGGATGATTCAGCTATCAAATACTGTTACATCTTTTCTCTTTTACAAAAATAACTAAACAAAGATATAGTAAGATGTAGAATAGCATTATCAATATCTTGTAAAGAAACTGAATAAATTAAAATCTTATAACTGTGATGACTCTCTAAAATCGTTTCTTAAAAGTTTCTGTTCATGTTACTGTTGCGTACAATATAAATGCATATACATGTTAAAACATTTATTAATTATATACATCATGATAGTCCTTGTATCTATCTGACTTCCGAATTGTGCGGCCTGATATTGTCTTAATTGATTCTTGAACACTGAGTGCAATCTGTCTTTTATTTTGTTTACCACATATTTTCTTGATCTGACTCAGAAATGTCATTAAATGGTAAATTCAATTCGTCAATTTCATCTTACATACGTCTAAACATTTCATTTGAATTCCTTATGTGCCTTCTGTTTCTGTTCACGACCGTCCCATTTTCTTTCATTACATTGCGTGAACGTGTCTGGTTTTTTTTCCACAACTACGCCTTTCTCCCGTATTTGCTTATTACCAGTAGGTTCAATTTATACAACGTCACCAGTTTGGAAGTATTTGAGAGGTTGAGATGACTTATTGTAGTAATAAGTTTGACGTTGTTTGCTTTTTTCAAGTTTTTGTTTAACTTCATTTGGTACAGTTGGTTTCAGTTGGGATGCTTTCGTAAGTAGAAGTGTTCTTGTTCTTCTGTTCGTTAGTTGTTGTACTGGGCTGTAATCTGTTGCTTGTAATGTTGTATTTCTGAGATTCAGAAGTGATAACATTGGAGCTGTGTTCGAATGTTTAGATTTTGACATCAGTATTTTGGCGGCTTTCACGCCATTTTCGGCTTAACAATTCGACTGAGCGTATTTTGCAGTTATATGCGTAAAGTCCCATTGTTTAGCCAATGATTTGATTTTTTCTGACGAAAAGACACTAGCGTTATCCGATATAACCAAGGGGTCGAACGTGTACCGGTTCGATAAATTTTTAAGTCAGGTCTAAAAGTTTGATAGACTAACATGGTGGCAATTTGGAGTGTAAACAAACTTTCAGGTCGGTATTTTTTCAGATTTTAGCGGAAGTTTACAATTCTTATCTGATTATTGTTGTGCATCATGTGGAGGTATGTTTATGGTTTATTTCTATGAATTTCCAAAGCTACAGGTATCGTATTTAAAAAGTTATTGAAGGGCAACTGACAACTGTCTGTATTCCGTTGGTAACAAAATCCTTAATTTTGAGCACAATATGTAAAAACACTATGTCCCATTCATATTTTTGCGTTTTTTCTAGCATTATACAGCTATATGACAAATTCAAACGGGTGCCAATTAAGAAATTAACTCCCTAGCCAATTATTTCTTGTGTACGAATGACTTATGGTTAGATACATTTACTGTACGCTAGAAAAGGTTAGACATGTAAACCATTTTAGCTAAAATAACTCAAAGCTGGAGTCTTAAACTGGCAAAGACTTGATAATGCTAATAATGAAATCGACTTTTGTTTGAAATCTGGTGATCTTGGACCCTGCAATTGTGTATGTGTATGCAAGAACTAGGTTCCTGGTGTATGTTGTTCAGTGATCGTCTTGAAGTTAAATTATTTAGTATCTGTGCAATGAAGTTTAGGTGGTTGGTCAACGTTTGTTGACATGAAAGCTTCTTCCCGCAGATGCCACAACTTGTGTCGTCATTTTCAGAACTGAAACGAGAGAAAACTGTCTGTCACATCGCCGTACGGTCACTGTTACGAAAAATATGTTTTCTACCATGTAGATCTATATGTAAATCTATAGACCAAATAATCAATCATACGTCGTCTCGTCATTAGCATCATATACTAGTACAAGGAGAAAGTATAATGATATACCGTGTAAACCTAGAAATTATTTCGCGCGTTTTAAGTAAGCGAAATTCGCGACACAGTCGATCCGCGAACTTAAGTAGGAGGACTAACACAACAGTGTCATTTTGTGGATTTATCGTGCTGAAATGAAATTTATTTTGTGTAAAGAATTTCCGGAAGTTACACACGAAAACAAATATTTCTTAAGATCCGTTACCCGAAATATTCACCGAAACTTACTGCTTTAGAAGTATATTGACTGAAGGGTGGTGATGTTTTTTATTCTATTACAAAAAAAGATAGATCTAGAAACGTTTAAAACATCTAGTTTTGAGTAAACATAGAGTTAATATATCATAACATAAGATTCATTTCTAATTAAGCCATTACTGATGACATCAGAGAAATTAAATGAAATCGAGGCTGTCTAAACATTAATGAGTCCCACTGTGTATAAAACCAGTATGGATTCAGATCCGGTTGCATATTGTATACTGCAACTCTGGGCACATCTCTTGATAATGCGGGGACGGGAGAGTATCTAGTATTCACGTCCAATCTCCACACTCTCTATTCTACGTTTTTACCATCCTGTAAAATTAACTTCAAATCAAAGCAAAATAGCGGCGGGTTATACACGGTATACGGAACTATGATCAATATGGATCTTATTGAATGATCCAAAGTGCACCGATTGTTTATAGTTGTATTGAAATTCAGTAGAAATATTTTTAGAAGTTATTCCATTTACACTTTATGTCACATAGTGCAGGAACCAAAATTTATGCGTACAGTAATTTTATCTAACGAAAAGCCATGCATACAGTAAGGAAAACGGAAAAATTCTACAGACGATGAACGATTGAATATCAGTTTTCGTTTGGACCGTGAATGAAAAACAGAAAGACGTATTTCTATGCTAGAAGTAGAGGAACAACTGCTTGCAAATTATGGAAAATGTGTCATTTTTGAACTCGTGTCAAAGTGATGTTTACATTTGCGACCACGAATGCATTCAATAACTTTTTCATCTTGTTGTATTTAGTGCTTTAACTTGAATACTCACAAGCAGAAATAACGTCTCCACCAACTGCACAAGATGATTAAAACATGCAGTCGGAAAAATATGAAAAAACAATCACTTACCTACTTTCGGTTTGCTCAAATCCTTCCATTTTAGTCCATCAAACTTTTAGACCTGACTTAAAAATTTATCGAACCGGTACACGTTCGACCCCTTGATAACAGTATCTGGAATACCGTGACGGGCAAACTGGTGCTTGTGTTTGCCAATAATTAATTTTGATGTTTGCTCTTCCAGTCTGTCTATTTAAAAAAAATACTGTAATAATCCACTGTCATTGTATCGGACATGGACATATGCACATATACATGATTCTAACACCTCTGACCTCAAATTGTGACCCTGACCTTCAAGGTAAGAACACATGACTTGCGCTTGACATGTCATCTCCATGTGCTCAACAATTTTGCCATGTGATTTTAAAGTCCTTCCCTGCATGACAGAGGTACCATTGTAATAGGATTACATGACCTTTAAACTCTAAGTGTGACTTTGACCTCACAGGTAGGGTCATGAGTTTTGCATTGGTGCATGACAGAGTTACAGTCCGGACACGAATGTGTGAACGTAAACAGGATTCCATTACCTTTAATGGACGTGGGTCTTGTACGCAACACATCATTTTAATGTACTGAACATTTGTGCCAAGTTATTTTAAGATCTCCTTCACTACATGACAAAGTTACAGTATTGACACGAAGGTGTGTATATGATACAGGATTCCATTACCCTTAAACTCAGAAGTGTTACTGTGACATTTTTGATAGAGACGTGGTTCTTGCACGCGACACGTCGTTTTCATGTGCTGAGGTGTATGAAAATTGATTTATGCGTGACAAAGTTACAGCCCAGAAACGAAAAATGGAAGGACGGGAGCACAGACAGGCGCACGGTGCGATTTTAATATGCCCAACTCTGGGGGCATAAAATGCCAAATTGGTGAACTATTAATAGTTATATAGATGTGATAGAATTCTTCTAAAAATCTTGAAAATTCTTATCAAAGATGTCATTGAGTAATTTCTAATCCTCCTGTTTAGCAATGCAAACTTTGATCAGTCGTGGACGAAGGTTAAATCATCATGTAAGGGTTTTGGAACGTGAAATGGCTAGGTGGGGAAGCTTCAGTAAATATAAAGTACGGTCTACAAATTGCATCTGTCTAACAAACGTCGATTGTCTACTTAATCCCATATATCAGCACGGACCTATATACAAAAAAGTATGTGATACGACGCTTTCCGGCGTTTGCCGGTTGAAGACCGGAGATTGCCAGAGTATATCCCTACAATGCGGCGGAAATGGAATGCTATATTAGGGAGCAAATGTTGAACTAATATAAAGGATTCGTAAATATTGTATGTGTAAATAAAATGTTGTTTAAGTATATTAACTTTGTTTTCTATAAAAAATTTATCCAATGAGCTACACTTTAAATCAAATAAACCGTTAAATAAGTTATAAAACATGTCTACTTATGAGTCAAATTATAGCTTCTCCTTTTACGGATATCGTAGTGTACAGTATCGGATTTCCGGGATTTCGTGTGTTGTTTATTTTGATTATTTCCAAGAAACGGTCGCATGCTGTTACGTCACAAACAAAAATGCAGGTAGGTTTTTGCTAGCCTAATTCATTTCGCTCATCGATTTGACCCGGTTTTTTTATCTGATATTTTATAGCAGTCAAACACAAACCTCAGTCTAATTTTAAGGGTTTCACCTCCCACTGCTAATATATTGATAAAGTATATGTGTGAAATGTTCTAATTTTTTACTTGATTCTTATATATTGTTGAATCCCGAGAATGCACATAAATTGAAACAATGGGTCCGTGGAAATATCTGTGCGTCCAGGACGCAGAGGTAAAAAAAAAAACGGTTGTACTGAAATTTATTATGGCAGTGGCTAGAGTTACGGTACCGTAACTCTAGCCCCCGAGTCTAGAGTTACGGAAGTTCCGTATCTCTAGCAAAACCCTAAGAGGAAAGGCTAGAGTTACGGAAGTTTATAAAGGTATATGTATGTTGCTTTAAATATGCATGATAATGTATTGTAAACTTAAATATTTCACCTGTAATAGTGAATAAACCGATCTGTCGGCAAATGCAGCGACTTCATAGCCGCCATTTTGGTAATACATAAATATCGGAAATATCGTTGTTATCTTCGTCTTGACTTGAGCGTTCCATTGCAGTTGGACAATTATAACACATGTTGTGCAAAGCATGATAAAAGTTAAGTAAAATGTGTTTTTTTTTGTATTTAATTGTCCGACTACATTTAAGCCACGCCACGAGAAGGCACTCAAATCTTGACAAAAAGGAAAGATCGAAAGTACAGCTGTTATATTTAAAAATTAATCTTAATTATTTTTTTTGGTTTACGTTTTTCGTACTCTTAGAATTCTAATATTCTTCTTTTCTTTATCTTACTATTGTTTAATTAGCGTTCTTTGTAAACAGAACACGTAAATATGTGCAAGAATATACAACATGACAATGATAGTTCCGATATTAGCAACATATTAAATTATAACCAAAATGGCGCCTGTGAAATTGTCGTACATACAACAGATCAGTTTATTCACTAATAGTGGTAAAATATACAATACATTATCATGCATATATTAAAGCAATATACATACCTTTATAAACTTCCGTAACTCTAGCCTTTCCTCTTAGGGTTTTGCTAGAGTTACGGTACTGTAACTCCAGCCACTGCCATTTATTATACTGGAATTGACTTTTTTAACGGAATCTTTCAAAATCGATTTTTCGATTACCTGAAACTACTAAATACAGTTCTATTTACTTGATTGTATAACATAATATAACTATAGGTGCTACCTATTCACGGGAAAAAACCAAATACATTAACTAATTTGTAACTGTTACCATAATAAGTAATACACGACATTTTACACCACATTTACTACAGTCTAACCAAACAAAAACAAAACAAAACACGAATAATGATACAACTTTCCGTATAATGGTACGATAACGTCCATTAAACAACGCTACAGTTCGAGGTCAGTAGACGCTTTTAGAATAACGCACCGCAACGATTACCTCCCCTTAAAGCTGGGGAGCCTGCTCCAATTCAGCGTTGCAGACAGAATTGGGGAAATTCTTTTACATAAAATGAATTTCTTTTAAAAAGTTTTAAAAAATCATTAAGTTTAACAACCAGTTATTAGCTGGTTGCTGAAGATTGAAAAAAGGTGGAAGAGTTGTTTTCGGAAATGTTTTAGTCATAACCACCGGAAGTCGAAATTCAAAATGGCTCCTGTAACGGAGAACCTAAATTCAACGTGGACGTATATATATTGAAATTATTGTAAATTCATTTTACACTTAATTCATCAATAATTTTTAATTAATGTGTAACTTATGAACGGGAAAAACCCAGTTTTTCCCGTATTAATATATACATATGATATAATTTATGATATTTGACTCTTATACAAAGTTTTAGAAAATAATAATAAGCTGAAATTGACTATCAATCAATGAGTTTTAGTAAAATTGTAGTATTTTCGGCTTTGCCGTGATTTCATACTAACCAGTTAACCAATCGGATTATTAGGTCGCGTTCATTTCTTCATTCGGTAATAGGTAAAACTCGGTCTTTACCGCTGACTCATCAGTGTTTTTTTTTCAGTCTGAGGGGAAAGGTGGCGGGGCCCGTGAGGAGGGGAATTTTTAGTCTTTTTGCCTGAGAAGGGGAATTTTTTAGAAATGTATAAAATGTACTGTTTAAAAAAGTAAAAAAGAGACAAAACTATCAAGTATGTTAATAACCTTATTCTTTTGTCAAATAAAAAGAAGACATAAGAATTTAACATAACAAAATTTTATATAAAATATGGTGTCAGGAGCATAACTTAGCAGCATCGGTGTTTAAACAAACGTGAATAATAAGTTAAACTGCTATCTTCAATTGAAAACACTGTTTAAGTATCATTTTTAATCTTTTGAGCACTGTTTTACTTGAAAAAAAAAAATCAGGGTCGCGAAAATAGGTGACAAACGAAAAATCGGCAATTTTCGGGTGACTTTTTCTCGTGAAAGGTATCAAATAGTTGAAAGAAATGATTCTGTTTCGTTTTTATATATGAAAACTTATGTTTTTATACCAAGACTTAAGTTTGGCCATCTCTTGATTAAATAAATCAATGTTTTTTTCCAACATTTTGAGGGGATTTTTTTGTCAAAAAAGGGGAAAAATATATATTAATTTTGGAGGGGAATGGGGCCAAATTTCGGCCCCAAAAAGGCCTGAAAAAAAACACTGTACAGATTTCCTCTATATTCAATGTGAATGAAACTCTTATACAGATCGTTATTTTTGAGTTATAACTATGGCCATAATGGCAATGTTTATTATTCTAGGAGTATAAATCACACATTAATGTTTTATTAAAAATTTTGATGGTCACTTTGAACGGTAATATCACTTTAATAAAATTAACTGTGTTACGCGTTTCATACAATTCTTCAGGCACAATTGTAGTGAATGACATTTCCATGAAGTCAATGTCAAAACTTTCTGAAAGGGAGATTATTGTTGTAAAAAGGCAGATAATTAAATGTGAATTAATTGCGTTAAGCCTTGGTTTGAATTTGTTAATAAAATAATTAGTTTTTATTTGTTTGTGAAGCAAACAAATTTACATACCGTTTTCTGAAGCCTATTCCTTAAGTACCAAATCTGGAAGTAGCTCCGGCACGTCAGTCAGCATATAATCCCAAATTATGATTCTTCATTTGAAACCATGGCCATTGCAGACATGAAAGTTGTATTGTTTAAATATATAATGTTATAAAGTCATGCAGCATCAGCTAAATTTTGTAAATATAACGAAAGTAAACTGTTTTCGAAAAAGAACCGTGGATGTATTTCATTTTACAATGATGCGCAAAAATAAGGGACGATTAACTATAAATATACACCCTATAGAAATAGTTCCGATTTCTTAACCCGCCGGTCATTTCTTAAACCTTGTGCGGAAAGAAACATATGTTTCAGAGTGTCTGTGACAACAAATTGTCTAACTCTGATCGTCATTTTAAAGAATGAAATATTTTGAACAGCCAGGAATATTTACGCGCATGTTTACACATTCTCTTTTTACGATTATATCCATCCATTCATAAATTTTATTCAATGCGCGGCAAGGGATGTAATTATAACTTTCCTTATTACTGATATGTTTATTCTGCGGGCCTGGCGCGAGCTAGTCTGCGTTCCTACATGTATTGTTCCTACGCATGGGCACCTTAAGCAGAAAACGTTAATGTCTATGTTTAAACGATTTGTTATATTTCATAGGTGGTGATTGTTTTAAGTAGAAGGCAATTTACTCTATATTCCACTGTAGACCTCGTTATCTTGAAATGCATCAAATGAGCTATTTTGTTAAAATACATATCAATGACTGCAGTAAAACATTTGAACATCGTTACTTCGAAAACATTTTGTTGAGTACAGTGAAAGCCCCTGCTGTCTATGTGTACCGGGAATAGAAACAGAGACAATTCGATCCAAAATACGATTTATAACTGTTGCATTCTGTTCATATCTTATTACCAACTGGTATAGCCTTCACTAATGAAGATTACCGACTGAAATAGCCGTCACAACAAAACAAAGGACATATATTTTGAATACACAAACAAATCCAGCATCTTCAGCGCTTTGATTGATAACCTTGTTGAAACACATTTAGTTTTAATTTAAAAAAAGGAAACATTTCAAATTCTTTATTTCCACATTCATCTAAATGTTCGCTTAACAAATTTACTTCGATCAGAAGACGATCACATTTTGGTGTAATTGTTGTAAAATCTGATCTATGAATGTTGACAAAAATATTTTTCTTAACTTACTATGAACACACAGTTATAAGGAAATCAACCACATCCCCTGACAACCATGTTTTTAAACGAAACAACATGCCATGAAGGAATTTGTTAGAATATCACATACATTGTACACAGATAATTAATGTGATTAAAGAATCAATGTATCAACATTTCATACATATACCACACTAGATATCTTTTGCATAACTTAAAAAAATAATGGTACACTTTTTATACAGTCAATATTTCGAAAAATGATTTGGGTAATTTGAATTGTAACACTTCATAGAGTCGCAAAACTCTAGGCTTCGCACATCAGGGTACTGATAAATTATTTACATTCCGGAAACGTGATTCCTCGGCTGTCATTGCTGGTCTCTATGCATCTTTAATTTTGAATAATGATAAAACATAGATTAGAAATGAAAGAAGACGACGACCTTCCATTACCTTGAAACTATCAGATTGTTTTTATAATAATTCTATGTTGTTAATTTTTAAGCTTTATAAATGTTTCTTTCAAGATAAATTTAAACTTGCATATATGAGCAGTGTTTTTTTTCAGGCCTTTTTGGGGCCGAAATTCGGCCCCATTCCCCTCCAAAATTAATATATATTTTTCCCCTTTTTTGACAAAAAAATCCCCTCAAAATGTTGGAAAAAAACATTGATTTATTTAATCAAGAGATGGCCAAACTTAAGTCTTGGTATAAAAACATGTTTTCATATATAAAAACGAAACAGAATCATTTCTTTCAACTATTTGATACCTTTCACGAGAAAAAGTCACCCGAAAATTGCCGATTTTTCGTTTGTCACCTATTTTCGCGACCCTGATTTTTTTTTTTTTTCAAGTAAAACAGTGCTCAAAAGATTAAAAATGATACTTAAACAGTGTTTTCAATTGAAGATAGCAGTTTTACTTATTATTCACGTTTGTTTAAACACCGATGCTGCTAAGTTATGCTCCTGACACCATATTTTATATAAAATTTTGTTATGTTAAATTCTTATGTCTTCTTTTTATTTGACAAAAGAATAAGGTTATTAACATACTTGATAGTTTTGTCTCTTTTTTACTTTTTTAAACAGTACATTTTATACATTTCTAAAAAATTCCCCTTCTCAGGCAAAAAGACTAAAAATTCCCCTCCTCACGGGCCCCGCCACCTTTCCCCTCAGACTGAAAAACTGATGAGTCAGCGGTAAGACCGAGTTCCTATCCAATGAGATGACGCGACCTAATAATCCGATTTCCCCTCAGACTGAAAAAAAACACTGCTGTAAAAATAATTTTTGACTATCCTAGTCAAAAATAAAAATCCACCCTTTCAGTTATGTATATCTTAATTTGTATTTGTCAGTAACAGAAATAGAACTTGGTAAAACTTTTTTTATATGATTTTAAAGCGTCCACTGTGTTTTGAGCATCATTCTTAACTATAAACCAATGTAGGGATGTAATCGATTCAAACAATATCGATATATCAACGATAAAACACTTTCGATTTGATATTGATTGCCGTTTTGAAAAATCGTATATCAAATAATGTTTTTCCATGCAATGATCTACAGCTTAACGCTCGAAAATTCCATCAAAACTCAACCGGAATATAAACAATCACTCTACCAAGAGTTCCGTGTTTTTTCTAACGAATGATAATTTAATAAAATGTGGTCTCATAGGCAAATATATTTCAGCACTGCAAAGGTTGATATTGTTACGAAAACTGGTTGACTTTCAGTTTTCGCTGATTTTCATTTCTCTATGCTGGTTAAGTACGACAAAGTCCTAGTGAAGCATGATTATTTATGGCAGTAAGCTAATACAAAGATACCATTTTTTCGTAATAGTCATTCAGACAAAGCAAAGCTAATAATATATAACACCTAACAAACACCAACAATAACCAACCAACCCAACTCCCACAACAACTAACGACTAACAACCCCTAGCAACTAACAACAACAACCCTGCTCAATAGAAATCTCTTAGCTTATATACCCTTGTACCTGCACGACATTAGGGCAGTGTGCAAAGATGTGCGCGAAGCTTGGGTGCAACCTAGTGAGCGACCAAAATAAAATGCTGACTTTGCCTAAACATTGTTTTCAGTGGCGCGCGAACAACGCACAAACAATTCAGTCGCGCGCAAATGGTGTGTGAACAATTCAGTCGCGCGCGAACGGCGCACAAACTCTTTTAATGTTGTGTACTGTACAGACAATGAAGTAAAACAACATAATAAGTAAAACCAGAGAAAACTTATACAGTCTGTAACTAATAACTGGTTCTGTTTAGGTATACAACTTAACATTCTAAGGAATGCAGCACAGTATCATATTTGCATAGAATAAAGATACATTAGGCCAGAGTTTTTTTATTTTTCGTTTTACGGGAGCGCCGTACCTAAATATTGCAAAACCCAAATAAGAAAAAGATTCGAATTCTTAACTTTATTTTTATTTTTTCCGCCGCCCGTTGCTTCTATCTCCGAAAGAAAATAAAATTTAGTGTTATTTAACCTAACGCTAATTTCACAACAGCGTTTCTCCGAGTTTTTGGAGTGACTTGCGTGAAGTATTTCTTAATTAAAATATTGGTAAAACACACCTGTAAAAGCAACCTGTTGATTTTAGATCCATTGAATCACAAAGATCGAATCAGACATCGCCGTCGACGTTTTCGTTGAGAATCGCCGCTACTGTATACCAGGAATACTCTATAACCGTGTATACTATCACAGCTTATGTTTTTTTATTGTTTCAAAAAGTATTGAGTTTTTTCTTTTGTCAGAACCTAAAATATTTATCACCTTTATGTTGATTTAAAATATTTATTTCCGTTAAAAATCCGCTGTCCCTTAGCATTGTCACTCGCGATAGGTGTGAAGAATATGGCCTGTCGTACTAATCCAGTCAATTATGAAATTGTTGGCAAATCCAAGCTGTGTGACACCGCTGACTGAGTTGTGAATGCAAAAAGTATTTATCAATTAACATTTCCAATTGTTCTGTATTTAAATCAAAACGTTCCAGCGTGTCCGTTTTTTGTCATTAATTGTTTCATCAACTGTCAAAGCCAACGCTTTTCCAGTAACAATTTTCTGCTATTTATTTTAATGAATAACTTTTGCCGAAATATTTATTTTTACTGCAACCTCTTTTTATTCATAAAGATAAAAGCGCAGGTGTCACGAGATCAAAGAACAAACGCCGACGCACATTGTACTGTGAGTTTGTTTGATCTTAGTGAAGCACGTGGCATCAAACAGATCGAGAATTTGACAGTTTGAGACATGAAAAAGTAATTCTTGACAATAGTCTGATAATTTTTGGATTATAGAAATAATAGTTTGGAATAGATAATGTTATGAGTAAGTTTTATTTTTGTTGATAAAATATATTGAACACGCTATACAAATGGATCGTCGGTCGGCAAATATTTTTGAATGTTACATGCATACAACTCAAAAACATTTTCACGAAATGACGCAATATTTCTCCGTACGCGAAGTCACTTCATGCACTCCCAAGCTCACTCGAAGTCATGTTATTTGTCTCCGAGTTACTCCCTTGAAGTGTGGAGTTCGCGTTTTTTGCATAATCCTCCAGGCCTGTACTGTACGTCTGTAACAACTTGCGTCTGAAAAAAAAACCCGACCTACCTACCCTATTTCTTTTGACCAATGTTACCTGAACCACACATATTTTTTTTAGCCTTTTACACTTTTTGATCGAAAATAATATGTCTAAAGTAACCAAGAGAAAAACAAGAGCTGTCCCTCACAAGTGCGAATGCCCCGAAGGAGGTGTCTCACAGTCTTTGTCCTCTCCATGTGCTCAATAATTGTGGTATGTAATTTTAAAATCCATGCGACACATCGGCTTGATGTGCTAGACTTTGTGCCAAGTTATTTTAAAATCCTTCACTGCTGACAAAGTTACAGTCCGGACACGAATGTGTGCATATATACAGGATTCCATTATCTTCAAACTCTTAAGTGTGACCTTGACCTTTGAGGTAGGGACGTGTGTCTTGCACGCGACACGTCGTCTTGATGTGCTAGACATTTGTGCCAAGTTATTTTAAGATCCTTCCATGCATGACAGACTTACAGTCTGGACACGAATTTGTAAGTGGGGACGCACAGACGGACGGACGACAGACGGACGGTGCGATTTTTATATGCCACCCTTTGGGGGCATAAAATCTTTAGACCCAACCGGGAATCGAAACCCAGTATCTTTGGCATGAAAGGTGCACACACAGTCATGTCTCTAAAGAGGTATCCCAACAGCGAGGCTGTTTGAAGTGGCCTATATCACTACACTCTTCCCCTCTTTCTGTTATGGTGCCGGACATCAACTGTGCAGCCTTGCAGTTTCTAGCCCATTATTGCTCCCCTGGTGGCCTATTCCCAGTCACCGAGTTATCAGAACTTATCCTCATCGCCATTGAAGTAACCGAGAGGAAAACAACCTTTAGGCCAAACCGAGAATTGAACCCAGTACCTTTGGCATGACAAGCTCACACTCAACCATGTCACTAATAATCATCTTGTGAAAATGACAGCTTGTTTTGCCTTTTATAATACAGAACTATTATACAACAGGCAGTATGGAGTACAAAACAAGTGTGCACAACTTCAAAACATACATTCTATAAAGGTTTCCAAAAAAAAGAAAAAAATATGGAAAATCCATCTTATTTTTATTCTTTTTTTCTCGACGCTCATTTTTCGACATCTTTTTCTTATTTTTATTCCCTCCTCCTGGCGCTTATTTTTGAAAAAATTCCCGTAAAACAAAAAATAAAAAAACTCTGGCCTTATAATCATTTAGGTTTATAATTAAGAAGGGAGCTACATAATAATTTTTTTTATTATAATGTAATACTGCTGACTGATTTGTTAACTTAAACCTTGTACAGTTTAATTAAAACATAAGGTATCATCAATGTTCTGGCTCAACATTCGAACCTAGTAACCTCTGTAGTATATAGTAAACAATAAGGAATTTCATTCACAAAATGTCTCAGCAACTAATTGTTGAGAAGCTAAAAATAGCTTGCGTGACCTGTTCACGTGCGACCTTTGGCTGCGCAACCTAAATTCTATAAATGGAATCAACATTTTCAACAGAAAGAACTAGTTCATCACTGCCTGCGTGACCTCATCCGAGAACTAGTTCAATGGCCTTAAATGTAGGTGACTCAATTATTTTCAGCAAAAGAACTTGTTGACCAGAGACAAAACTGCAGATTTATGTCTAAAGTAACAAACTCTATGAATGCTAAATATACCATCTTAGAAAAAGTACCTTAGAAAAACTGCTGCATGTTTTGTAATTTCACAACAATATATATCATAGACCAGAACCATAATGTTTAGTACAAATAAAGTCAAGAGATTTGGTAGAATATGTAGTCAGTGACTTTTTTACGCCCATGTATCGATATATCGCTGTATCGTCGATATTTCGAAATCGATATATCGATACAAAAATTTTAATCGATGACATCCCTAAACCAATGTGACCATTTTGAAAGGGTAATATAACTTTAATCAAATCTTTATTTTTAAGCCATATAAAGTCATTTTTTGTCAAGCCCGCCTGCGGTGAGCTTGATATAGTTGTCACTTTTGGCGGTTCTGTGTATGTGCGTGCGTCCGTCCGTGCATCCGATTTTGTCCGGACCATATCTTTTTCATGCATGGAGGGATTTTGATGTTACATGGCACAAGAGATGGAGTGTCATGCACAAGAACCAGGTCCCTAGGTCTAAGGTCAAGGTCACACTTGGAGGTTAAAGGTTAAATTCAAGAATGACTTTGTCTGGAGCATTTCTTCTTCATGCATGGCTGGATTTTGATGTTACTTTGTACAAATGTTCACCACCATGGGCTACCCTTGTTTTTAGAATTACATGTACTTCCCTTTGTTGTTACTATAAATAGCTTATATTGTACTTTTTTATTACTGGCTGTAGAGAAAAATCGAGACCAATTTTCTGTGGTACAACATGCATGCTACATCCAATATTTTGGTTATTTTGACCCATCTCTACTTGATAAGGAGTTAGCCCTTTTGACATATGGCGGGCTCAACATGTTGCATGTGGGCATCTAGTATTTTAATTATACATAATTTTATGTATGGTTAAAGTCCCAGTTTCACTTGAAATACTCCCAATATAGAATAATTAATTTACTTATTTTACCTTTCTTTCATATTTTTGTCGCTTCTTATCTAGACAGTGTTGCCAGAAAGAAATTCTTATTTTTTTGCAATATCGTGAAAAAAAATACTGCACTACATAGCATGTACTTTCGATTAAGTTACGTTAGGAATGTATTTCGAACAAACATCGGTCATTTTCGGCAGTAATACATTTGTCTTGGTAATATATAATAATTAAAAAAGAGCTACAAATTATGTTGTATCCAAAGTGCTCTAAGAATAATATGTATGGTTAACATAAACAGTCTCCCACTGTTAGAGTTCAAGCTTGACGCAAATGAGGCGAGGTGGTCATCTTGAACCTCTTAATATGTCTTTATATACGATGTTACATGAATCTCTTATGAATTATACAATTAATTTTAAGAGTGATTTCCTGAACTAACTTAAGTTTGGAGTAAAAATGCTTAACTCTCTTCCCTGATTTTCAGAAACACTTGAAACTACCTGTCTAACACAATGGAGTTTGCCGTTTCCACAATTTTTACATCATTGAACATTTTTCTTCTTGTTTTAGTTTTGTTTAATAGTTTAAATACATACAAGAAAGACATTGTCACATTAAAGTACACTTAAAATTTAATGGTCTAGTGTTATTTACCAAGCAAAAGTAATTTTTCACTGTGACTAGCAAGATATTATTAGTAATTTGCTGTATTTTTGCATTTGTATTTAAATCCCAGATATTAAGTGGATCAGATCAAAAACTCCCAGAAACTTTTAAGTGTTTGAATTTAGGTTGGGTCCAATCTAATAGTACATCTATACATAACTGAAATTGGTACTTTATACTTTAGTATGTTAACTTGTCCAGTACGATAGTACAAGTAAAATTGAATGCTAATCTTTCTTGTTTTCATCTCGACAAAGGAATATTTGTTTTCTTGTTATAGTTATGTTTGCAACAGTTACTTCAGTTCAAATTTTAGTGACACTTAGCATAAATACAATGACAATTTCTCTTCTAATCCCCACACAACCACTTCGAATAGTCAAGCATACATATATGTTTTTATCTGATACAGAGCTTACTATCAATTGATGATTGCTGTGTATGATGTGTTATATGGTATCTGTTTTATTGAAAATTGTATTTTTTGTGATTTAATTTTAAAGAGTAAAACACTTTTTTCTATTCATTTCCCTCCCGATGCTGTATTAGCTTATGACCCGTAAAAATATCATTTCATCGATTTATTTTTTCACATATGTACACGTTCATTATAAGTATGCTCAACTAGATGTTTATATTAAAGGTGTTATTGTGATTCGCACATGTTCGCAAATCTTATCAACACTGAATTGTAACATAATTACAACTTGAAACAAAAAACCTCCCAAAGTCATGTTTGTATTATCTTCTAAAACTTTGCTTACGAGTCAAATATAATAAATTCTATCAAATGTATAATATGTTATACACATGGTTCGCACAGGCCTTGAAAAGTACTTGAATTTGGTGCCAAGTGCTTGAAAAGTACTTAAATTCTGTGCTGGGAAAAAGTCCTTGAAAAGTACTTGAATTTGAAAATGAAACTAGTGAATTTCTTTAAAAGTCATTGAATTTGTATGTTCCGCGTAAAAAACGTCCAAAATAATTGTATCACGCCTTAAAATGACGAGAAAACAGTCTATCCGTATCAGTCCATCGAACATGCTCACGTGTGATACTACGTACCGGATTCGGGAATTTAGACACGCTTGCTCCCGGAGTGACTTCCCTTTACCAAAAGTCATGGTCGCGGAAAATTTGTGAAAATGCATTTTCTAATCGACATTGCTCATGAACGATAGTTATAAAGCACGGATAAAGGAATTTAAGGGGAACAAACACAAGTGTACATGTGTTGTGTTGGATAAACTTACAGACATAGCGCATTATGGGCAAAAATGCGTCGAAGAGTCATCAACGAGAAAAAAAGCATTCATTAACATGATAAACAAAATCTGACAAATATACGTTCCACTGAGTCAATACAGTCGTTCCTCATGACAAAAAGATTTGAATAACAAATAAATATTGCGATTATCAAGACAACATGTATTTTGCTTGATATTAATTTGAATAACCAAGATACATATTACATTGTCTTCGAAATATGATTTAAGCCGTCATTTGACTATGTATCCCGACATGAAGTCTGATTTTTCGCATCATATTAGTCCTTGAAAATTAGAAAAAAGTCCTTGAAAAGTCCTTGAAAAGTACTTGAATTTTGTCTCAGAACTTCTGTATGAACCATGATACAATTAAGCAAGTAGAACGACTGCTTTAAGTAGATTCCGGTAATCAAAAACCAATATTGGCAGATTCCGGTAAAAAGTCGATTCCGGTATTAAGTGTAACCCGTAAAAAGATCACTGTTGAACATGTTGAATATGGGTCATCTGGGGTCAAATCATAGAAAATCCTCGTGTATGCAATAGAGGTTGCATTTTTCATTGGATCTTCATGAAACTTGGTCAGTATGATTGCCTTGATGTAATCTAGGTCAGTTTCTAATATGGGTCATCTGGGAATAAAAACTAGTTGACAGGGTCAAATCATAGAAAAATCTTGTGTATGTAATAGAGGTTGAGTTTGCATTGGATCTTCGTGAAACTTGGTCAGAATGACTGCCTTGATAAAATTAAGTTTGAGTTTGAATGTGGATTATATGTTGTAAAAAATAGAAGCAGTGATGAAAAACTTGCTGCCTTTCTCGCGCGAACGTGATGACATCAGGAATGAGTGTTCAAGAGTGATCAAATAAGCTACGAAGTGTTCTTTGTAATCGAACTAAAATATATTTGTATAAAATGATAATATAAATAAATAGTCTGGAGGCCAATTAATCTGTAATTGTCTTGAAATTTGTCTTAATGATTTCTAGGTCACATTGGGTCATCAGTACATGTACTCAGGTGAGTGATATAGGGTCAAAATGACAATACATTTTGTAACTATCTTAATTGACAGTAAATTTCTCTAAATTTTAGAAATAAGTCCTCATATAGATGTACATTATGAAAAAAAGCTTTGAAAGGTTTGAAAAGGTGAGTATTAGGAGTGTAATACCTTAATGATTTCTAGGTCACATTGGGTCATAAGTAGGTCATGTACTCAGGTGAGTGATATAGGGCCATCTTGGCCCTCTTGTACAGTTAAGGTTAAGATTGGCAGAAAGACATCTTTGTATAGTAATAAAGTGAGCACTACCTGTAATAATTGTAACAGCCAATGTGATCACAGGCTTAAATTGTGTTTAATACACCTTTGTTGTGGCATTTGCCTACAAGAGAAAACCAATTCTTATAGCTGAATCAATACAGGGGATATCATGTGGAAAAAAGAATCTTCTGGCTTTAATTGATCTGCTGCTCAGTGAATATTCATGTCCTATATCAAAACTGTTTAATACTCACCCATTATGTCTGCTGTGCTGAGTTTCACTGGAGTGAAATGTTTACTCAGTAAATGGACTGCATTTGTCTCCTGGTAATCACCAAAGGGAAATGTGTACTGGACTACGGACTGTGCCAGTACTCTTTCTTGACTTCTATATTGATTACTTACTGTGAATAAATGATGTATGAGCTTCCAGGTGAGGAACTTAAAGTGAGAAACCTGTTAATCATCAAGACATGTTGGTGAAACAATACTTTGTTTTATAATACTGGATTTACATCTGATAGAGGAAATCTAATTTGAAACAAGTTAGTGATTGTCCTACTTTTTTATCCAATGAAAATGCCAAAATAATTTAATTTCTGCCTGTCCATTTGAAGTAAAGGCTCTTCAACATAAATAATTGTTCTATCTAGATAGTAGCTACTGAGGAGCAGCAAGTTATCTTAATGGTTGTCAGTAGACCGGAAAACGGAAATGAAGATAGCATCAAGGTTATAGCTGTATAGAAGTGTTTCAATCAGAATTTAGATTGTCTGTGAAGGACAAGTATAAGATACTGATTAAGTTACATTTACTCAGGTTTTAGATAGGTTATTTAGTGCCTTGTTGAGTGTTTTGTCTCGGACATATTGTATGAATAGATTAAAGACATTTTGAATTAGACAGACATATACACAGGTGTATTTTTGTAAACACTGCATATGATATCATGCTCTCTATTGAGATGTCAATATAACTGGGTTAGAGCATGACATGTCTGCTTTATGTGTACATGTATGTAAAAATATTTGCACATGGTCAAAACACAATCCGGCAGGTACCTGTAAGCGAACGAGGGTAAATTGAAAATTTTCAAACCTAGTAAAATCGTGTTGGTTGTTTTCAATGTTATTTCAAACTCTGATTTCAGGAGCTGTTGGCATAGCTTTTAAATTCAAACAGATAAAAAGTGTTTAGTAAAATTACTGTGTATTCTATGGAAAGCCAAACATGTCTTAACCAGCATACCCTAAAATCTTAGGGTAATTAAATAAGCCGCTCTGGGAAATAAGGCACTAATTTCATGGTATGGAATAGGCCAGATTGGAAAATATGCCGCCGGTATTTTCTCTAGGCAGAACAGGTGTAAAAACTGGGTTAAAGAAGAATGTTGGATACATGTATGATAAAGTAACCAGTAAGTTGGAAGGATCACTCACTGTCTCGTGTATGTTGTATGTCATATGTTGTATATCTGTCCATAAACTTTACACCATCACCTCTGAAATCACTAAGCCCATGTCAATGAAACTTGGCAGGGATGTTCCCTGCATGAATTATTAAGCTCAACCAAAGTAAATTGTTCAAAGGATTCCATTCCATGCTGAAAGGAAAAAGTTAAAAGGTTTCTCAAACATTAGAGGGGTCAGAGCTCAGATACTGTCCAAACCTCTGCCAAGATTGTTCAAATCATAACCCTTCAGGGTAAAAATTACAAATCACCGTAGTCATAAGCCATTGCCAAAATGAAAGCAAAGGGAAGCAACTGTTACATATTTCCAGAGGGAGATAATTGCAGTATTACATGCATGTTATGAAAATTTAATAGGAATCAAGTAAATAAAATAACATACAGTAAAACTTCGATAACTCGAGGTCGCAAGGGGACGAGTAAAATGCTCGAGTTATCCGAGGTCTCGAGTTATCCGAATTATGGAAAGTTTACAAGTTTTTCTACTGTGACGTATCTTATAAACAAAATGTATTTGAGGACCTTCGTGTTGTATTCATTTATTTCATTAGCTCACGTATCCTGAATTTCCATTTTGTATCTATTCGATTAAATCTCGTCAGTTTGTTTACATACATGTATATCAGTGGAATTACTAAAAGACAACTGATTAATCGTGAAGGCGGAGTAACGCACTGTTACGCCAGTGTATTTACCGGTCACTCTGGGTTTTTTAAACTGTATTCCTTTAAATCCAGACAACTTGTATGCTAGACAATACCGGCCTAAGCTTATTTTTATTTTGCAAATAATGATTAGTCACTCACACTAGTTGTCGTTTAGGTACAGTACCGGTATCACTCGTGGCATTTCCAAAAATATTCTGACATGACAATTCGAAATAGAATATGAAGTTTGGATTTTATGTCGTGCTTTATCATTAATATTTGTCTCAGACTCATAATTTTTATCTCATCATTAAAAACTCGCAAACATACTTTTCGTTAGTTTCTACTTATTCAATCAAAGTGATCGGCGGCTGTAATAACTTTAATATATTGAAGACGATTAAAATGTGCGAATAACATTTTATACACATTGGCCACTGCACTGCCGATTAATCGATAATAAACAAACAATCAATTAACAATAGAAGTTTTTTCAGCTGACGTGTCAAAATAATGATGCGCCCCAGCGGAGGTGAGAAAAAAATCTGATAATTAGTGACCTCGAGTTATCCATGGTAATTTAGTAAGAATTCTACCTGGCGGGACCACAGGTATTCCTCGAGTTATCCCAGGTTCTCGAGTTATTGATGCTCGAGTTATCAATGGTGATATCTAGTTAAACATATAGGAAAAATGGCCGGGACCGACAGGAGTCCTCGAGTTATCCGGGGTTCTCGAGTTATTGATGCTCGAGTTAACGAAGTTTTACTGTAGTTCCATTTGTTTCCAAAAATTATAATGAAATGCTATTAGTTATATATAAGAAATACACTCACAACATTTGAAAACGCAACAGTGGTTCGCAGGACTATATCAAGGAAGCAACAAACGCAACAATAGTTAAAGAGGTATCAAATTAATATGTGGCATATCACCAAATTCTTTGAAAACAAACTTCTAATACCGTATATTCTTATCCTGTAATTAGTTTTTGTTCCAAGACGGTCTCCAAAAAGAGGTCAATAGCAGGTATGGCCCCCATTCCTTTTGCTTGGCAACGATATCGTATCCCTGTTCTATATCTCCTTAACCGTTTGAAGGATTTTGATGAAACTGGTCAAATGTTTACCTCATTGAGTTAATGTGAAAAAGTCCATGATCTTGCCACACTGACTCAAGGGGGATATAGCTGTATTTTAGACTGCCTTGTTATTTTAATAATTATCATTATTATTATTATTTTTAGCTTGTCTGATTTTTGAAAAAAAAGGACTAGCTATTGTCGTCACTTGATTGTTGTCGTTGTTGTTGTCGTCGGTTAAAGTTTGCGTTTAGGTCACTTACATGGAAACTATCAAAGGTATCACTTCTAAACTTGGACAGCTTATTCATCCAATACCCTTTTTTACATTGCATGCTTAAGATGCTGAGTTTGACCTGTTTTTTGGGGTAAAAAACATGAATTTTGATGGAATTTGGTTGATTTTGAGAGTTGGACATATGTTTTTAGCTCATCTGGCTTCGCCAGGGTGAGCTTTTCTAATTGATGATTGTCCGTCGTTCGTCGTCTGTCAACATTTTTATTCATATGACATCTCCTCTGAAACCACTAGGCCAATGTTGATAAAACTATGCAGGAATGTTCCTTGCATGAAGCTCTACCAAAAGTGTTCAAAGAATTCCATTCCATGCAGAACTCTGGTTGCTATGGCAACAAATAGGAAAAACTTAAAAAATCTTCTCTGAAACCACAAGGCCTAGAGCTTAGATATTTGGCATGTAATATTGCCTAGTAGATTTCTTCAAAGTTTGTTTAAATTATGTCCCTGGGGTCAAACTTTACCTCGCCTGGGGGTGTCACTTGTTTTACAAAGACGTATATAGGAAAACGTATTTGGTATATAACATTATCTAGTGATCTTCCACCAGGCAAGTGGACTTGTACCAAGGTGAGCGATATAGGGCCATCTTGGCCCTGTTGTTCATTTTTTGTTAGATTGATTTCAAATTTTCACAAACAATTAATGGATAATGTACTTCAACATAATCAAATAGGTTTGTGAGTCATACACTGGGGTGGGGGCAGGGGGCGGCAATATTTTAGTATTTTTGGACTTAGTCAGTTTTAGCTAGTCTGATTTTTAGCTCGACTTTTCAAAAAAAAGGGGAGCTATCCTACTCGCGTCGGCGTTGGTGTAACACCTTGGTTAAGTTTTTCGTACCACCCCACTTTATTTCAAAAGTATTAGAGGTATGGCTTTGAAACTTGCCATACTTGCTAACCATCATAACCTTCATCTACAGACAAGAGTACATAACTCTGTCAAGGTTTTTGACAGAATTATGGCCCTTTTTTGACTTAGAAAGTGTATTGAGCTTGGTTAAGTTTTTTGTACCACCTCACTTTATTTCAAAACCATTGGAGGTATTGCTTTGAAACTAACCATACTTGTTTACCATCATGACCTTCATCAACAGACAAGAGTTCATAACGCTGTCAAAGTTTTTGACAGAATAATGCCCCTTTTTGACTTAGAAAATACATTGAATATGGGTAAAATCCACTTATTGCCTTAACCCTTTGAGATATTGCTTTGAAACTTTGAATGCATGTTAACATCATAACCCCCATCTGTAGACAAGAGAAGGTAAGTCTGTCAGGGATTTGTTTTAAAAATTAAGGCCCTTTATTGACTTAGAATCTTGGTTAAGTTTTTCGTACCAGTCCACTTTTTATGCCCCCAAAGGGTGGCATATTAAAATCGCACTGTCTGACCGTCTGTCCGTGCGTCCGTCCGTGCGTACCCACTTACAAATTCGTGTCCGGACTGTAACTTTGTCATGCATCGAAGGATTTTAAAATAACTTGGCACACATGTCTAGCACATCAAGACGATGTGTCGCGTGCAAGACCCACATCCCTACCTCAAAGGTGAAGGTCACACTTGGAGTATGAAGGTTATGGAATCCTCTATATATGCACACATTCGTGTCCGGACTGTAACTTTGTCATGCATTGAAGGATTTTCAAATAGCTAGACACACATGTCTAGCACATCAAGACGACGTGTCGCATGCAAGACCCACATCCCTAGCTCAAAGGTCAAGGTCATACTTAGAGTTTGAAGGTAATGGATTCCTCTATATATGCATATATGCACACATTCGTGTCCAGACTGTAAATTTGTCATGCATTGAAGGATTTTAAAATAACTTGGCACAAATGTCTAGCACATCAAGACGAAGTGTCGCGTGCAAGACCCACGTCCCTAGCTCAAAGGTCAAGGTCATACTTAGAGTTTGAAGGTAATGGATTCCTCTATATATGCATATATGCACACATTCGTGTCCGGACTGTAACTTTGTCATGCCTTGAAGGATTTTAAAATAATTTGGCACAAATGTCTAGCACATCAAGATGACGTGTCGCGTGCAAGACCCATGTCCCTACCACAAAGGTCAAGGTCACACTTAGTGTTTATAGGTAATGGAATCCTGTATATATGCATACATTTGTGTCCGGACTATAACTTTATTATGCTTTGAAGGATTTTAAAATAACTTGGCACAAATGTCTAGCACATCAAGCGGATGTGTCGCGTGCAATACCCAAGTCCCTACCTCAAAGGTCAAGGTCACACTTAGTGTTTAAAGTAATGGAATACTGTATGCATGATTACTCTGTCATGCATGGAAGGATTTTAAAATTACATAGCACATTTATTGAGCACATGGAGAGGACACAGACTGTGAGGCACCTCTTTCGGGGGCATTCGTCACTTGTGAGGGACAGCTCTTGTTGACTAAACTGTTTGAGATATTAATTTGAAAGTTGGAATACTTGTTTACCATCATGATCCCAGAACATGGGCAGGAGAAGGTAATTCTGTCAAGGATTTTATATGAATTATGGCCCTTTTTGACTTAGAAACTCAGTTAAAATTTTCATTCTTGTCCACTTGTTGACTTAACCATTTGAGATATTACTTTGAAAGTTGGAGTACTTATGTACCATCATGAGACCTATCTGTAAGCAAGAGAAGATAACTCTGTGAAAATGTTTCTTTATTTGTACTTAGAAATTCCTAGTTAAAGTCTTGTGTATCCTTAACTGTCAAAGTTTTGTTTTATAGGCAAGCACTAAAAAGTTGAGCGCGCTGTCCTACTGACAGCTCTTGTTTAAGTTTTGCATTTATGTCACTCACATGCAAACTATCAAAGCTATCACTTTAAAACTTGGAATACCTGTTCACTATCAAATGTACTATAGAATGAAGAAAGAGTTTTACAAGTAACATAACCCTGTCATGTATTTTGACTGGATTATTGCCCCTTTTTAACTAAGAAAGTTTAACACAAACAACATTTTTGTTACAGTGAACATAATGCAACCAAACTTGGTGTATAAGAAGTATTTATGAATATCTTTAATTTAATTGTGTTTTGGGGCTCCTGGGGTCAAGGTCACTGTTACTAAAAATTAGAAAACTGTAATATATTCAATATCTTTAGTTACAGTTGACATAATGTAACCACCTTTTGTTTGCAGTAAGTATTTAAGAAGATATTTAATGGGATTGTGTTTTGGGGCTGCTGTGGTCAAGGTCACTGTAACTTAAAATAGAAAAACTGTAATTATTCAATATCTTTAGTTACAACTGACATAATGTAACTAAATTATAAAGTGTGTAATACATGTAAATAAAAACATTTATTGGGATTGTGTTTGGGGCTCATGGGGTCAAGGTCAAGGTTTTTTTCTTCTAAAAATAGAAAAATAGGAAATATACAATATCTTTAGTTGCAATTGAATTATTATGACCACACTTAGTGTATAGTCATTAATTACAAAAACTTTTTGTGGGATTGTGTTTCAGGGTCAAGGTCATGGACACAGTTGCTTAAAAAATAAACCGTAAAAGGATAACAGTGCTCTTGTTAATATTATTATTACAAAGAAACAGATACTGACAAATACAACAGATATTATATGTAGAGGAAACATGGACACAACATAATTATACAGGAATGAGAACATATCACATGTGGTGTTCAACCTCGTGACATACAAATTCACAAAAAAAGAACAAAACAAATTCTGTTTGTTTAATGTTTTATCTTAGCAATAATATTATGGACAAAACATCAGAATGCCGTCATCGTGTTAAAACTAGAGTTGACTGTACTGTTGTGAAAGTGTAATTTGATTGGCCTGAAAGTTTAACAGACTTCCAAAAAATAAAAAAAAGTCAATCATAAGACCACACCAATTTGATTAATAGTACTTCAGATTTTCCCGTACTTCAAAATCCTAAAGTGGAAAATAAAATTTAAAAAACACAACTGCATGTCCGTCAGAAATCAAATTTTATTTTTTGCGCAGAGCTAAAAATCGTTGCTAATTTCAGGTACTTTCAGTTCATTTCAAACACTTTTTGTTACAAGCGTCTCAAATTCAAGCATTTTGCGCAACAACACGATTTCTGGTAGCGAAAAATCTTTCAGTAGATCAGCTGTATATCACCCAATTTTCACCCAGTCACCGCATCAAAAATAAATTCCAGGTGACCATACACGAAGACGTGGTCACTCTGAAAAAGTTTTGGTCAGCTAAATTTTCACCATGACCACTTACGATGCGCTGAAATATGCGGTCACAGTGATTTGCGTTGGCCAGTCACACTGATTTGCGGTGACAAACTCGGCTGAAATAAAGTATTTGACAACTATTAATTATATTTATTGAAGTACAAAATTTCTAGAAAATACTTTGATTGATACTTTGGGTGATTCTGGGGGACATTTTGATGACCAAATTCGCGTAGACACGACTGCTGGATATCGCAGTGATGGGTGACAATTGGAAAAAAGCACCTTGCGTGTACTCTACCTCCATCCGCATACAAGTGTACATAACTCTGTGAAGGTTTTTGTCAGAATTATGTCCCCTTTTTGACTTGGAAAATATATTGAAAATTGGTAAAATCCACTTGTTGACTTAATCCATCTAAGTAATGCTGTGAAACTTGGAATACTTGTTTTAATACATTACCCCAATCTGTAGGCAAGAGAAGGCAACTCTGTCAAAGATTATTTTAAATTAAGGCCCTTTATAGACTTGGAACCTCGTTTAAGTTTTTGGTACCAGTCCACTTTTAACTAAACTGTTTGAGATATTACTTAGAAAGTTGGAATACGTGTTTACCATCATGATTGCCAAACATAGGCAGGAGAAGGTAACTGTATCTAGGATTTCCTTTTGAACTATGGCCCTTTTTGGCTTAAAAACTCAGTTAAAATTTTCATTCTTGTCCACTTGTTGACTTAACCGTTTGATATATTACTTTGAAAGTTTGAATACTTATGACACCTATCTGTAAGACTGGCATTCAGTCCTTACATTTACTATTTCTTACTCAATTAACTCCCTTTGCTGCCAAAAATGTAAAATGATGATCAAGCCCTGTCAGTAGATATGGGCCAGAAAATATTCTGCTTGAATAATGAGAATATACTATCATCTAGCCTGGTGGCGAAAGCAAGAGAAGATTTCTCTGTGAAAATGTTTCTTGATTTGTACTTACAAATTTCTAGTTGAAGTATTGTGTGCAACCACTTCTATTAATTTAAAACTTCGCTGTAGTATCCAGTGTTATCAAACAATTAAGTTTACACAGTTTATACAGATCCTTTACATTTTTGTACTGCAAACGTTTTGTTTTAATGACAAGCACTATTGACAGCTCTTTTTGTAATTTATCCCCCCGCCGAAGGCGAAGGGGATATTAGAAATGGTCTTCGTCCGTCCCAACTTTGTCCGGAGCATAACTCCAAAAGTACTGGAGCGATTTTCTTCAAACTTCATACACAGACAGAGCACATTGGGAGGAAGTGCAGTGTGCAAGAACAATAACTCTACCTTGCCTACTTTTAGAGTTTTCCCCTTTTATCTTCTTGAAAACCTTGTATCTCCAAAAGTACTTGAGGGATTTTCTTCAAACTTAATACACTGACATAGCACATTGGTAGGAAGTGCAGTGTGCAAGAACAATAACTCTTCCTTGCCTACTTTCAGAGTTATTCCCCTTTATCAGATTTACTTTAAAAGTTTTGTCCAGAGCATAACTCCAAAAGTACTTGAGGGATTTTCTTCAAACTTAATACACTGACATAGCACATTGGTAGGAAGTGCAGTGTGTAAGAACAATAACTCTACCTTGCCTACTTTTAGAGTTATTCCCCTTTATCAGATTTACTTGAAAAAAAAATTACGGAGCATAACTCCAAAAGTACTTGAGGGATTTTCTTCAAACTTAATACACTGACATAGCACATTGGTAGGAAGTGCAGTGTGCAAGAACAATAACTCTACCTTGCCTACTTTTAGTCAAATAGAAAAATATCATACCTATACTGATAATGAACATTAATATAATTTTGCAAACCTTCTCTTCATTGCCTTATTCTTTTTCCACTTACTTGAAAACTGTACTCAGCATGACCATAACTATACGGCTTTTTAAGGATTTCCTCTCACCAAGTAAAATGTACGAAAGTACAACCTTCAGGTGACTTCTTCCCGGCTGGGGGATTAACCATGTGTAACATGGCTCTTGTTACAAACAAAGATGGGATATATGTGATTTTTTATACCCCCAAAACGAAGTTTAGGGGGGTATATAGGAGTCACCCGGTGGTTGGTCGGTCGGTCGGTCGGTCGGTCGGTCGGTCAGGCGGTCTGTTGCATTTTCCTTGTCTGGAGCATAACTTGAAAACTACTAGTTGGAATTCAATACAACTTCATACAATGGTCAAGCACATTGAGAGGAAGTGCAGTGCACAAGAACTATAACTCCATCTTGACTAATTACAGAGTTATTGCCCTTTGTTACTTTTCCTTGTCCGGAGCATAACTTGAAAACTACTGGTTGGAATTCAATATAACTTCATACAATGATCAAGCACACTGAGAGGAAGTGCAGTGTACAAGAACTTTAACTCTATCTTGAGTATTTACTGAGTTATTGCCCTTTGTTAGTTTTCCTTGTCCGAAGCATAACTTGAAAACTACTGGTTGGAATTCAATACAACTTCATACAATGGTCAAGCACATTGAGAGGAAGTGCAGTGCACAAGAACTATAACTCCATCTTGACTAATTACAGAGTTATTGCCCTTTGTTCCTTTTCCTTGTCCGGAGCATAACTTGAAAACTACTGGTTGGAATTCAATACAACTTCATACAATGATCAAGCACACTCAGAGGAAGTGCAGTGTACAAGAACTATAACTCTATCTTAAGTATTTACTTAGTTATTGCCCTTTGTTACTTTTCCTTGTCCTAAGCATAACTTGAAAACTACTAGTTGGAATTCAGTACAACCTCATACAATGGTCAAGTACATTTAGAGGAAGTGCAGTGCACAGGAACCATAACTCCATCTTGACTCATTACAGAGTTATTACCCTTTGTTACTTTTCCTTGTCCGCAGCATAACTTGAAAACTTCTGGTTGGAATTCAATACAACTTCATACAATGGTCAAGCACATTGAGAGGGAGTGCAGTGCACAGGAACCATAACTCCATCTTGACTAATTACAGGGTTATTGCCCTTTGTTACTTTTCCCTGTCTTGAGCATTTTTCGAAAACTACAAGTTGGAATTCAATACAACTTCATACAATGGTCAAGCACAATGAGAGGAACTGCTAAGAACAATATCTCTTTTTAGTTTGTTTGCAAGGTATTATGTTACTACGAACTTCTTCAGTTTATAAAGCAATCCTTTTGGGGGTATTAATCACATTTAGTGATAGCTCTAGTTTTTTCTAATTTTAACAAGTAAAAAAAGTCAAAACATCAAATTAAAAAAGTGTCCGCTGCATGTGAAATTTCAAAAAGTAAATAAAGAATATTTTTAAAAGTGCCCATTGCATGTAAAATTTCGAAAAGTAAATAAAGAATTCTTAAAAAAGTACTTGCCGCCTGTGAAATTTTGAGAAGTAAAAAATAAAAAAATTTGCTCGCTCTCCCCATTATTAGCTCACCTGGCACAAAGTGCCAGAGTGAGCTATTAGGATCGCTTTCCATCCGGGGTACATCGTCCGTCCGTCCGTCCACACACACGATGGGTACCTTGGGTGGTAGGAGGTGTGGCCTAAGACAATAGAAATCTATTGTCTTCATTCCGTCTTTTGTCCCTTAAGTGGTCATTCTTTTGTTACTTAAGTGGTCACTCTATTGTTCGAGAACAATGGAAATACCACCTAATAAGACTTTCGTATGGGTGTCCATCCATCCGTCCACCATTTCCTTCAAACAACATCTCCTCTGAAACCACTAGGCCAATATTGATGAAACTTTGCAGGGATGTTCCTTGCATAAAGCTCTATTAAAATTGTTCAAAGAATTCCATTCCATGCAGAACTCTGGTTGCTATGGCAACAAATAGGAAAAACTTATAACATCTTCTTCTCTGAAACCACAAGGCCTAGAGCTTAGATATTTGGCATGTAGCATTGTCTAGTGGACCTCTACCAAGATTGTTCAAATTATGACCCCTGGGTCAAAATTGACCCAGCGCGGGTGGTCACTTAGTTTTGCATAGGCTTACATAGGAAAAACTTTAAAAATCTTCTCTGAAACCACATGGCCTAGATATAAGATATTTTGCATGTGGCATTGTCTAGTGGACTTGTACCAAGATTGTTCAAATCATGAGCCCTGGGTCAAAATTGACCCCGCCCGGGGGGTCACTTGGTTTTACATAGGCTCATATAGGAAAAACTTTCTTCTCTGAAACCACAAGGCCTGGAGATTAGATATTTAGCATGTAGCATTGTCTAGTGGACCTTTACCAAGATTGTTCAAATCATGACCCCCTGGTCAAAATTAACCCTTCCTGGAGGGGGGGAAAGCACTTCATTTCACATAGGCTTATATAGGGAAAACTTAAAAAAAATCACAAGACAGACAGGCAGATAATAGATATTTGAAATGTTACTTAGCATTGTGTAGTGGACCTCTACCAATTATTTTATAATCATGACCCCTTTTATTATAGTAAATGGTAGCCAGGTGAGCGATAAAGGGCCATCATGGCCCTCTCGTTCTAGAGAAAAAATCCGAAGAGCTATTAATCAAATTGGTGTGGCCTAAGGTATACAAGTACACATATAAAACATAAGGTAAAGGAAATTTTAAAAATTGAACATGCAGATGGGGTTGTTTCCAGTTTTTAGGATGGTTACAATGATCAAGATGCCGTCTCTTTAATGTATTATACTGTTGCAGTTCATATAAGATAATGTGACAGTGACATAATATATACAATAAGTTGAGCTATTGCAAAAAATGTGTATAGAAAGAAATTTATAATAATAATATTCGACTCTTCTGATGTGTCACTATCACGGTATCCTGAATGACCTGTACATGGCCATTGGTTTTATTACTCTAATTGATCAATACACAAGTGTGCAAATAGAACACTGTCATGCAAGTAGTATAATTTACTGTTTGTAAGTTGAAAGGTTTTGTTTGTTTTGTGACTGAGCCATAGGATTTTATTTAAAAGGTTAAAACTTAGTTCAGGAGTGTGTGCTGTAGTTACCAGAAACTGCCAGTTTGTTTGCAATGTGAAAATCTAGGACACTATAGATTACAGTTAACATACTCATGAGGGGGATTAAGAAATTTTTAGTTGCTACAGAGTGTTTAAGGAAAACTGTATAAAAGGGTTTTCACTGGATTATCTGAATAAAAAACTGATCTTTTCATGAAATTGTTTGGGGATTGTGGATAAAATAGTTGATAACGGATAGAAGATAGTACATGTACTTTAAAAGTAAATTAACAGTTTGCCAGACAGTAAGTTGTATAGCTTTAACAGGACAAAAAATTAAGAACACATACAAATCAGTAATGTCTGAATTAAAAGTAGGACAAAAGCTTTAGAGTGACTTTAGAAGTTTGCCAGAGTCAGGGAAAAACAGTATACATGTAGAAAACAATCAGTTTTTCAAAGACCCAGAGTTATTGACACATGACTTTCCTGCTGCAGTTACAGAGAATATTTTGTTTCCTTGAGGTCCACTCACATACCAGCATATATCACACATCGTCTGTCTCACAGTGTCCACCATTTTCTTCAAACGCCATCTGGGTTGATGAAACTTGGACAGGAAGTGCCTTGCATGAATTGCTATCAAAGCTGTTCAAAGAATTCAATTCCATGCTGAATTCTAGTTGCCATGGCAACAAATAGGAATTTTTAGCTCACCTGGCTATGCCAGGGTGAGCTTTTCTGATCAATGATTGTCCGTTGTCCGTCGTACATCGTCCGTCAACATTTTGATTCAAATGACATCTCCTCTGAAACCTCTAGGCCAATGTTGATAAAACTATGCAGGAATGTTCCTTGCATGAAGCTCTACCAAAATTGTTCAAAGAATTCCATTCCATGCAGAACTCTGGTTGCTATGGCAACAAATAGGAAAAACTTTAAAAATCTTCTTCTCTGAAATCACAAGGCCTAGAGGTCAGATATTTGGCATGTAGCATTGTCTAGTGGACCTCTACCAAGATTGTTCAAATTATGACCCCCGGGTCAAAATTGACCTCGTGCGGGTGGGCACTTAGTTTTTGCATAGGCATATACAGGAAAAAAACTTTAAAAATCTTCTTCTCTGAAACCACAAGGCCTAGAGCTAAGATATTTGGCATGTAGCATTGTCTAGTGGACCTCTACCAAGATTGTTCAAATTATGAGCCCCCGGTCAAAATTGACCCCGTGGGGGTGGTCACTTAGTTTTACATAGGCTTTATATAGGAAAAACTTTAAAAATCTTCTTCTCTGAAACCACAAGGCCTAGAGCTTAGATATTTGGCATGTAGCATTGTCTAGTGGACCTCTACCAAGATTGTTCAAATTATGACCCCGGGATCAAAATTGACCCTGCGGGTGGGCACTTAGTTTTTGCATAGGCATATATAGGAAAAACTTTAAAAATCTTCTTCTCTGAAACCACAAGGCCTAGAGCTAAGATATTTGGCATGTAGCATTGTCTAGTGGACCTCTACCAAGATTGTTCAAATTATGACCCCCGGGTCAAAACTGACCCAGTGGGGGTGGTGACTTAGTTTTGCATAGGAATATATAGGAAAAACTTTAAAAATCTTCTTCTCTGAAACCACAAGGCCTAGAGCTTAGATATTTGGCATGTAATATTGGCTAGTGGACCTCTACCAAGATTGTTCAAATTATGACCCTCGGATCAAAATTGACCACGCAGGGGGGGTCACTTAGTTTTACATAGGCTTATGTAGGAAAAACTTTAAAAATCTTCTTCTCTGAAACCACAAGGCCTAGAGCTTAGATATTTGGCATGTAGCATTGTCTAGTGGACCTCTACCAAGATTGTTCAAATTATGACCCCCGGATCAAAATTGACCCCGCTCCGGGGGTCACTTAGTTTTACATAGGCTTATATAGGGAAAACTTTAAAAAATTTTTTCTCTGAAACCACAGTAGACCTCTTCAAAGTTTGTTCAAATTATGCCCCTGGGGTCAAAATTGACCTTGCCTGCGGGGGGGTGGGGGGGGGATCAGTTGTTTTACAAAGGCGTATATAGGAAAACTTATTTGGTATATAACATTATCTAGTGATCTTCCACCAGGCAAGTGGACTTGTACCAAGGTGAGCGATATAGGGCCATCTTGGCCCTCTTGTTTTTTTAAATCTTCTAAAACCACAAGGCATAGAGCTTAGATATTTAGCATGTGTCATTGCCTAGAAGACCTCTACCAAGATTGTCCAAAGCTTGACCTCTGGGTCAAAATTAGCCCCGCCAATGTGGGGTTCACTTGATTTTACATATAGGCTTATAAAGGTAAAACTTGGCAAATCTGCTTTGAAACCACAAGGCTCAGTGCTTTGATATTTAGCATGTGTCATTGCCTAGCGGACCTCTACCAAGATTGTTCAAATCATGACCCCAGGTCAAAATAAGGTACTTACTCTTGCAAACACTACAGTAAACTTACACCAGGTGTTCCTGTGGGATGCATTCACCTAAAGTTTTTACCCATACCTATGTTAAAGGTTCTCTATTACAACTGTGTGAGTCATGCATTGACATTGATCAGTAACACCTTGTATTGATTAGGATTATGACTGGAATAAAGAAATTGTGACAGGATGTAGCTTAAAATATTTGACGTTTCATTGTTTCTTTGTGCATAGGGTCGTCTGTCATACGTACATCGTAAGTTCATATTTTCAAACGAAAACTTCTAAGCTAAAAGTGAAGAAACTATGCATGGATGTGCCTGGCTTGGGGGTACTACATATTCCTTCAACAATTTTCCTTTGACTTTCGTGAAACCTGCTCAGAAACATTCAGATGATCTCTTTTGTAGATGACCTACAGTCTTCAACTTTCATAGGATGATTGGTCATATAAAATTGTAGATCAAGTCACACTGACCCATTCATGCTGTTCTCCTGATATGTGCCGGGTTCTCCCGGTTTTTAGACTAGCAACAATCACCTATTTTTAAAAACATGAAAATCCTATCAAAATTATATATTTGTATGGTATTTGACATCTGTAAAGAACAGTAACTCAGATATTTTACCTGGTGAAAAAGCAAGCATGCATCATTTCTGTCAAATATGTTTGTAAATGTAATTATTTATTTATTTATTGTTTATTTATTGTTTATTTGTCATTATATAAGAACTTTACTGTTACTTTTTACTAAACATGTAAACAAAAGATATGAAAGTACTTACTATAGATGAAGTAATTTTATTAGCGAATGGTAAACTTGTCAATATTTCTAAAAAAAGAAAAGTGTGTTTAAGATTAAGACAGGACTGTTTGACAATATTAAAATAATATTATTAATATTGTAGGTTTTATAAATATTTACATGAACCTTAAGCCATTAAGGCATTATGCAAATGACAGTGCAGTAAAATGCAGTTAAACTACATTTTCTAATAAGCACATTAAGGTAGCTATCGATGCTAATTTGCTTTATAAGCGCAAATTTCCATTTTTATGCTTTATCATATGTTCACTATAACTTCTACATATAAGCGAAATCAAAGAGGCTGAAAAAATAATAAAAACATGCTTTATGAACCGTTAAAGTTTATCGGTATGTGTGGTGGCCGAGTGGGTAACGCTCTGGACTACCAATCCGGAGGTCCCCGGTTCGATTCTCGGACGGGGCACTGGACATTTCAGAAACGCTTTACAGTGTTTCCCACCTATCTGAGATGAACTGGTTAGAAACCCAGAGGTAGTCTCGTGTGTATCGGTGCTATACGCCGGGCACGTAGAAAAGAACCAAGGGGTCTATTCGTAAAAGAGCTAGGGTCTTGTACCCGGATTCCCTTGTATCTGCTTCTGTGTCTAAAATAAAGGACCACAATGGAAATAAGAGCTTGCTCTTTATTGTGTTATCCTTGGTACTTGGTACTGAAATAAATACCATTACCGGTACGTATTCCAACAGCGTTGAGACGCTGTTGGAATACGTACCGATAAACTTTAACGGTGTGTCAATAACCCTTCATAGCTCCGCCCCTTTTGAGGGGCGGATAAAAGATTATCAATAAACTGGTAAAGTCAACCGGTATTGATCAGTTAATTGTTATACCCCTGAAACGAAGTTTGGGGGGTATATAGGAGTCACCCAGTGGTTGGTCGGTCAGGCGGTCTGTTGCATTTTCCTTTTCCGGAGCATAACTTGAAAACTACTGGTGGAATTCAGTACAACTTCATACAATGGTCAAGCACATTTAGAGAAAGTGCAGTGCACAAGAACCATAACTCCTTCTTGACTCATTACAGAGTTATTGCCCTTTGTTAATTTTCCTTGTCCGCAGCATAACTTGAAAACTAATGGTGGGAATTCAATACAACTTCATACAATGGTCAAGCACAATAATAGGAAGTGCATTTTACAAGAACCATAACTCTATCTTGAGTAATTACAGAGTTATTGCCCTTTGTTACTTTTCCTTGTCCGGAGCATAACTTGAAAACTGCTGGTTGGAATTCAATACAACTTCATATAATGGTCAAGTACATTGAGAGGAAGTGCAGTGCACAGGAACCATAACTCTATCTTGAGTAATTACAGAGTTATTGCCTATGTTACTTTTCCTTGTCTGGAGCATTTCTTGAAAACTACTGGTTTGAATTCAATACAACTTCATACAATGGTCTAGCACAATGAGAGGAAGTGCAGTGTACAAGAACCATAACTCTATCTTGACTCATTACAGAGTTATTGCCCTTTGTTACTTTTCCTTTTCGCAGAGCATAACTTGAAAACTACTGGTTGGAATTCAAAACAACTTCATACAATTGTCAAGTACATTGAGAGGAAGTGCAGTGTACATGAACCATAACTCTATCTTGAGTATTTACAGAGTTATTGCCCTTTGTTACTTTTCCTTGTCCGGAGCATTACTTGAAAACTACTGGTTGGAATTCAATACAACTTCATACAATGGTCTAGCACAATGAGAGGAAGTGCAGTGTACAAGAACCATAACTCTATCTTGACTCATTACAGAGTTATTGCCCTTTGTTACTTTTCCTTGTCCGGAGCATTTCTTGAAAACTGCTGGTTGGAATTCAGTACAACTTCAAACAATGGTCTAGCACAATGAGAAGAAGTGCAGTGTACAAGAACCATAACTCTATCTTGAGTATTTACAGAGTTATTGCCCTTTGTTACTTTTCCTTGACCGGAGCATAACTTGAAAACTACTGGTTTGAATTCAATTTAACTTCATACAATGGTCAAGTACATTGAGAGGAAGTGCAGTGCACAGGACCCATAACTCTATCTTGACCCATTACAGAGTTATTGCCCATTTTTAGCTCGACTTTTCGAAGAAAAGGGTAGCTATCCTACTCGATCCGGTGTCGGTGTCACACCTTGGTTGAGTTTTTCGTACCACCCCACTTTATTTAAAAAGTATTAGAGGTATGGCTTTGAAACTTACCATACTTGTTTACCATCATAACCTCCATCTACAGACAAGAGTACATAACTCTGTCAAGGTTTTTGACAGAATTATGGTTTTTTTTTGACTTAGGAAGTGTATTGAGCTTGGTTAAGTTTTTCGTACCACCTCACTTAATTTCAAAACCATTGGAGGTATTGCTTTGAAACTAACCATACTTGTTTACCATCATGACCTTCATCAACAGACAAGAGTACATAACTCTGTCAAGGTTTTTGACAGAATTATGCCCCTTTTTTACTTAGAAAATACATTGAATATGGGTAAAATCCACTTATTGCCTTAACCCTTTGAGATATTGCTTTGAAACTTTGAATGCTTGTTTACATCATAACCCCCATCTGTAGGCAAGAGAAGGTAACTCTGTCAGGGATTTGTTTTAAAAATTAAGGCCCTTTATCGACTTAGAATCTTGGTTAAGTTTTTCGTACCAGTCCACTTTTTAGCTCGACTTTTCTATGAAAAGGGGAGCTATCCTACTCGCCCCGGCGTCGGCGTCTGCGTCGGCGTCGGCGTTGGCGTCACACCTTGGTTAAGTTTTTCGTACCACCCCACTTTATTTCAAAAGTATTAGAGGTATGGCTTTGAAACTTACCATACTTGTTTACCATCATAACCTCCATCTACAGACAAGAGTACATAACTCTGTCAATGTTTTTGACAGAATTATGACCCTTTTTTCACTTAGAAAGTGTATTGAGCTTGGTTAAGTTTTTCGTACCACCTCACTTTATTTCAAAACCATTGGAGGTATTGCTTTGAAACTAACCATACTTGTTTACCATCACGACCTTCATCAACAGACAAGAGGACATAACTCTGTCAAGGTTTTTGACAGAATTATGCCCCTTTTTGACTTAGAAAATACATTGAATATGGGTAAAATCCACTTATTGCCTTAACCCTTTGAGATATTGCTTTGAAACTTTTAATGCTATTTCACATCATTACCCCCATCTGTACGCAAGAGAAGGTAACTCTGTCAGGGATTTGTTTTAAAAATTAAGGCCTTTTATGGACTTAGAATCTTGGTTAAGTTTTTCGTACCAGTCCCCTTTTTGACTGAACTGTTTGAGATATTACTTTGAAAGTTGGAATACTTGTTTACCATCATGATTCCCAAACATGGGCAGGAGAAGGTAATTCTGTCAAGGATTTTATTTGAATTATGGCCCTTTTTGACTTAGAAACTCAGTTAAAATTTTCATTCTTGTCCACTTGTTAACTTAACCATTTGAGATATTACTTTGAAAGTTGGAGTACTTATGTACCATCGTAAGACCTATCTGTAAGCAAAAGAAGATAACTCTGTGAAAAATTTTCTTGATTTGTACTTAGAAATTCCTAGTTAAAGTCTTGTGTGCCCTTAACTGTCAAAGTTTTGTTTTATTGGCAAGCACTAAAAAAGTCGAGCACGCTGTCCTACTGACAGCTCTTGTTGACTAAACTGTTTGAGATATTAATTTGAAAGTTGGAATACTTGTAAACCATCATGATCCCAAAACATGGGCAGGAGAAGGTTATTCTGTCAAGGATTTTATTTGAATTATGGCCCTTTTTGACTTAGAAACTCGGTTAAAATTTTCATTCTTGTCCACTTGTTGACTTAACCATTTGAGATATTACTTTGAAAGTTGGAGTACTTATGTACCATCATGAGACCTATCTGTAAGCAAGAGAAGATAACTCTGTGAAAATGTTTCTTGATTTGTACTTAGAAATTCCTAGTTAAAGTCTTGTGTGCAACTGGCACTTTCATGCACATATATCATTAACCACTTGAAGTATTAATCTACAACTTTGCTGTAGTATTCAGGGTTATCAAACATTTAAGTCTGACAACTCTTAACTTAATATCTTGCTACTTGTGGCCCTTGTTTATACAGATCCTTGTTTTGCCTTTAACTGTCAAAGTTTTGTTTTATTGGCAAGCACTAAAAAAGTCGAGCTTAGCAATTAAGAAATTATAAATGAAATTGATATTTATGTTTATTAGTAAACAAGGGAAAGAAGAGAAACAAAAGGCAAAAAATTAAATCAGAAGATGAAAAGGAAAATTTAAAGGAACTTGATCGCCAGATTACAAAACCTCTCACAAGCTTAAGTGTTAACGCAGTATTGATCATATGAACTTGCACATTTTGACAGAGGTGGATATGCATTTAAAAGTATAATTGTTTTGTTTTTGTTAATTTTATGTTTTTTGTTTAAAAGAGAAACAGATACTTATCATGCATCATGTGCACGCAAGTTGTTTTTTCCAATTATCACCCATCACCGCGAAAATCGTGGGGTTCCAGCATGTCCGTTTTTTTTGTCATTAATTGTTTCATCAACTATCAAAGCCAACGTTTTTCCAGTGACAATTTTTAACCAGGTTTTCCGAAGGAAAAATCCTGGTTATTAGATTGGGGTATGTCGGCGGGCGGGCGGCTGGGCGGGCGGGCGGGCGGGCGTAAACAATTTCTTCTGTGCGCAACTCCTCCTACATTTCTCAACGGATTTCAACCAAACTTTCACAGAAGTATTGTCATGAAGTGCCCTGGCGCATATTGTCGGGGTTTTGTGATTTGGTCATTTTTGACAGAGTTATGGCCCTTTGTTTTTTTTCACATGTAATTCTTCTGTGCGCAACTCCTCCTACATTTCTCAACGGATTTCAACCAAACTTTCACAGAAGTATTGTCATGAAGTGCCCTGGCGCATATATTCCGGGTTTTGTGATTTGGTCATTTTTGACAGAATTATGGCCCTTTGTTTTTTTTCACATGTAATTCTTCTGTGCGCAACTCCTTCTACACTTCTCAAGGGATTTCAACCAAACTTTCACAGAATTGTTGTCACCAAGTGCCCTGGCGCATAATGTCTGGGTTTTGTGATTTGATCATTTTTGACAGAATTATGGGCCTTTGTTTTTTTCCACATAATGTAATATATATAGAGAAATACTCTTCTGTGTGCAACTCCTACATTTCTCAAGGGATTTCAACCAAACTTTCACAGAACTATAATTGTGAACTAAAGAATTTTGAATATATAATGTTCTGCCCCTGGTCGTCCGTCCGTCCGTTAGCAATTTTGTGTCTCCTTATTTAAGTATATATAAAAGGGAGAATACTCTGTTATCATAAAAGGGAGAATACTCTGTTATTACTGTCTATTTTTAGAATAGATTACCAGTCCTGTATACTTTGGAGTATTCTGTTACAGTAAGATGACAACATTTCTCATGAGACCAGCGGTTCAAACCCCACACAGAGCAAGTTTTTTTTTTTTTTTTTTTTTTTTTTTTTATAATTTTTGCCTGAATTATGGCCCTTTGCTTTTTTTCCACATATGTTATATATAGAAGAATACTGTCACGTGCCCACTTCCTCCAACATTTCTCAAGATATTTAAACCAAACTCTCACACAACTGTTGTCATCAAGTGCCCTCGTGCATATTGTCTGGGTTTTGTGTTTGGATCAATTTTGCCTGAATTATGGCCCTTTGCTTTTTTTACACATGTAATATATAGAAGAAGACCTTTGTTTCTTTTTCACATTATGTATATCTACTGACTTTAAAACACATTTGCGCTCGGCCAGCAGACTGGAAAATGAAAACCTGGTTTTGTGACAATTTCCTGTCACTTGTCTACTATTTATTCTAATGAATAACCTTTGCCGAAATATTTTTTTTACTTCAACCTGTTTTATACATAGAGATAAGGCTGCAGGTGTTACGAGATCAAAGAACAAACGCCGACGCACATTGTACATGAAAGTTTTGTTTGATTTGAGTGAAGCACGTGGCACCAAACAGACCGAGATATTTCTCCAGACGCGAAGACACTTCATGCACTCCAAGCTCACTCGAAGTCACGTTATTTTTCCCCGAGTTACTCACGCGAAGTGTGGCGTGAAAAACTCCACACTACGCGTTTTTTGCATAATCCTGCAGGCCTGTACTGTATGAATCAAGTTAAATTCCCTGAATTTTGAAATCCAGCGAGGTTTTGGTGAAGGAATAAACTTAACACTGCCTTCAATGCGTTTTGGAGAGTGATTGTCGGACTAAGTCCCCATTGATATCTTTTCACCATTTTGATTATCTTTTTTTACATTCAACTGAATATTTTCAATAAGAATTGGCAGCTGTTCTTACTTGTGTCGAGATTGTAATGTCAGAGGGTAAAATTTATTGTAACTTCGCACGGAGGCGTGTGTCAAACAAAACCTTTGAATGGCTGATTGGTATGCAGACGATTATCGATTTATAGGTTTGATTGACAGGTGGCATCTGGTCAATTGCAATGAAACTTGGTGTGTAGGTAGCATGCGTGAAGAGGAAGCTGGCCTCATGTTTTGAAAGTTTGCAGAAAAGTGACTCAGAAATTCATGTGTTTGCAGATTAATAACTGCTGTTCTGCAACCATTTAAGCTAGAAATGATCATTGTTTTTTTATTAGCTCACCTGAGCACGAAGTGATAAGATGAGATATTGTGGTCACCTGGTGTCCGTCGTCTGTCCACACTTAACCTTGTGTATACAATAGAGGCTGCATTTTTCACTGGAGTTTCATGAAACTTGATCACAATGACTACCTTGATAAAATCTTGGTCAAGTTCCAACATGGGTCATCTGGGGTCAAAAACTAGGTCACAGGGTCAAATTATAGAAAAACCTTGTGTATGCAATAGAGGTTGTATTTTTCTTTGGATTTACATGAAACTTCGTCAATATGATTGCCTTAATAAAACTCTATTGATTACATGAAAAAAAATTCAAAAATAGCAAAAATCAGTTCATACATAAAGTTATAAAACATCGCTATTTGATTCTTCCAATTAACAGTTTTAACTTGTCATTTTTATACCCCTGGAACACAAAATGTAAGGGGGGGGTATACTGGATTCAACTTGTCCGTCTGTGCGTCCGTCTGTGTGTCTGTGGACGGAATTTTGTTGACACTAAATCTCCAAAATCCCTGGTCAGAATTTAAAGATACTTCATAGAAGTGATAAGTACAATGCCTAGTTGCGCATGGTCCATGTTTTGGGTCACTAAGTCAAAGGTCAAGGTTACAGGGGCTTGAGATAGTCAAATCTTGTGGACACTAAATCTCCAATTCTTTTGATCAGAATTTGATGATTCTTCACAGAAGTGATAAGTTCTATGCCTCGAGGTGCATGGTCTGTGTTTAGGGTCACTAGGTCAAAGGTCAAGGTCACAGGGGCTTGAGATAGTAAAATCTTGTGGACACTAAATCTCCAAAACCCTGGGTCAGAATTTAATGATACTTCACACATGTGATAGGTATCATGCCGATTTGTGCATGGTCCATGTTTCAGGTCAAAGGTCAAGTTCACAGGCGCTCAAGATAGTAGAATCTTGTGCACTTTTAATATCCAAAACCCCTGGTCACAATTTAATGATATTTTACAGAAGTGATAATTACAATGCTTGTGCATGGTCCATGTTTCGGGTCACTAGGTCAAAGGTCTCCAAAACGATCAGTGTAATAACTAGCCACAGACCTATAATAACATGTAATTTTATAGGTCTTTGATTTAGCCATGAAATTATTTTTCATAACATTTATTGAAATATTAATACAAAATATGTATCGGTCGACGATTTACACTTTACAAAACTCGGCAACGCAATCAAGGATTGTTTTTTGTTGTTTTTCAAAGTGTGTAAGATAGGCGCATACATCAAAGTATCGTGGCTTTGTCCTCTGATTGCTAAGTATCAACCGATTAACGAAGTGACAGTTGGATTATCTGACATGTTTATTAATTGGCATCGGCGAGTTAAAAGACGTTTTTTCCATGCCGGCTAATCAAAGGAGCAATTGCGATGACAAAAAATACTAAGCGAAGTCGTTTTAGCCCCAATGTAATTAAATAGTGAAGTCAATCAACTCAAGGTGAAGTTATCGTCCGAATCACCCTCTCGGATGAGCCCATTTAAGTATTGGTTAGATAACAAGTTCCAGGAACCGGTGAATTTAGAGAGTCTATGACTACGTTAGAAGTGATCTTCTACCATACCGTAAAAGTTTATTTTTGGAGTTAGCTAGGATAGGGGTCTGCGGGTAAATTTAATTGAAATAAAAAATGCCGAAATTCAATTTTATTTTTATTTGGTTTTATCAAAAACTACAGTCGGTGCTCCCGTAAAACAGAAAACAGAAAAATGCTGGCCTTACAACAATCAAGTTCTTTATGACTGTAACTTGAAGAAGAAGAAAAAAAAATCATTTCACTTATGAGGCCCCAGTATGGTGGTGAAATTTTAAAAACGATTTTTTTTTGGAAACAGAGCAATACACTTTCCAGTTTATCTTTTTCAGCTATTTGCTTCTTTTGGCGGGGGATATTAATTCACTGAATTTGCTTGTTTTATTATCAAGTTTGAAGTTCATTTATGCGTATTTTGGAAGGAAAAAAAGGCAATTACTAAACGTCTTTGCTGAGTTTGACCAAATTTATCAAGACAATGTTTACAGTTGCACCATGTGACAGGGTATCTTACACCTTTGTTGCTGTTCTGAGGTGCAAATAACCAACCATATATGTGTATACATACATTTGTATACATGTTTTAATTAATAAGTATAGTTTGTGGATATAGATAAAACATTGAAGTTTTGTTTTGGATGTTTCAGGTGAAGTGATAATGTGTTTGTCCAGCAGGTATTTTCAAGACGTCAAGACATTACTCAAAACAATTTAGAATCTAACCAAGGACAAAGAGGGTAGGTCTTGTACAAGTTTCAGTTTATGTCAGTTAATAGCTTTTAGCTAATGTTTTGTTATCTCACCTGGCACGAAGAGGTATTAGGATGGACGATTGTTCGTCGTCTGTCAACATTTTGCTTCAAAAGACATTTCCTCTGAAACCACTTGGCCAATATTATTGAAATTTGGCAGGGATGTTCCTTGCATGAAGCTCCACCAAGTGTTTAAAGAATGCCATTCCATACAGAACTCTAAGAATTTTAAGTATGTACGTCCATCAACTTTTACTTCAAACGACATCTTCTCTGAAACCACTGGGCCAATATTGATGAAACTTGGCAGGGATGTTCCATGCAGAACTATGGTTGCTATGGAAACAAATTGAAAAAAGTGTGAAAATCTTCTTCTCTGAAACCACAAGGCTTAGAGCTTAGATATTTAGCATGTAGCATTGCCTAGTGGACCTCTATTAAGATTGTTCAAATTATGACCCCAGAGTCAAAATTGATTTTACATAGGTTTCTATAGAAAAAACTTTAAAAACCTTCTTGAAAAAGACAAGGCCTAGAGCTAAGATATGTAGTATATAGCGTTGTCTAGCGGACCTGTACCAATTTTGTTCAAATTATGACCCCTAGGATCAATGTTGGTCTCGCCTAGGGGGTCACTTATTTTACATAGACATTATATAGGAATACCTTTAAAAATCTTCTTCTCCCAAACAACAAGGTCTAGAGCTTAGATATTTAATGTGTTACAGTGTTTAGTGGACCTTAAAGTTTGTTCAAATCATGCCAGCAGTGTCATAATTGGCCCTGCATAGAGGGTGTCTTGGTAGAGGAAAAACTTTAAAAATCTTCTCCAAGAATGCAAGGCCTAGAGCTTAGATATTTGGTATGAAATATTGTCCAGTGTTTCTCTACCAAGTTTGTATAAATCATGCCCCTAGGGTCAAAATTGACCACACCCACTTGGTGGAGGGAGGGCGTTGTCTTTATATAGAGTTATAAGAGAAACCTAATTTCCAATGAGTTCCTATAACAACCACTGACTTACCAAGCAACCACTGACTTCCTTAGGAATCAGTGACTTCCCCTTGGAAGCAGTGACTACCCCAGCAGCTATTGACTCCCTTTAGCAACAATTGACTTCCTTAGGTAAGTGCACTGGTACTGCACTTGGTGAGCGATATAGGGCCGTCCTGGACCTCTTGTACGTATGTTCTTATAACACTCTACTATAAATAAAGTTACTTGTATCTTACATGGGTTCTTGTTCTGGGGTGTGTTATTAGCTCATCTGATTTAAAAAAAAATGATGAGCTATTGTCGTCACTTGATTGTCATCGTTGTTGTTGTAGGCATTTGTTAAGTTTTGCGTTACATGGAAACTATCAAAGCTATCACTTTGAAACTTGGAAAACTTGTTAATCTAATACCCTTCTTCACATTGTATGCTAAAGATGCTGTGTGTGATGGATTTTGGTCGATTTTGAGAATTGGACATACTTTCTTCTCTTTTAGCTCGCCTGAGCACTTAGAGATATAATTGTGATCACCTGGTGTCCGTCGTCTGTCTGTCGTCTGTCATCTGTCCACACTTAACCTTGTGTATGCAATAGAGGCTGCATTTTTCACTGGATTTTAATGAAACTTGGTCAGAATGACTACCTTGATGAAATCTAGGTCGAGTTCAAACATGGGTCATCTGGGGTCAAAAACGAGGTCACGGGGTCAAATCATATAAAAACCTTGTGTATGCAATAGAGGTTGCATTTTTCATTGGATCTTCATGAAACTTAGTCAGTATGATTGCCTTGATAAAATTTAGGTCGAGTTCAAACATGGGTCATCTAGGGTCAAAAACTAGGTCACGGTTTCAAATCATAGAAAAACTTTTTGTATGCAATAGAGGTTGCATTTTTCATTGGATCTTCATGAAACTTAGTCAGTATGATTGCCTTGATAAAATTTAGGTCGAGTTCAAACATGGGTCATCTAGGGTCAATAACTAGGTCATGGTTTCAAATCATAGAAAAACTTTTTGTATGCTGAGGTTGCATTTTCCTTTGGTCCTCCTGACAACTTAGTCAGTATGATTGCCTTGATAAAATTTAGGTCGAGTTCAAACATGGGTCATCTAGGGTCAATAACTAGGTCATGGTTTCAAATCATAGAAAAACTTTTTGTATGCAATAGAGGTTGCATTTTTCATTGGATCTTCATGAAACTTAGTCAGGATGATTGCCTTGATAAAATTTAGGTCGAGTTCAAACATGGGTCATCTAGGGTCAAAAACTAGGTCAGGGGGTCAAATCATAGAAAAACCTTATTTATGCCATAGAGGTTGAATTTTTATTGGACTTTATTGAAACTAGGTTAGTATGATTGCCTTAATGAAATCTAGTTCGAGTTCAAACATGGGTCATACAGGGTCAAAAACTAGGTCACCCAGTCAAATGATAGAAAAAGCTTGTGTATGCAATAGAGGTTGCATTTTTCACTGTATCTTCATGAAACTTAGTCAGTATGATTGCCTTGATGAAATTTAGGTCGAGTTTAAACATGGGTCATCTAGGGTCAATAACTAGGTCAGGGGGTCAAACCATAGAAAAAACTTGTGTATGCTATAGAGGTTGCATTTTCTCATTAGACTTTAATGAAAATTGGTCAGTATGACTGCCTTAATGAAATGTAGGTCCAGTTAGAATATGGGTCATCTAGGGTCAAAAACTAGGTCACCCAATCAAATCATAGAAAAACCTTGTTTATGCAATAGAGGTTGCAGTTTTCATTGGATCTTCAAGAAACTTGGTCAGTGTGATTGCCTTGAGGAAATCTAGGTTGAGAACAAATATTGGTCATCTAGGGTAAAAAAGTAGGTCACAGGGTCAAATCATAGAAACCCTAGTGTATGCCATAGAGGTTGCATTTTTTGTTGGACCTTCATGAAACTTGGTCAGTATGATTGCCTTGATAAAATCTAGGTCAAGTTAGAACATGGGTCATCTAGAGTCAGATACTAGGTTACCCGGTTAAAAACCTTTTGTATGCCATTCAGGTAACATTTACAACCCAATCATCATGTAAATTGGTGAAAAGGTTTGCCTTTGTGTTTATGATATATAGTTTAGGGTTGAAGTTTGGTCACATACTGTCATAAGTCGCAGGTGAGCAATATAGGGCCATTATGGCGCTCTTATTTGTTTTTCACAAACAATGAATGGATAATGATGTACTTCAACATGTCAAATGGGTTTGAGGGGAAGGGGGAATATTTTAGTATTTTTGGACTTTGTCATTTTTAGCTAGTCCGATTTTTATGCCCCCTTCAAAAAAAGGGGTATATTGGTTTGCAGATGTTGGTCGGTCTGTCCGATTACCAATTGGTTTCCGGATGATAACTGAAGAACACTTCAGCTTAGGATCTTGAAACTTGATGTGGAGGTTGGTTATGACCAGCAGAGAACCCCTATTGTTTTTGAGGTAAGTATGTCAAAGGTCAATGTCACAGTGACCCGGAAGAGTAAAACTGTTTCCAGATGATAACTTGAGAACTGTTGGCCTAGCATCTTGAAACTTGATGTGGATGTTGGTCATGACCAGCAGATGAGCCCTATTTATTTTGCGGTCAATAGTAGCAACCCAGACTAATTTTTGAAAGTTAACATATTGATATGCAATTGATTGCAAATGAAATGCCTTGTAAAGACCTTTTCAGAACAATTTAGATTTTTCAAATATCTTTATTAGAACTAAAGTTATTCAAATTTGAAAGTTGAAAAATGACAGCTTTTTCGTGAAATTTTCTCTATATAAAAACAATACAGAAAAGGTTGCGGTCGCAGAACCGAAAAATTAAAGCAATAATATATTCTTCTGTAGTTTCAGTTCTAATTGAGATATTTTAACCAAACTTTTTGCCCTAGTGGTATTTTCCTACAGAATTGATTTCTGCCATCAGATTTGTTGTAGAATAAAGGAGTTTTACACAATATGACAAAAAAACATTTCCACAATTTATTTTTAGCTCACCTGGCTACGCCAGGGTGAGCTTTTCTGATCGATGATTGTCCGTCGTCCGTCGTCCGTCAACATTTTGATTCAAATGACATCTCCTCTGAAATCTCTAGGCCAATGTTGGTAAAACTATGCAGGAATGTTCCTTGCATGAAGCTCTACCAAAATTGTTCAAAGAATTCCATTCCATGCAGAACTCTGGTTGCTATGGCAACAAATAGGAAAAACTTTAAAAAATCTTCTCCTCTGAAACCACAAGGCCTAGAGCTTAGATATTTGGCATGTAGCATTGTCTAGTGGACCTCTACCAAGATTGTTCAAATTATGGCCCCGGGTCAAATTGACCTTGCTGGTGGGCCCTTAGTTTTTGCATAGGAATATATAGGAAAAACTTTAAAAATCTTCTTCTCTGAAACCACAAGGCCTAGAGCTAAGATATTTGGCATGTAGCATTGTCTAGTAGACCTCTACCAAGATTGTTCAAATTATGACCCCTGGGTCAAAATTGACCCAGTGGGGGTGGTCACTTAGTTTTGCATAGGCTTATACAGGAAAAACTTTAAAAATCTTCTTCTCTGAAACCACAAGGCCTAGAGCTTAGATATTTAGCATGTAGCATTGGCTAGTGGACCTCTACCAAGATTGTTCAAATTATGACCCCCGGATCAAAATTGATCGCACACAGGGGGTCACTTAGTTTTGCATAGGCATATATAGGAGAAACTTTAAAAATCTTCTTCTCTGAAACCACAAGGCCTAGAGCTTAGATATTTGGCATGTAGCATTGGCTAGTGGACCTCTACCAAGATTGTTCAAATTATGACCCCCGGGTCAAAATTGACCCCACGGGGGTTGTCACTTAGTTTTGCATAGGCTTATACAGGAAAAACTTTAAAAATCTTCTTCTCTGAAACCACAAGGCCTGGAGCTTAGATATTTAGCATGTAGCATTGGCTAGTGGACCTCTACTAAGATTGTTCAAATTATGACCCCGGGATTAAAATTGACCCCGCACGGGTGGTCACTTAGTTTTGCATAGGCATATATAGGAAAAACTTTAAAAATCTTCTTCTCTGAAACCACAAGGCCTAGAGCTTAGATATTTGGCATGTAGCATTGGCTAGTGGACCTCTACCAAGATTGTTCAAATTATTACTCCAGGGTCAAAATTGACCCCGCACCGGGGGTCACTTAGTTAAACATAGGCTTATATAGGAAAAATTTTAAAAATCTTTTTCTCTGAAACCACAAGGCCTAGAGCTTAGATATTTGGCATGTAGCATTGCCTAGTAGACCTCTTCAAAGTTTGTTCAAATTATGCCCCTGGAGTGAAAATTGACCTTGCCCGGCTGGGTGGGCGGTCACTTGTTTTACAAAGGCGTATATAGGAAAACCTTTTTATACGCCCGAAGTGACGTATTATGTTATCGCCTCGGTGTCCGTCTGTCCGTCCATCCGTACATATCCAGGAGCCGTTACGAGGTTAGGGTTTGTGTGCAGCTTAGCGTTCTGGGGTTTGCTTCAGTTCATTCCGTCATTGTGAGGTTAAAATTGGTCTTGTGGGGTTACAAAATGGTCTTGTGGGGTTAAAAAAGATCAAAGAAAGATCAAAGGGATAACCTCACAAAGGTCGTCTCGTAAGTACGTCCGTCCGTCTGTCCGTCTGTCCGTTAGCAATTTCCCTTCCGCTCTGTAACTTGTGAACCCCTTAAAGGATTGCGAAGAAACCTAACACAAATGTTAACCAGACTGAGAAGACGTGCAGAAGCAATGTTCCGGATGGCTGGATTCAAGGTCAAGGTCATACTTAGCGGTCAAAGGTCATATGATTTTGTTTCCCTTCCGCTCTGTAACTCTTGAACCCCTTGAAGGATTTCGAAGAAACCTGACACAAATGTTAACCAGACTGAGACGACGTGCAGAAGCAATGTTCCGGATGGCTGGATTCAAGGTCAAGGTCATACTTAGCGGTCAAAGGTCATATGATTTTGTTTCCCTTCCGCTCTGTAACTCTTGAACCCCTTGAAGGATTTCGAAGAAACCTGACACAAATGTTAACCAGACTGAGACGACGTGCAGAAGCAATGTTCCCGATGGCTGGATTCAAGGTCAAGGTCATACTTAGGGGTCAAAGGTCATATGATTTTGTTTCCCTTTCGCTCTGTAACTCTTGAACCCCTTGAAGGATTTCGAAGAAACCTGACACAAATGTTAACCAGACTGAGACGACGTGCAGAAGCAATGTTCCGGATGGCAGGATTCAAGGTCAAGGTCATACTTAGTGGTCAAAGGTCATATGATTTTGTTTCCCTTCCGCTCTGTAACTCTTGAACCCCTTGAAGGATTTCGAAGAAACCTGACACAAATGTTAACCAGACTGAGACGACGTGCAGAAGCAATGTTCCAGATGGCTGGATTCAAGGTCAAGGTCATACTTAGGGGTCAAAGGTCATATGATTTTGTTTCCCTTCCGCTCTGTAACTCTTGAACCCCTTGAAGGATTTCGAAGAAACCTGACACAAATGTTTACCAGACTGAGACGACGTGCAGAAGCAATGTTCCGGATGGCTGGATTCAAGGTCAAGGTCATACTTAGGGGTCAAAGGTCATATGATTTTGTTTCCCTTCCGCTCTGTAACTCTGTAACTGTGTGGATATTGCTCTGCATTTGCTCTTGATTACAGTGCTCTTGTTTTTATTTGGGAGATTCTATTTTGTTTGCTTAATTTTTTTATTGAATTACTTCCCTTTTATGTTACTATCAATAGCATATTTTGTAACTTTTTTATTATTGGCAGTACGGAAAAACCGAGACCACTTTTCTGTGGTACAACATGAATGGTACCTCCAATTTTTTGGTGTTTTTTGACATTTTTGTACCAGGTTAGGATTTTCTGGTTGGGGACTTAGAGATTTTTTTATATAACTTCAATTTTTTATTCTTGTTCCTGTCCGTTGGGCTTCAACAGCCTAAATTTTGCTCCCATTCTCTGATACACACTTCGGGCGTATATTGCTGCGCTTTGCGGTGCTCTTGTTGGTATATAACATTATCTAATGATCTTCCACCAGGCAAGTAGACTTGTACCAAGGTGAGCAATATAGGGCCATCTTGGCCCTCTTGTTTTAATTTTTTCGTCGAACAATAACATTTATGTATAGTTTGCAACAATTAAATCATTCAACATCAAATTAATTCATCTGTCTTGTAAATATTATAAAAATAAAAGACCCTTCTCATAAAATCACAGTTCTACACAAACACATAGATTATAAAATTACATTTAATGCTTTGTTACTTCAATAAATTCACTTGAATAAAAATCATTAAAACAAAATTCCATGTTCTCAGTCACATTTTCAGTTGCTGTTTCTTTTTTCACAAAGCAACAGGTAAATGATATGACCCTGACTGAAACACATTATTTAAAAGTACACACATTTAAACTCTTCAAACTTCTGCTGTATTTGGTCAAATTCTTTAATAAACCACTGTCTTCCAGAGTTTATGCAGTCTGGCATCAAATTTCTATGCAAGAGGAACCTATTGCATACAGTTTGCTTATCTTCCCGACCAGGCCACTGGAAATAGCCTGGCTTCCTACAGGATATCATGAATTTCACAATGGCTGTTTCAGTGTCTTTAATTGCCTCAACTATCCCAGGGTACTAGCCATCTTGGTACGCAATGGTCACATATTTGTTTTGGTTGAAATTTAACATTGGAATATCATCAAGCTCAGTGTCATCATTTTCTTTCACATTTCTGCGCTTGCTTTTTTTCTTCTCTAGAGCTTGTCCCTTTCGTTTCTTTTGTTTTGAGTTAACATGGACCATTTCATTATGAATATCTTTCAAAACACTTTTCTCACTTTCAGTGTGCGATTTTCGCAATTCACATCCCCCTTTCCTTGCGGTTTGTAACAAATCTGATCGATCGTCTTCAGTCATATCACCTAGCCAGTCGAACATCTTTTTCCTATTTCGTTTTAGAAGTTGCACACTTGAATGATGGTGCATGGTTGCACTTGGACGGCGACGCTGACTGCTGTCCAGATCACCAAAATGGTGCTCACAACCCAAGTTGGTGACCATTGTGAATTTTGTTCGCTCATGTTCCTTTTCTTCCTGTTCCCCATAGTATGTTCCACCATCAAGAAAGTCAACAAGCTGCTTTTTGATTATGCGTATCATGGCACTAGCAATTACCACAACTATTTTCATTAACAAATCTCTTGTCTCTTCCTGCATTGTGAACAACACCTCTTTGTACCGCTGGTGATGTGGAACTGTTCTGATTTCTAATGGGTCTATGGATGACCAGTGTATCTCTTTATTTAGATTAAGAGCTGAATTATCTACACAGTTTTCTAGGAATAACTTCAGTTCGTTGATATGTGGGGACAGCTGAAGATAGCTGACCTTTCCAGACGTCATCAGGTTCCAATATGGACCAATCACTTTCACATAAAACAGTCCATAACACTGGAGAAGTGCACACACAACATCTGAGCTAAGATCAGACTTAACAGCTTGTAGCTTCAGGTTGGGGATTTCTGTACTTTCCAGAATCTTGATGAAGTCTGTTTTGTGGAGAAAGACTTGAGTTGCAGTTTCAAATATGCCGTTGAATATGTTGTCTTTGTAATTTCCAATGACCTGCTTCACTCCATTTGCAGCACAATGAGCATCCCAGTTATCTCGCAATCCATGGTGGTCACCAGACGGGCCAAACACATCGGATGTTGTCCTAACAGCTCTTTCTGCCAGTGTTTACTTCTTGCTCCAGAATTTGAATACAAGAAGAGCATCGCGCCCAACCAGTCCACTAATTAGCTCACCTGGCTATGCCAGGGTCAGCTTTTCTAATTGATGATTGTCCGTCGTACGTCGTCCGTCAACATTTTGATTCAAATGACATCTCCTCTGAAACCACTAGGCCAATGTTGATAAAACTATGCAGGAATGCTCCTTGCATGAAGCTCTACCAAAAGTGTTCAAAGAATTCCATTCCATGCAGAACTCTGGTTGCTATGGCAACAAATAGGAAAAACTTTAAAAATCTTCTTCTCTGAAACCACAAGGCCTAGAGCTTAGATATTTGGCATGTAGCATTGTCTAGTGGACCTCTAACAAGATTGTTCAAATTATGGCCCCCCGGTCAAAATTGACCCAGTGCGGGTGGTCACTTTGTTTTGCATAGGCTTTATACAGGAAATCTTTAAAAATCTTCTTCTCTGAAACCATAAAGCCTAGAGCTTAGATATTTGGCATGTAGCATTGTCTAGTGGACCTCTACCAAGATTGTTCAAAATTATGACCCCTGGGTCAAAATTGACCCCGCGGGGGTGGTCACTTAGTTTTACATAGGCTTATATAGTAAAAACTTCAAAAATCTTCTTCTTTGAAATCACAAGGCCTAGAGCTAAGATATTTGGTATGTAGCATTGTCTAGTGGACCTCTACCAAGATTGTTCAAATTATGACCCCCGGGTCAAAATTGACCCCGCACGGGGGGTCACTTAGTTTTACATAGGCTTATATAGTAAAAACTTCAAAAATCTTCTTCTTTGAAATCACAAGGCCTAGAGCTTAGATATTTGGCATGTAGCATTGGCTAGTGGACCTCTACCAATATTGTTCAAATTATGACCCTCGGATCAAAATTGCCCCACCCCCCGCAGGGGTCACTTAGTTTTACATAGGCTTATATAGTAAAAACTTCAAAAATCTTCTTCTTTGAAATCACAAGGCCTAGAGCTTAGATATTTGGCATGTAGCATTGGCTAGTGGACCTCTACCAATATTGTTCAAATTATGACCCCGGGTCAAAATTGACCCCGCACCGGGGGTCACTTACTTTTACATAGGCTTATATAGTAAAAACTTCAAAAATCTTCTTCTTTGAAACAACAAGGCCTAGAGCTTAGATATTTGGCATGTAGCATTGGCTAGTGGACCTCTACCAATATTGTTCAAATTATGACCCCCGGGTCAAAATTGACCCCGCACCGGGGTCACTTAGTTTTACATAGGCTTATATAGGGAAAACTTTAAAAATCTTTTTCTCTGAAACCACAAGGCCTAGAGCTTAGATATTTGGCATGTAGCATTGCCTAGTAGACCTCTTCAAAGTTTGTTCAAATTATGCCCCTGGGGTCAAAATGGACCTTGCCCGAGGGGGGATCATTTGTTTTACAAAGGCGTATATAGGAAAACTTATTTGGTATATAACATTATCTAGTGATCTTCCACCAGGCAAGTGGACTTGTACCAAGGTGGGGTATAGGGCCATCTTGGCCCTCTTGTCTTCTCTTAGCAGTCTGACAGAAATAGCGTGAAGTTCACAGAACAGTCCAGGAAATTCTGTGTCCATGGTGTATGTGACTCTGTAAAGTAAATATAAAGAAGTTTTATAAGTATTGTTTTAAACCTCAAGTATTTATACCCCCAAAACGAAGTTTAGGGGGGTATATAGGAGTCACCCGGTGGTTGGTCGGTCGGTCGGTTGGTCGGTCGGTCGGTCGGTCGGTCGGTCGGTCGGTCGGTCGGGCGGTCTGTTGCATTTTCCTTGTCCGGAGCATAACTTGAAAACTACTAGTTGGAATTCAATACAACTTCATACAATGGTCAAGCACATTGAGAGGAAGTGCAGTGCACAAGAACTATAACTCCATCTTGACTAATTACAGAGTTATTGCCCTTTTGTTACTTTTCCTTGTCCGGAGCATAACTTGAAAACTACTAGTTGGAATTCAATACAACTTCATACAATGGTCAAGCACTTGAGAGGAAGTGCGTGCACAAGAACTATAACTCCATCTTGACTAATTACAGAGTTATTGCCCTTTGTTACTTTTCCTTGTCCGGAGCATAACTTGAAAACTACTGGTTGGAATTCAATACAACTTCATACAATGGTCAAGCACACTCAGAGGAAGTGCGTGTACAAGAACTATAACTCTATCTTGAGTATTTACTGAGTTATTGCCCTTTGTTAGTTTTCCTTTGTCCGGAGCATAACTTGAAAACTACAAGTTGGAATTCAATACAACTTCATACAATGATCAAGCACATTGAGAGGAAGTGCAGTGCACAAGAACTATAACTCCATCTTGACTAATTACAGAGTTATTGCCCTTTGTTACTTTTTCCTTGTCCGGAGCATAACTTGAAAACTACTAGTTGGAATTCAATACAACTTCATACAAGGATCAAGCACACTCAGAGGAAGTGCAGTGTACAAGAACTATAACTCTTTCTTGAGTATTTACTGAGTTATTGCCCTTTGTTAGTTTTCCTTTGTCCGAAGCATAACTTGAAAACTACCAGTTGGAATTCAATACAACCTCATACAATGGTCAAGTACTTTAGAGGAAGTGCAGTGCACAGGAACCATAACTCCATCTTTACTCATTACAGAGTTATTACCCTTTGTTACTTTTCCTTGTCCGGAGCATAACTTGAAAACTTCTGGTTGGAATTCAATACAACTTCATACAGTGGTCAAGCACAGTGAGAGGGAGTGCAGTGCACAGTAACCATAACTCCATCTTGACTAATTACAGGGTTATTGCCCTTTGTTACTTTTCCCTGTCTGGAGCATTTTTCGAAAACTACAAGTTGGAATTCAATACAACTTCATACAATGGTCAAGCACAATGAGAGGAACTGCTAAGAACAATATCTCTTTTTAGTTTGTTTGCAAGGTATTATGTTACTACGAACTTCTTCAGTTTATAAAGCAATCCTTTTGGGGGTATTAATCACATTTAGTGATAGCTCTAGTTATGTTACCGGGATAGTTATTTCAAAATAATATATGTATCTCTGTGTCATGCGTATTTCAGTTATTATTCCACAAGAAAAAAAATGTTGCTTTTTACTTAAACACTGATTTGGAAATTGTAACTGCATAATTTAAAATGAAAAAAAAAACATAAACATATAGTGATTCAGTAATTGTCATGATACTGAATGTAAAATAATCGATCAATTTCTTTTTGCAATGCCAAAACACTATTTTCGCTTGATATTCTCTACCGGGTACGAAACGGCCGGCCGATACATTCATTAGTTGGGTACGAGTTTCCAAGTGTTCTGAGGGATATCGGACACAAAACAATTTTAAAAATGTTAATACTTGACTTGTTACTATAAGGGTATGACACAGTTAATGTAAAAACAGCTATACAGTACTTTAATCGCAAAAAATTCGCAAACTTCCATGTCATCTTTTGTCGATTTTAGGGACGAACTCTCGAGAAATTTGTCCGAGGAGGGTGCGATCAATATTTCAGTCGAAAAATCACTTTCGTCCACCAAAACAAATTTAAAAATGTTTAGAAATACAATTTGATAACTTACCATCACTTTACGATTAGATTTTATATAATCTGTTATGATTTATGCTGTTGACGATTGATTTTTTCTAAAGCGGTATGTTTACATCAGGATTCAAAATGGTGGCGGTCATGACCCCTGTAGCAGACAGTGAATTTTCGTTATTCGGCCATTTCAACTGAAAATGAGGGTTACTTCCAATTGTCTCCGATCCATGAAATTAGTATCAAAATAAACTCTGAACTATTCTTTATTGGTACACATGTGTTTTTGAACGATATTTTCCTTATTTTTCAGAGAAAATGGCTTTGACTTTAGGGGTCTATATCTCTGTGTAGGAGTGTCGTATGCAAATGAAACACACCTCCACGTGATCGTCATTCATTTTTCTGTTTGATTATGTCAATCTCATTAATATTCATAAGGAATTAGTCACCCACATTTATATTATACACAAGTAGGTGTCACGGCGATGACCCGTGGATTACCGAATTATCAACAAAGCCATAAAACTGCCAATCAGTCATAAATAACAGGGAACATCTGGTATACGTTGGAAACAACATATAAAACAAAATACACAGTGATTTAGATAAATTTATTACCTTTCTAAATATGCAAGTCTTATAACAATCAAACCACAAATAATGATTTTATGGCAAAAACAGTACACTTGGTATGAAAAATGTGACTTTTTCTAGATAAAATATTGATTAAGCAGAGGCTTATCAGGGTTGCTATCAATAGAGGTCAAAGGTCAAGGTGACCTTGAATTGTAGAATGGTTTCTGCTCAGTAACTTTACCTAGGAGTGACCAATTGTTTTAAATTTGGTTTTTAGGTAGTTTGCAAGGAGACAAAGCTTGGGTTTGCATTTGGGGTCACTAGGGTCAAGGTCACTGTTACTAAAAATAGAGAAATGTTTTTTGCTCAATAACATCAATTGCAAATAACTTGGTGTGTAGGTAGCTTGCATGGAGAGCAAGCTTAGGATTGCATTTTGGGTCAGTAGGGTCAAGGTCACTGTTACTAAAAATAGAAAAATGGTTTCCTCTCCATAAGTTGAACTAGGAGTGACTAATTGCAATGAAACTTGGTGTGTAGGTAGCTTGCATGGAGAGGAAGCTTGGTAGTGAATTGCAGGTCACTAGGGTCAAGGTCGCTGTTACTAAAAATATAAAAATAATTGATGGGGGGATGTCAAGGTTGCTGTTTTTAAAAATAGATTTTTTTTGGATTTTTTAAAAAATTGTATATTTTTTTAAACAATAACAAAATATTGTTTATTTTCAGGGAAGGGGGGGGGGAGAGGGGAGGCTGAAAATACATTTTTCTTTGAATTTTTTTTTTTTTAATTGTAAGGAAAAACTATTTGAGGTCAAGGCCACCGTTACTCTAGTATGGAAGTTTGGAATAATATTCCTGTTAAAATTAAAAGCGCTACAAGTATTAGTACATTTAAACATAAATATAAAGTACATCTACTCAGTGATGTTATTTGCCAAATGCATATGGAACCTGGTTATGAAAATGTTTCTAATAACTATGCAAATGATGATATAATAAGTCTTTGATATTTTTCTAGTACATCTGATTTTCCATATGTTAATTAGTTTTGGTATACAGGTTGAAAGAACAACCTAGACAGTATTCTAAGTAACGATAATTATTTACAGTATGGTGCTTATTAAAGTCTGTCCCACCTAATTTTGAGACCTCGATTGCTGATCCATTTTACACAAATATTTGCTAGCACTTACACTTTTCAAAGTAGAACAACGATATCTCTAGACATGTTTTTTCTTTTTATTTGATGTCGATGTCATAAATCGTATTTTTCATATTTTTCCCATAGAGCGTAATGCAAACGTCATAACGTCACTGTTTCAATATGGCGGCGCCTGCGTCAGGGAATTACTCAAAATTAACAATGCGCTAATTACACTGGCAGACAGAATCCTCAACATGCCTTCGCGATTTTTTTATTTTGAACTTTAACTAAAATTTAAAGTACTGAATACATTGCTTGTTTTATCAGCTTTCAATTAGGGGTCTTTTATAAAACTTTAAAAAAAATGTTGAAGTTAAAAAACACCACCAACAGTACAAAAACGGACTATCGGCTTCTGCATATCCGAGTAACACCTTATCAATAAAAATATTGTAATACTGCATTTTGTTTGCAAACACGGTCTCTCCAATTTAGGGTGCTAAATTAATCATCTACAGACATAGTGACCCATGCATGTGGCATGATAGGATGCGTTATACCGTGGTCACATTAACTCTACTAAGCTTCGTACTTCGAAATTTTGCAAAATCAAACGTGCGGACATCGCAGACTCTTGCGAGCATCGTAAAGACTTTTTTTAACTCGAAGAGGACTCGGGAACTTGGTGAAAATGTTTCACGGAGCTCCCAAGTTCTGGCCGAGCTCATAGAATTGTTTGATGTCTGGAGCAGCTCGCAAGGGCCCCGCAAAAGCACCGCAACGGCCACGATAGAGCTTAAACGGGCATCGTACGATGTCCCTGCGGATTTGGAACACCGCAAGGCCCATAAAAGCTTGCCGATGCTCAGATATCGCTGAACTAGTATATTCTTGCTGTTCGGACACCGTACGTGCACCGTTCGAACACATGTGCAGACCGTACGGAATTTGAAGAGAATTCATTGAAACAACAATTATGTTATGATCGTTACTTTCGCTACAAGTTTTGAAAGTTATATTTTGAATGCAAAAAATTTATAAATCGTACGGACATCGTACGGATATAGCGGTGTTTCTGTTTTTTTTTTCTTCATCGTTTATAATTGAACACATACGTTAATCAGGCCCCGCCCGAGCAACAATGATACTTCTTCGTAATTGTTGTTTGAATGAATTCTCTTCAGAGATGTATTTCTTTATGTCAGAAGTCTGTCATGTTCATATTTCGTTATTTCAAAAGAAATGGAAGATAACTGATTTAGTGTATTAACCAATTTCAACAAGTCATACTTATGACTAGTACTTTCATCATTTCCAGTTTTTTAAGTTATTATAGCATGGATTTTTAATCCCTCGGTTTTCTGCACGGTAATGCGATGTGGTCGGCAGTATGCATAAATACAATGTAGATACATATGCATTCCATTTTGTCAAATGTCATATTACATCTACAGTATGTAAGATTATTTTATAAAAATAAAAATATATTGGTGTGAACCAAACGTATGCATTGTCGTATGCAGGGCGATGTGAAAAGACCGCCGATTGTCAGGGATATAAACTGTTTTTTTCCCTTAAACATTAAAATATGTTTTATGAAAACAGGCGCAAAATATTACACAGGAAAATGTTACTATAAGTCATGTCAAGAAATAATATGTGGGTCCCATCCCCTACCCCAATTGCGAGCCTGTCCGTATAATCACTGACAAATAACAACATCTTTATATGTGATAGAGATCTATATAACCTTAACCCTGTAAAGGAAGTTTAAGTGGTATACTGTAGTCAAATTGCCCGTCCGTCTATCTGTCTTTCCATGTGTCTGTGCATATTTTGTTCGCACTATTTCTCAGCAACTACTCGCACGATATCATCAATGAACCTTTACAGGAGTGATTCACAGCATATTTCGCTCAGATAATTTTTATGCCCCCGAAGGATGGCATATTAAAATCGCACCGTCCGTCTGTGTGTCCGTCCGTGCGTCCCCACTTACACATTCGTGTCCGGACTGTAACTTTGTCATGCATTGAAGGATTTTAAAATAACTTGGCACAAATGTTCAGCACATCACGCCGAAGTGTCGCATGCAAGACCCATGTCCCTACCTTATAGGTCAACGTCAAACTTTGTGTTTAAAAGTAATGGAATACTGTATGCATTGTAACTCTGTCGTGCATGGAAGGATTTTAAAATTACATAGCACATTTATTGAGCACATGGAGAGGACATAGACTGTGAGACACCTCTTTCGGGGTCATTCGTCACTATTTATACACGATATTCTGAAAAGGAAACGTATCAACTAAACGAATCTTCTAACGCGTGCAAGACCCATGTCCCTACCTTATAGGTCAACGTCAAACTTTGTGTTTAAAAGTAATGGAATACTGTATGCATTGTAACTCTGTCGTGCATGGAAGGATTTTAAAATTACATAGCACATTTATTGAGCACATGGAGAGGACATAGACTGTGAGACACCTCTTTCGGGGTCATTCGTCACTATTTATTAAAGTACACGATATTCTGAAAAGGAAACGTATCAACTAAACGAATCTTCTAACGCACCACATGCCTTTTCCTTTTTTATTTTATTATCAACACTTCCTGTATCTGCTAGTTTATTTTTAGATGTTAGTCCACAAAAGATCTGTACATAATATATTTAAGAGTTAAGCTGATGATGTGAATGCTGAGCGCACCCCTTAATTGCTTACTTGCTCAATACGCTAATGATTAGTGATGTAAAATAACTACGTCATCAGATAAATATGTCACGAGCACAGTAAGGTTAAATACACACTGCTACACGAGTGACATTATGTTGAGGACTTGGGAATAAGATTTAAGTATTTGTCGAGATATGGATGGATTTAGATCTGTGGAAAACGGGAGTTTCTATAGAAAATATTCAGGGTCATACCGCGATATGCTTTTGGAACATAGTGAAATAGATGTGTTTCATTCGCATGTCCCGTACTTCGCCTGACAAGACATCACTCATATCAGACTGAGACTCTGTGTAAACAATTTAAATATGCATTTTTGAACATAAACATAAGGACTCGGGAGTAGGATTAAATTACAGTCTTCTAGGATTGTGATATTACGGAAAATAAATATATGTATAACGTAAGTAACGATTTATATTTCATTTGTTTGGAGGTAATATGATTATTGAGTCTGTTTCTAGTCCAAAATTCCACGGTAAATCGCTTATTTAGTGTTTCAATTAATTTTTCGAAAGTTTTGATACACCCCCTAAAAAATTCAAGGAAAAAGTACAAGGTTTCCCGAAAAATCTCCAAAATGGCGTCCATGTAAACAATAGCGTTTTCCCATAGAGAAATTTAAAAGCAGCGATATGAGAAAACGAGCCAACTGATGCACAAACGATTGAAATTCTCTAGAGTGACCTTTTTCTAGATCACAAAACGGGTATTTAATTTTCAAAAAACATTCGATTTTTTTTAGTGTAGGTCAAAGTTGAGGTCCCACAGTGGGATGGGACAGACTTTAATAGCAGTATCTTTGCATAAGCATTTCAGTAAATCTAAGAATCATTAAGATTGGCATGTTTATCTGTATGAGTGTGTGATATGATTGGTTGAAAGTATGAAGAAGGTGTGAATGAATGTGAGAAAGTTTTGGCGGGAAAAAGTGGAAGAAAAGAGAGGGAGAGAGCGAGAAAGGGCAGTTAGTTTTTAGTTTCTATGAAGTCAAGGTTTAGGTTTTAGAAAGTTAATGTGTAGGTTGTAAAGAAGTAAGATCAGTTAAAGGAAGTCATATTTTGGATAACATGATAAGAAAGAAATTAAGAACTTTTGTTTAATTTAATTTGGTGGACACAGAAATTGTTGATCGAAAATAGATTATCTAAAAACAGAAGTTGGACTTGTGTTGTATATATATATTAGCTAATTCCCATGGAAGAAAACCACCCCGGTCACATAAATGGGAATAAGCTTATATATATATACAACATAAGTCCTACTTCTGTTTTTAGATAATCTATTTTCTATTAACAATTTCTATTTCACTTTTTCCCGCCAAAACTTTTTCACATTCATTCACACCTTCTTCATACTTTCAACCAATCATATCACACACTCATACAGATAAACATGCCAATCTTAATGATTCTTAGATTTACTGAAATGCTTATGCAAAGATACTGCTATTAACAAGCACCATACTGTAAATAATTATCGTTACTTAGAATACTGTCTAGGTTGTTCTTTCAACCTGTATACCAAAACTAATTAACATATGGAAAATCAGATGTACTAGAAAAATACCAAAGACTTATTATATCATCATTTGCATAATTATTAGAAACATTTTCATAGCCAGGTTACACATACACTTGATTGTGAACATTTTGTGCAGGAAGATTTTATGCCCTCGAAGGGTGGCATATTAAAATTGCACTGTCTGTCTTGTCTGTGCGTCCACCTTTACATTTTTTCTTGTCCAGGCTCTAACTTTGTCATGCATTGAAGGATTTTGAAATAACTTGGCACAAATGTTAAACACAAAAAGCTGACGTGTCATGTGCAAGACCTACGTCCCTATCTTAAAGGTCAAGGTCACACTTAGAGTTTTAAGGTAATGGAATACTGTATATATTCATTTGTGTCGGGACTGTAACTTTGTCATGCCTTGATTGATTTTAAAATAACTTTGCACAAATGTTGAGCACATCAAGACAATGTGTCGCATGCAAGACCCACGTCCCTACCTCAAAGGACAAGGTCACACTTAGAGTTTAAAAGTAATGGAATACTGTATGCAGGGTAACTCTGTCATGCATGGAAGGATTTTAAAATTACATGGCACAATTGTTGAGCACATGGAGAGGGCACAGACTGTGAGGCACCTCTTTTGGGTGCATTTGTCACTTGTGATGGACAGCTCTTGTTTATATTACATACATATTGTGTCTGTCGTCAGTACTATTATTCATTAAGATAATGCATTTAGATCTATGTTTTTTTCAGTTTTTAGCTTGACTATTAGGAAAATTTGGAAAGCTATTACAGTCACTTGTGCGTCGGCAGTGGCATCGGCAGTGGCATCGGCATTGCAGCATTGGTTAAGTTTTGCGTGCTAGGTATTATGATATTGACTTGAAACTTTGTTCATGTCTTTAGGGGTGTCACACAGTCAAGTAAGATAACTCTTGTTAGCTCACCTGGCTACGCCAGGGTGAGCTCTTCTGATCGATGATTGTCCGTCGTCTGTCGTCCGTCAACATTTTGATTCAAATGACATCTCCTCTGAAACCTCTAGGCCAATGTTGATAAAACTATGCAGGAATGTTCCTTGCATGAAGCTCTACCAAAATTGTTCAAAGAATTCCATTCCATGCAGAACTCTGGTTGCTATGGCAACAAATAGGAAAAACTTTAAAAATCTTCTTCTCTGAAACCACAAGGCCTAGAGCTTAGATATTTGGCATGTAGCATTGTCTAGTGGACCTCTACCAAGATTGTTCAAATTATGACCCCCGGGTCAAAATTGACCCCGCGCGGGTGGGCACTTAGTTTTTGCATAGGCATATATAGGAAAAACTTTAAAAATCTTCTTCTCTGAAACCACAAGGCCTAGAGCTAAGATATTTAGCATGTAGCATTGTCTAGTGGACCTCTACCAAGATTGTTCAAATCATAAAGAGGGGTATATTGATTTGCAGATGTCGGTCGGTCGGTCTGTCCGTATGTCTGTCCGTCCGTGCTTACATTTGGATACTTAGGTGGCTATAGGAACAATAGGTAACATGTAAATACTCTTTTATGTCATTGATTATGTAAGCTCTTACGTGGCTATTTTTAAGCAGGTTTTTTAGCTTGACTATTCGATGAATAAGGAGGCTATTGCACTTGCCACTTACCATCAACATCTACACCTGAGCAAACAATCCCCATAACTCTGTTTTGATTTTTGACAGATTTATGCCCCTTTTTAACTTAGAATTTTTAGTTAAAGTTTTAAGCTCACCTGGCACAAAGTGCCAGAGTGAGCTATTAGGATCGCATTCCGTCCGTCGTACGTCGGTCGGTCGGTCCGTCCGTCCGTCCACCATTTCCTTCAAATGACATCTCCTCTGAAACCACTGGGCCAATGTTGATGAGACTTTGCAGGGATGTTCCTTGCATGAAGCTCTATCAAAGGTGTTCAAAGAATTCCATTCCATGCAGAACTCTTGTTGCTATGGCAATAAATAGGAAAAACTTTAAAAATCTTCTGCTCTGAAACCACAAGGCCTAGAGCTTAGATATTTGGCATGTAGCATTGTCTAGTGGACCTCTACCAAGATTGTTCAAATTATGACCACCGGGTCCAAATTGACCTCGCGCGGGTGGTCACTTAGTTTTTGCATAGGCATATATAGGAAAAACTTTAAAAATCTTCTTCTCTGAAACCACAAGGCCTAGAGCTTAGATATTTGGCGTGTAGCATTGTCTAGTGGACCTCTACCAAGATTCTTCAAATTATGACCCCCAGGTCAAAATTGACCCCGTGAGGGTGGGCACTTAGTTTTTGCATAGGCATATATAGGAAAAACTTTTCAAATCTTCTTCTCTGAAACCACAAGGCCTAGAGCTAAGATATTTGGCATGTAGCATTGTCTAGTGGACCTCTACCAAGAATGTTCAAATTATGACCCCGGGTCAAAATTGACCCCGCACCGGGGGTCACTTAGTTTTGCAAAAGAATATATAGGAAAAACTTTAAAAATCTTCTTCTCTGAAACCAAAAGGCCTAGAGCTAAGATATTTGGCATGTAGCATTGGCTAGTGGACCTCTACCAAGATTGTTCAAATTATGAGCCCCGGATTAAAATTGACCCCGCACAGGGGGTCACTTAGTTTTACATAGGCTTATGTAGGAAAAACTTGAAAAATCTTCTTCTCTGAAACCAAAAGGCCTAGAGCTTAGATATTTGGCACGTAGCATTGGCTAGTGAACCTCTTCAAAGATTGTTCAAATTATGACCTTCGGATCAAAATTGACCCCGCACTGGGGGTCACTTAGTTTTACATAGGCTTATATAGTAAAAACTTTAAAAATCTTCTTCTTTGAAACCACAAGGCCTAGAGCTTAGATATTTGACATGTAGCATTGGCTAGTGGACCTCTACCAAGATTGTTCAAATTATGACCCCCGGTTCAAAATTGACCCCGCACAGGGGGTCACTTAGTTTTACATAGGCTTATATAGGGAAAACTTTAAAAATCTTTTTCTCTGAAACCACAAGGCCTAGAGCTTAGATATTTGGCATGTAGCATTGCCTAGTAGACCTCTTCAAAGTTTGTTCAAATTATGCCCCTAGTGTCAAAATTGACCTTGCCCGGGGGGGATCATTTGTTTTACAAAGTTGTATATAGGAAAACTTATTTGGTATATAACATTATCTAGTGATCTTCCACCAGGCAAGTGGACTTGTACCAAGGTGAGCGATATAGGGCCATCTTGGCCCTCTTGTTTAATGGTTTTAAGCAAAAAAACATTTTTTTGGGTCAAAGTCACTAGGTTCAAGGTCAAGGGCACTGTTACTAAAAATATATTTTTATTTTGTTTTAGTTTTAAATTGTCTTAGGCAAAAAAAAAAATTTGGTGGTCAAGGTCACTAGGGTCAAGGTCAAGGTCACTGTTACTAAAAATAAATTTAAGTGAATTTTTTTTTTCAATTTTTCAATTGTTTTAGCAATAAAAAATTTCTTTGCAGAGGGCGGAGCAAAGGTGACTGTTATTTTTATTTCTACAATTTCTACAGGCGCCTTTAAACCTGCTTTGGTGGCAATGCCGCGTCTTCTTGTTTCTCTTACGTGGCTAAGAGAACAATAGAGAGAACAATAGAGTAGCCACATAAGTATCCATATGTGGGGACGTCTGTCAGTCCGTCCGTCCACAATTAGTTTTATTATTCTCTAGCATCAGCAGTTTGGAAACAATCTCAATGAAACTTGAACACAATGTTTATAGCCACAAGACCTCGGATGAGTTTGATGTCAAAATTGATCCTGCCTGGGGGGTCACTTGCTACAGTAAAAACTTTAAAAATCTGGTATGTATTGTCAGGATATGGCCAAGGGTCCAGGTACAGAAATGGTGTTTTAAACGGAACGGAATTTGCACGGAATAATAACACGGATTTTAACCCGAACTTTATTTTGGGTTACAATAAAAACCAGTAACTTGGATAAAATCATATAAAGAACATTATACTTGTGTTGTGTTGTTAATTAATATGTTTATTTGTTTGTTCTTTTGTGTCACTGTTTATTTGCTAGTAAAGTTAGGTGGGGTTTGCATGTCCAATGTACAATTCAAGTCGTTTCAGTTCATTTCAACAGCGGAATCAATTTAGCGGATACAAATCAAAGTCAACGGATCAATAATTCCAACGGAATGTTCATAAAATGTTACATCAACGGATCAGCGGATTTAACTGAATATAATGTTTACCAGTAGATTTTCCAGTTCAACGGAATGTACTTTATAATAATGTTGCTGTTCAAAATGTATTATTCAGCGGATTTTACTTGTATAACTAAAATTATGTAGTTTTCTGCTCAGCGGAAGGGAAGCTGGTTGTGTCTGTCTTCTCCTTTATTTATACACTTTGGCGCCAGAATTCCAGCGGTGAAATGTACTGTGGTAAAGAGTTTGAAATATAGTCTAGACCAATAAAAAGATGCAGCGGAATCCGCTAGCCAATCACGACTGTCCGCTGGTTTAAGAACTTCCTGTGTACATATGCAGTTGGAAACAAACAACGCCGTTGTATTCCGTTGTTTGCAAATAGCTATAATTCTGTTACAAGCTATTATTAAAGAGACACAGTTCTGAAATTAGCAATTAAATAGTGTTTTACTGAGTACTTAGTAGTAGTTAAAAGCTTTCTGTTTATTTTCCGTCGTTAGGTCCAACACGGAACTCATTTCCGCTGGAGGTCCGCCGAGAATCAATATTGAAATAATTCACCAAGGTTTTTGTAGTTATGTGTTTGTATTACTTATTCAGGAGTTTATGGATATATTGTAATAGCTTTGAACGTTCTGACTTGATATGGTAACTCCAGTTAAGTCAATTTATACATGTAAATATTGTAATTGCAATCAGTTTCCCCGATTCACTACAGATTGGATCAGCTCGAAAAAGAACATGTAACTGTTTGATTCTGCTTTAGAACTGAACTGAAGGTGACCAAATCGTTAAGAATTATTTATCATTTACCTAGAAATAGTTTATGTAAGTTTACAAGAATTTATCTTGTATTACAGTATCATTGTCCTGTGGACCTCTACGAAGTTAGTTCAAATCATGCCCCTGGGGTCAAAATTGATAACAGCCACTAGGGGGTGTGTGTGTGTGTGGGAGGGGGGGGGGGAGTCCCTTATCTGTATTTCAAGTTATAGGAAAAACCTAGCAACCTGTGACTTCTGCTAGGAACCAGTGACTTTCCCTTGGAACAAGTGACTTCTTTAGCAACCAGTGATTTCCTTAGCAACTAGTGACTTCCCCTAGCACCAAGTGACTTCCTTAGGAACCATTGACTTCCTTGGTAGCAATTTAGTCCCTTTGCAACCAATGACTTCCCCTAGCAACCAATGACAACCCTTATTAACAAGCCACATTTTTTATCATGAAAATTGATCAGAAAGTTGGTATAAATGTAGGTCAGGTTATAGTTTCAGTCACCTGGCCTCAAAAACTAGGTCACACAGTCAAATCAAAGGAAAACCCTGTTAACACTCTAGAGGCCAAGACAGATATCCGATCTTCCTGAAAATTGGTCAGAATGTTTGTCCCAATGATGTCTAGGTCAAGTTTGAAACTGGGTCACCAATTGTCAAAAAATAGGCCGCTAGAACAAATAAAATTTAACCTTGTTAACAGTCCTGATGCCTATTTAATACCAAATTGTCATGAAATTTGGCCAGAGTGTAATGTCATGATGAATTCAGATGATTTCTGTGTCAAGATTGAATTTGGATCAGCTGGAATTGAAGACCAGGTCACCAGATAAGTCATGTAATTTGTCGGAGTGTTTGTGTTGTCACGGTCAAACAAAATGTTTGTGTTTATGATACATAGTTAAAGATTGAATTTCAGTCACAGTTTGGGTCTTAAGTAGGCTTAAGTCTTAAGTAGGCTGCGTTTTTGGTACGTGGCATTCCCTGTTTGATATTATTTTTGTTTTTTTGTACATAAGTGATAAAAGGTAATCTTGACACTCCTGTTTTTTCCAGCTCTGAAGATGGCATTTCTGTGCAAAGAGCCAAAACCTCCAGGTAAGTGAATTTGACAAAGCGATTTTTCTTTAAAAAATCCTTTCTTCTACTGTGATATAACACCAAAAAAAAAACCAGGAGGCAAAGTGGTTCAAGCACAAATGTACGCTGGAAAGATGTGTCTGGTCTGCAAACTGGCACACATATCTTTTGCCTACTGGCATTTTTACACAATTTTGCTAAATACCGTAATTGTCTGTGTAAAGAACACATGTGAGTGTAATATGCACCCCCAGTTTGGCATTAAATCTTGGGAAAAACGCTTAAAACAATGTATAATATGCGGTAGACACTCAAAATCCCCTTGGTCATAATCTCCTTGGTCCAAAAATGACAGTAGTCATAATCCCCTTAATGGATTTTACATTTTAATTTCAATAATTTTATTTTTAGCTCACCTGGCTACGCCAGGGTGAGCTTTTCTGATCAATGATTGTCCGTCGTCCGTCGTCCGTCAACATTTTGATTCAAATGACATCTCCTCTGAAACCTCTAGGCCAATGTTGATAAAACTATGCAGGAATGTTCCTTGCATGAAGCTCTACCAAAATTGTTCAAAGAATTCCATTCCATGCAGAACTCTGGCTGCCATGGCAACAAATAGGAAACACTTTAAAAATCTTCTTCTCTGAAACCACAAGGCCTAGAGCTTAGATATTTGGCATGTAGCATTGTCTAGTGGACCTCTACCAAGATTGTTCAAATTATGACCCCCGGGTCAAAATTGACCCCGTGCGGGTGGGCACTTAGTTTTTGCATAGGAATATATAGGAAAAACTTTAAAAATCTTCTTCTCTGAAACCACAAGGCCTAGAGCTAAGATATTTAGCATGTAGCATTGTCTAGTGAACCTCTACCAAGGTTGTTCAAATTATGACCCCCGGGTCAAAATTGACCCCACGGGGGTGGCCACTTAGTTTTGCATAGGAATATATAAGAAAAACTTTAAAAATCTTCTTCTCTGAAACCACAAGGCCTAGAGCGTAGATATTTAGCATGTAGCATTGGCTAGTGGACCTCTAGCAAGATTGTTCAAATTATGAGCCCCGGAACAAAATTGACCCCGCACAGGGGGTCACTTAGTTTTACATAGGCTTATGTAGGAAAAACTTTAAAAATCTTCTTCTCTGAAACCACAAGGCCTAGAGCTTAGATATTTGGCATGTAGCATTGGCTAGTGGACCTCTAGCAAGATTGTTCAAATTATGACCCTCGGATCAAAATTGACCCCGCGCGGGGGGTCACTTAGTTTTACATAGACTTATATAGTAAAAACTTTAAAAATCTTCTTTGAAACCACAAGGCCTAGAGCTTAGATATTTGGCATGTAGCATTGGCTAGTGTAAGGTGAGCGATATAGGGCCATCTTGGCCCTCTTGTTTTTCAATCATTCGCTATAGTAAAGTTAAACTAGAGACAAATAAAACATTCAGTAAATTTTTAAGCAGGTTTTTTAAAAAAACCTACTTATTAGAATGGCGATGTCGTATGTCGGGCGGGCGGATGGGCGGGCGGGCGGATGGGCGGGCGGGCGTCAAACATTGGTTTCCGTTGGATAACTTTAGTTAGGAGTGACCAATTGCAATGAAACTTGGTGTGTAGGTAGCTTGCGTGGAGACGCCGCTTGGGATTGCATTTGGGGTCACTAGGGTCAAGGTCAAGGTCACTGTAACGAAAAATAGAAAAATAGTTTCCCCTCAATAACTCAAGTTAGGAGTGACTAATTGCAATCAAACTCAGTGTGTAGGTAGCTTGTGTAGAGAGGAAGCTTGGGATTGCATTAGGGGTCACTTGGTTCAAGGTCAAGGGCACTGTTACTAAAAATAGAAAAATGGTTTCCACTCAATAACTTGAGTTAGGAGTGACCAATTGTAATGAAACTTGGTGTGTAGGTAGCTTGCGTGGAGAGGAAGCTTTGGTTCACTATGATCAAGGTCACTAGGGTCAAGGTCAAGGTCACTGTTACTAAAAATAGATTTTTATTTATTTTTAGTTTTTAGATTGTTTTAACCAAAAATTTTTTTTTTCCGGGTCAAGGTCACTTGGCTCAAGGTCAAGGTCACTGTTACTAAAAATAGATTTTTATTTATTTTTAGTTTTTAAATTGTTTTTTTAAGCAAAAAAATTTTTTTTATGGTCAAGGTCACTTGGCTCAAGGTCACTGTTACTAAAATAGATTTTTATTTATTTTTAGTATTTTGATTGTTTTCGGGGTCAAGGTCACTAGGGTCAAGGTCAAGGTCACTGTTACTAAAAATAGATTTTTATTTATTTTTAGTTTTTAGATTGTTTTAAGCAAAAAAAATAATTTTGGGGTCAAGGTCACTTGGATCAAGGTCAAGGGCACTGTTACTAAAAAGAGATTTTTATTTATTTTTAGTTTTTTGATTGTTTTAAGCAAAAAAAATATTGGGGGTCAAGGTCACTAGGGTCAAGGTCACTGTTACTAAAAATGTAAAAAAAAATTTAGTTTTTAAATTGTAGCGAAAAAAAATTTGGGCACAAGGGTCAAGGTCAAGGGCACTGTTACTAAGATAGGGAGGAGTCAAGATGACTGTTTTTTTTTAATTCTACAATTTCTACAGGCGCTGTTTAAACCTGCTTTGGCGGCATTGCCGCATCTTCTTGTTTTATTAGCTCACCTGGCACAAAGTAGGATCGCATTCCGTCTGTCGTCCGTCTGTCCACCCATCCATCCGTCTGTCCGTCCACCATTTCCTTCAAACGACATCTCCTCTGAAACCACTGGGCTAATGTTGATGAAACTTTGCAGGGATGTATTGCATGAACCTCTATCAAAGTTGTTCAAAGAATTTTATTCCTTGCAGAACTCTTGTTGCTATGGCAACAAATAGGAAAAACTTTAAAAATCTTCTTCTCTGAAACCACAAGGCCTAGAGCTTAGATATTTGGCATGTAGCATTGTCTAGTGGAACTCTAGATTGTTCAAATTAACCCCCGGGTCAAAATTGACCCCCGCGGGTGGTCACTTAGTTTTGCATAGGCTTATATAGGAAAAACTTTTCAAATATATATTTGGCATGTAGCATTGCCTAGTAGACCTCTTCAAAGTTTGTTCAAATTATGCCCCTAGTGTCAAAATTGACCTTGCCCGGGGGGGGGGGATCATTTGTTTTACAAAGGTGTATATAGGAAAACTTATTTGGTATATAACATTATCTAGTGATCTTCCACCAGGCAAGTGGACTTGTACCAAGGTGAGCGATATAGGGCCATCTTGGCCCTCTTGTTTAATGGTTTTAAGCAAAAAAAATTTTTTTTGGGTCAAAGTCACTAGGTTCAAGGTCAAGGTCACTGTTACTGAAAATATATTTTTATTTTGTTTTAGTTTTTAAATTGTCTTAGGCAAAAAAAAAAATTTGGTGGTCAAGGTCACTAGGGTCAAGGTCAAGGTCACTGTTACTAAGTGAGAGCTTAGATATTTAGCATGTAGCATTGTCTGTAGGACCTCTACCAATATTGTTCAAATTATGAGCCCCGGACGTCTTTAAAGTTTGTTCAAATCATGACCCCTGGGTTTAATATTGGCCAAAATACAAATACAAAGATGTATATAGGAAAACCTATTTGGTATGTAACATTGTCTTGTGGTCTTCAACCTACTTTGTTCAAATCATGCCTTTTGCGTCAAAATTGACCAACCCATTAGGGCAAGTGGACTGGTATTCAGGTGAGCGATACAGGGCCATCATGGCCCTCTTGTTCAATATATGCTTTTCCACTTGTAAAATTCATTGAGGGGATTATGACTACTATGCATTTTTTGACCAAGGGGATTTCCACCAAGGGGATTTTGAAGTACACTCCTAATACGCACGGCAAATATCCGAAAATTAGGGATGTCATTGATTAAAATTTTTGTATCGATATATCGATTTAGAAATATCTACGATACAGCGATATATCGATACATGGGCGTAAAAAGTCACTGACTACATATTCTACCAAATCTCTTGATTTTATTTGTACTAAACATATGGCTTTGGTGTATAATATATATCAACCCTTGCAGTGCTGAAAAATTTTTGCCTATGAGACCACATTTCATCAAATTATGATTCGTTTGTAACACACGGAACTCTGGGTAGAGTGATTGTTTATATTCTGGTTGAGTTTTGATGGAATTTTTGAACGTGAAACTGTTGATCATTGCATGGTATGACATTATTTGATATACGATTTTTCAAAACGGCAATCGATATCGAATCGAAAATGTTTAATCGTTTATATATCGATATCGTTTGAATCGATTACATCCCTACCGAAAATCATGTCATTTTTCGCAGGAAAATTGTCCGCATAGTAGTAATTCCGAGGGAAAACTGCAAACGCCTGATTGTATCGTAGTCAGTACAGCTTGCGTTGTTAACAGGTTTTTCAAATGAAGTGTTCTAGAGGGAAAAAAATCCGCCCAAAGTGTCGACACCTTTCTGAAGTGACAACAAATATCTCGCAATTATGGACACATCAGAGCAAAAGGTGTGAAAACTATTGCAAGTACAATAGGCATGTTTGTTTAACAATATACAGACAACGGTATTGATCATCGATAATTGGTAGGTAATTGAATAGACGACAAAAAGTTACAAACTTTACGTAGACATTAATTTGATTTTAGCAGATTTAAAGGAAAGTATTACATCTATAGACCTAGTCCGAAAACGTAAGTAATATATAAGTGGGGGTTCTCTTGATTTTACATAGGAAAAACTTTTAAAGTCTTCTTCTCTGAAACCACAAGGCATAGAACTTAGATATTTAGCATGTAGCATTGCCTTCTGGACCTTTACCAAGATTGTTAGCTCACCTGGCACAAAGTGCCAGAGTGAGCTATTAGGATCACTCACAGTCCCGGGTCCATTGTACGTAGTATGTCGTACGTCCTTTGTCCGTCCACCATTTCCTTCAAACGACATCTCCTCTAAAACCACTGTGCCATTGTTGATGAGACTTTGCATGGCAGACATGGATTAATCGATTAAAGTAATTTAATCGATTATTAATTGATTAATATTTTCCAATAATCATCATTAATCGTTAATCAAGCATTTTTATGATTAATGATTAATAATTTAATAGATTACCAGAGAAAAAATGGCTGTAATCATGATTATTTTACGATTAACACATGATTACTTTATGTTTTTTATGGACAAGAGCGTCAGAAAATTTATGAAAGTAATTAAATGGGAAAAATGCAAAAAAATCTTTTTAACGCAGTCATTGAATAAGAGATTAAATCAAAGGACTGAAAGTGCTGGAGGATCGATTGTCTCTGAACAACACAGTCTGCACACATACATGTGTAAATATCAGTACAACATAGACTGTACACATACATGTGTGAATATCAGGACAATTCTTGCAGGAGTAAAGTTATAAACTGGAGACACAACTGTCCACAAATTTTGACCTTTCACCATTTGTGTAAACTTTACTTTTTAGATAGGAACCCATGTGCTTACATTATGTCATTCAGTGACTATGTTCAACTACCCTATGAAGTATTAAGCTGTGAATCGTAACTGAGAAATGGGTTTTGACAAAACTAAACTGAAAATTTATGGTTTGAACAACTTTTAATGTCATTCAAAAGTTAGGGGATATGCCCATAAGGTTGATTATATTGTGCCAATTAATTCGGATTTAACGTCTCACCCAACAGCTAAGGTCATATTGCAACTTAAGGCTTTCGTGAAGGAGGAAGACCCTGGGTGCCAATTCCCTGTATCAGAATTTGGGGGTCATTTAGAAATTCCGAGGGTCATACCCTTTATTGTAAAAAAATAAAAGGCATGACTATATGTTAAAGAAGTTTTATTCAGTTTACTTCTGTAAAACTGCATGTGATACATCACAAAATGGTGGGTAATCAAAGGGTTGGCAAGACAACAGGTGTTTCTCTTTGGATGCTTTCCATTTTGTCACTGCATCTCAAAAGTCAAATTTGTCCACAAAGCGAATTTTTAAGTGCTCAACCAGGTTTTCAAGTTTGATCGAAATCTACAAAATGATCATTAAAATCAGGCAGAAAGGCGGTTTGGTTTGCCGGATGGGCGGGTTCGTCAACCATTCTTGTTGTCCGCTCTGTATATCTTCAACCCTTTGAAGTATTATGATAAACTACACACAAAAATGTTACCAATCAGGGTCAATGCGAAATCATGTTCCGACATGGCGGCTCCAGGATAGGGTCAAAGTTGGACATATCCCATTGAAAATCCTGTCCTTTATAAAGTAACTCTTCAACCTTTTGAGAGAATTTTGAAATGTTGTTTTTTCAGATAATGTTGATCATACACATCTAGATGACGTGCAAGAAGACGCTCTTACTATTTCTGGCTGGCTCATTACAAAGGTCAAAAGGTCACAGTGACATTAACAGTTAACATAATCTTCACAGTGTATCCATTAACATTGAAAATCCTGTTTACATGATTTTAACTTGATTTGGCATGTCACTCAGGTCTGACTATAATCTGTTGGAGATAAAACCTTAAAAATAGTATATAGAACATATACCTTAGTTCATTTAAGTTCACATGTAATTATTAAAATGCAACAATATAATCTTATGCTTTTCTCAAATGTTTTCATATTACCAAACTTTCACAGAACTATAATTGTTAACTAAAGAATATTGAATATATAATGTTCTGCCCTGGTCGGTCTGTCCGGTCCGTCCGTCCGTTAGCAATTTTGTGTCGGTCCTTATTTAATTTTATATAAAGGGAGAATAACTTGAATATTACTAATTGGGATTCAATACAACTGTTATTACTGGTCAATATTTTTAGAGGAGATTACCAGTCACAGGATACTATAACTGCAGTCTTCACTGTTACAGTAGTTGCCTTTGTAAATTTTCTCTTGTGAGACCATAACGTTCAAACCCCACTACTAGTGCAAGTTTTTTTTTTCTTTCTCTTTTTTTTCATTTCTATTTTTTAAAAATAATTTTGCAACTGAAGTTAAAGACCTATAACTTTTTTTTCCACTTGGTATTTATAGATTATTACCCTTTTTTACTTTTACTTGCCAGCAGACTGGAAATTGAAAACTACTGGTTTTGGAATTCCTGTCACTTGTTTATACAGTGCTTCAACCAATTAAGAGGTAGTTGCAGTGCTGATAGAACTATAACTCCATCTTGATCTAATCACAGAGAATGCCCTTTTTTGTTTTCCCTATTAAGGTCCAGGGACCATCTCTTGAATACTGGTTGGAATTCATGATACGACTTCATAAATGATCAAGCACACACAAGGAAGCGCAGTGGTACAATAACTATAACGTCAATCTTGAATATTTACTGAGTATGCCCTTTGTTACTTTTCCTTGTCGAAATAGGGTCAAAATTGGACATATCCAGTGGAAGTTTATTACAAACCTTTTACATTGGTCAAGTACATTTAGAGGAGGTTTTGAAATGATCTTATTTCCATAACTTGACTCATTACACATTTAATTACCCTTTGTTAGCTTTTCCTTTCTGGTGCATAACTTGAAAAAACTTCTGGTTTGAACGTTGAATACAACTTCATACAATGGTAACACACTGAGAGTTAGTGTATCAGTGTTACAGAAGCCATAACTCCATCTTGACTGATAATTATAATTGCCCTTTGTTACTTTTCCCGGTCTGGAGCTTTTAGAAAACTCCAAGTTGGGATTAATACACTTCATACATGGTCAAGCAAAATGAGTTGTACTTCAAGAACAGATATCCCTTGTTGATTTAAGTTTACAAGGTATTATAGAAAAACAATCAGTTTATAAAGCAATCCTTTTGGGGGTATTAATCACATTTAGTGATAGCTCTAGTTTAGATCTGTTTCTATATAATTTTTAAAACAGAGGACAGTATAATTCGTTACAACGGAATATATGGAACTACTTGTTTGTATGTAAAGAGTTCGGCCGTAAGGAAGCTATACTCTGTTAACATTGGATCCGATTGAATAAATCAATCGATCCAAAAATTAGCAATTATCACTTATTATACCCCCCCGAACGCAAAGTGTTAGGGGGGGCATACTGGATTCAGCTTGTCTGTCCGTCTGTCTGTCTGTCTGTAGACGGAATTTTGTGGACACTAGATCTCCAATACCCCTGGTCATAATTTAATGATACTTCACACAAGTGATAAGTACAATGCTTAGTTGTGCATGGTCTATGTTTCGGGTCTCTAGGTCAAAGGTCAAGGTCACAGGGGCTCGTGATGGTAAAATCTTGTGGACGCTAAATCTCCAAAACCCCTGGTCAGAATTTCATGATACTTCACAGAAGTGATAAGTACAATGCCTAGTTGTGCATGGTCCAGGTTTCAGGTCTCTAGGTCAAAGGTCAAGGTCACAGGGGCTCGTGATGGTAAAATCTTGTGGACGCTAAATCTCCAAAACCCCTGGTCAGAATTTCATGATACTTCACACAAGTGATAAGTACAATGCCTAGTTGTGCATGGTCCAGGTTTCGGGTCTCTAGGTCAAAGGTCAAGTTCACAGGGGCTTGAGATGGTAAAATCTTGTGGACGCTAAATCTTCAAATCCCTGGTCAGAATTTCATGATACTTCACAGAAGTGATCAGTACAATGCGTAGTTGTGCATGGTCCAGGTTTCGGGTGTCTAGGTCATAAGTCAAGGTCACAGGAGCTCGTGATAGTAAAATCTTGTGGACGCTAAATCTCCAAAGCCTCTGGTCAGAATTTCATGATACTTCACAGAAGTGTCGTACAATGCATAGTTGTGCTGGTCCATGTTTTGGGTCACTGGCCCAATCAAAGGTCACGGGCTTGAGATAGTAAATCTTGTGTGCTTTAATCTCCAAACCCGCTGGTCAAATTTAACTATACTTCACAAAAACCTTAAAATGCCCCCCCCCAATGATTAAAGCATCAAATTACATAAATTTTAAATTGTGTCGTGGGATGTTTGGGGGAGGTATTCATCACCTTCAGTGATAGTTCTGGTTTATCCAATTTCATGTACAGAGCAGTCAGACTTAGCCTGAGAGCACAGAACATTGTGATCTGGTTTATACATGTAGATAATCAGTTAATAAGGGAATAAACTGACAACCAATTGTACGCAAATAAAGTACATGAAGTAAGCACTGAAAAAAAACAGTTATACTTGACATTATTGAAACTAATAATTGCCCTTAATAGTTTAGCTCAAATTGTGCCCATGCTTTATGATAAGTTTAGTCATCACAATTCAAGTCTTTTTGCAATTTTGATGTTAACATAATTCAACCCTTTGTTAACTTTTGCTCAACATGAATATAAAACTGCCTGTATGTGATTTATGAAACATTCTGAAATCAGACCGTTGGACCCAGTGCAATTCAGAATTTTCAGATAATACACCTAAAAGCAGAGTGCAAACATTGCAACTCATTTATCTCATTGAAGAATGACACATTTGAACTATTGTTTAAATAGAACATGGACAGTATAGAATGACTTCAGTTAAATATATAGTTCATTTAAAACTGAAATACTTAATTAAATGTACAAATATGTTGTGAAACAAGTGTTTTATCCTGTGTTTCTTCAAAAGTAATCGTTAATAATGATTACTTTAGATTTATGATTATTAAATTAATCGATTACTTGTTATTAGTCAAATAATTGATTAATAATTGATTATCCAAAATTGACTAAATAATCAATTATTAATCGATTATTTTTCAAAGTAATTGAATCCATGTCTGTTGCACGGATGTTCCTTGCATGAAGCGTTATCAAAGTTGTTCCATGCAGAACTCTATGTTGCTATGGCTACAAACAGGAAAAGCTTACAAAATCTTCTTCTCTGAAACTACAAGGCCTAGAGCTTAAATATTTAGCATGTGGCATTGTCTAGTGGACGGACCTCTACCAAGAGTATTCAAATAATGAGCCCCGGGTCAAAATTGACCCTGCCCGGGGGGTCACTTGGTTTTACATAGGCTTATATAGGAGAATTTTTTAAAATCTTCTTCTCTGAAACCACAAGGCCTAGAGGTTAGATATTTAGCATGTTGTATTGTCTAGTGGACCTCTACCAACATTGTTCAAATAATGAGCCCTGGGTCAAAATTGACCCCGCCTGGGGGGGTCACTTGGTTTTACATAGGCTTATATAAGAAAAAAAAAATCTTCTACTCTGAAACCACAAGGCCTAGAGCTGAGATATTTAGCATGTAGCATTGTCTAGCGACAGGCAGATAATAGATAATATGGGTTTTTCACAGACCTTTGCGCATGCGCGACATCAATGCATATCAACCGTATTAGCAACTGAGGGGGCAGTTACACGCCACTGCATAAGCGATATATACCGATATTGATCTATCATTTATATTTGTTTTATAAAACACTTTAACGAGATTGTTAAAAATCATTTACTGATGTTTAATGATATATTATTCTTTTTATCATTCAAATATATTTTTAAAAAGTTATTATTTAGAATGATCAATGAAAAAAGTAAACGACGGACACATCTAATAGTTGTCTAATAAACTATTTATCATTCCTGTGAAGTTCCAATTAAATTATTATGGTAGTATTCAAAATTATGAATAAAGACTAAAGGTAGCGTTAGAAGTTCCCTTAAGTGTCTATTAGTTCATTCATAAGTATCATGGAGGAAGGGAAATGTTATTAAGTTTAACATTAGATATGTTGTCGAGAAATGCAAAATATGTGACCACTTTTTCTAAAAGCACTACTTAGTATTCTCTCTGTAATTATTTCATTACATTTTTAGCTCACCTGAGCTGGCTCAGGGTGAGCTATTAGGATCGATGAATGTCCGTCGTCCGTCGGACGTCGTCCGTCGTCCGTCCACATTTAGTTCGTTAACGCTCTAGTGGTCACATTTTTTCCTCAATTGTCACGAAACTTGGTCAGGATGTTTGTCCCAGGAATTACTCGGACGAGTTCGAATATGGGTCATCTGGGGTCAAAAACTAGGTCACAGAGCCCAAAAATAGAAAAATCTTGTTAAGGCTCTAGAGGCTACTGTTTCAGTCCAAATATCCTGGCAATTTGTCAGAAAGGTTGTTTGGTTGATTTCTAGCTCAAGTTTTAATATGGGTCACCTGGGGTCAAAAACTAGGTCACACAGCCCAAATATGGAAAAACCTTGTTAACACTCTAGAGGTAACATTTTCAGCCCAAATATCCTGGAAATTTGTCAGAAAGGTTGTTAAGATGATTTCTAGCCCAAGTTCGAATATGGGTCATCTGGGGTCAAAAACTAGGTCACAGCCCAAATATGGAAAAACCTTGTTAACACTCTAGATGTTACATTTTCAGCCCAGATATCCTTGAAATTTGTCAGAAAGGTTGTTTTGATGATTTCTAGTTTTAATAGTGTGTTGTTTATTGAACACCTCATTTGCTAATTTTATTGCAGTATTTTAACACCATAAGATTGATTTGTAATCAGTACACATCTTGGATCTCTCTATGGTAAGGCCAGAGTTTTTATATCTCTTGGTTTATGCGACTGCCTGTCCTATGAATAACAATGACATTATGAACTGATATTTTATTTGTATTATTTCCGCTGTTCCGACTTCACAGACTAGTTAATGAAATGTCAGAATAGTAGGGATATATAATTGAAAGTAATTATTTTAAAGTGTTTATTTTGTTCGAAAATGACGATTATTGACAGGTGCAGTAGACTGATGTTCAATATGTGCTCTGTTCAATACAGTAGGAAAAGTCCTTCATACTCAACATTTTAGAAAACTTCCCATAAACCAAGCAATATAAAAACTCTGGCCTAAAATTGGCACTTATAAGGTTTTAAATAGCGATGATGCAATACATGTTCTTGACCCCTAGTTGAACTTCCATGTTAAAGAATGTAGTTGTAATTTTTGCATTCACATCACAAGACTTACTCTTCCATCTATCACTTTGGAAAGTACCATAAATTATTTAAAAAATGAACAGCTCACAGTGCAGATCATGATCAGACAGGAAAATAATGAATAGCTTACAGTGTAGATCATGATCAGACAGCAAACTAATGAATAGTTTACAGTGCAGATCATGATCAGACAGCAAAATAATGAATAGCTTACAATGCAGATCATGATCAGACAACAAAATAATGAATAATGAAAGTGCAGATCATGATCAGACAGCAAAATAATGCATAGCAAACAGTGCAGACCATGATCAGACAGCTAAATAATGAAAGTGCAGATCATGATCAGACAGCAAAACAATGAATAGCAAACAGTGCAGATCATGATCAAACAGAAAAAAATAAATAGCTGACAGTGCAGATCATGACCAGCCAGCATACAATGAATAGCTTACAGTGCAGATTATGATCAGACAGCAAAACAGGCCAAAGTGCAGATCATGATCGAGCAAAATAATGAGGCCTAGAACTTAGATATTCAGCATGTGGCAATAATTGACTCTCTACCAAGATTGTTCAAATCATGACCGGGGGGGGGGGGGGGATCTTTTGATTTTACATAAGCTTATTAAGAGGATATCATGAGCCAAAGGTAAAAATTGATCCTTTCTGCTATTAATAACCTTTTATTTTTGCCAATGGTAGACAGGTGAGCGATACAGGGCCATCATGGCCCTCTTGTTTACAGATTTGTGATGAAATTATTTTCTTTCATAAAATGGTATGGTAACAGTTTAAAATATATTTTAATGTCTCCCCTTTTGTCTAAATGGGGATATGATTTAAAAGAAATAATAATCATCTGCAACGATTAATAGTTTCAATATACAGGCGTAATAATTAACTGCACGGACCTAAATACACATATGGTCCATGTTAACTGAAATAAAAGTACATGCACAACTTTTTTTTGTTTCCTGTCTAAATATCTTTGAAATAGTATAACGAGGTTAAACTTTTAATTAAAATAAGATATAATGTTGAAATTAAAGGATATTCATTTATTCTTTCAGATCTATACAGTCTCAATTATGTCAGAAGCTTGAAAGAAAACGCGGACCGCATCGCGTTTTTCATTTTTTTTGTTTTTGTATCTTCATATGAATACCATTATTTGGTACTATGACAACTCTTTTAAAGCTATGAGAATTATTTTCGTGTTTCTTAAAAAAGAAATCATTTAGTGTAAGTAACAGCAGCGTTTTGAATTGATATTCTTAATGATTGATATGTATTTTTACCCGGAAAAGTAGAATAATAAATGAATAAAAACGGCCCATACAGCCGTTTATATACTTCAAGTTGTAGAAGTATGATAGCATTTTTAAAACATTTTTAAAGCATTTTCTGTCTTTTCATTTACTCTATTATGGCAACACTTTCCAATTTTAATTATTAAAACTTTCTTCACCCGCTTTTTCATCATCTGTTTTCAAACTGATCAAAACGGAGCTATGTACACGGGTCCGTTTTTCTAACTATATTTCTATTAATTTGCTTTCTTTAGTATATGTTGCTGACTTCGTAAAATAATCGTTAGTAGATTATTTTAAAATCATGATTGATGTGTTATTAAGCTGTAGTAAGTTACTTAGTATAGGTCCATGCCCGTAGAAGTTGACGAGTTACGGAAAAAAAAACTCTCACGCTGTACTTGCCATTACTATTTATCATTATTTGCTTCCGTTTTCAAGTTCGCTTTGACATTTTTATGCCCCCCACAAAGTGGGGTGCATATAGCGTTGCACTTGTCCGTCCGTCCGTCCGTCCGTGAGTCCGTCAGTCCGTCCGCCCGCCCCCCCCTACGTCCCGAAATCTTGTGAACGCAACTCCTCTTAAACCGGATGGCGATTTTGCTTAAACTTCCAGGGGATGAACAACCTTAATGTGTAGATGGTAGTAAAGGAAGGAATTTTCGCGGCGACCAAATTTAACAGAATTATGGCCCTTTTGTTGATTTTTTCACTATATATCTTGTGAACGCAACTCCTCTTAAACCGGATGGCAGATTTTGCTTAAACTTCCAGGGGATGAACAACCTTAATGTGTAGATGGTAGTAAAGAAAGGAATTTTTGCTGCGACCAAATTTAACAGATTATGGCCCTTTGTTGATTTTTTCACTATATACTATGTAGAAATTTTGTGAACGCAACTCCTCTTAAACCGGATGGCAGATTTTGCTTAAACTTCCAGGGATGAACAACCTTAATGTGTAGATGGCAGTAAAGGAAGGAATTTTTGCTCGGCCAAATTTAACAGAATTATGGCCCTTTGTTGATTTTTTCACTATATACCATATAGAAATTTTGTGAACGCAACTCCTCTTAAACTGGTTGGCAGATTTTGCTTAAACTTCCAGGGATGAACAACCTTAATGTGTAGATGGTAGTAAAGGAAGGAATTTTTGTTGCGACCAAATTTAACAGAATTATGGCCCTTTGTTAAGTTTTCACTATATACCATATAGAAATATTGTGAACGCAACTCCTCTTAAACCGGATGGCAGATTTTGCTTAAACTTCCAGGGATGAACAGCTTTAATGTGTAGATGGTAGTAAAGGAAGAATTTTTGTTGCGACCAAATTTAACAGAATTATGGCCCTTTGTTGATTTTTTCACTATATACCATATAAATTTGTTGCGACCAAATTTAACAGAATTATGGCCCTTTGTTGATTTTTTCACAATACCATATAAATAATTGAACATATAAATTTTACATTTGTAATTTAATTTAACATGTACATAAGGTTACCTGTAGATCTTTTAGGTATATGTACAGAAATGAAACGTGGAATGAAAGTTCCACTAAAATCTTACATACGATATGCTTGCTCTTGTTTATGGCACTCTGCACAGGGGGCACGGTGTCCTTTGGACACAATTCTAGTTCAAAATGTTTTATTGTAATTTACTTCATAATTTCTTTATTCTTTTGTTTAGATAATAAAGTAATTTACATTAATAGTTAATACACAAAATCAGCTGTAGAAGCATTTCTGTTCGAAGAAAGAAAACTCCCACATCACGTATTTTCTTTGCTTTATTTTTTAATTCTAATACAAGTACAAATTTACTTAACTTATTAACTTGTACGAAACGAGTTAACTTATTAAGAAACACATTACTGATATTTTGTTGAAATGCTGAAAGTACAGTTTTATTACTTCCTGTAAGCATTTTTGCACATTCATGAAATCGTAAATGAAGCCTTCGCCGGCGATCTTTTCTTTTCTCCATAGTATAATTTCATTATTTTCTACAATTAAAGTTACAAAATATACTTATTTAAGTATTACTAAGGGTATAATTTATAGTAGAAATAAGCTAATAATTTAGCAAAATACACGATAATCATAGGATTTTACATTCATGAAACATAAAAAATGTAATACGCTTCCGTTATCGGACCGAAACTGCCCCCTCATTCGCCGATCGATAACCGTTTGTGCTCTTTAACACTGAAGAGTACGCAAGAACGATAAGTCTGTGAAAAACCCGTATTTATATGTTACTTGATATTGTGTAGTGGACCTCTACGAATTATGTTAGAATCATGACCCCTTTTATTAGCAAATGGTAGTCAGGTGAGCGATATAGGGCCATCATGGCCCTCTTGTTTAATTCCTCCCTTGGGATTTCAAGCAATAATGTACCCAAGTTAAGTGACCTCCTGTAAAAGGTGACTAGTGACCATTAATTTTACTTCCCAGTCATTACATTTACCTGTTACTAAACCACCAACTTATAAAATAGACCGACTTGTAAAATCATACAAAATGTGGGTGATTTTCAATCAATAGTGAGAGAGAAAAGTATAGCAAATTAACGTGTTATGGACCTTTACTAATTGAAATAAAATAGAAACCTGATTTTTTGAGATTTTCATAAAAGTATATACACTTTTATGTTTGTACATGTCTAAATACCTATCTTAATACAAGTACTTAATAATCTGCATTGTAGTAGCAACTTCATTCTTCATGTAAGAGTCTTTGCATAATTATGTGGTCAGAAGTATATCCTGAGTTAAGAGACCACCATTTCAACTTCCCCTATGTGGTTGCACAAGAAAGGTTTGACTTTACTCAGATCAACCATTATATGGGCCATCATGGCCCTCTTCTATGAAAATCACAACTTATTTCAGACGCATTTTGGAAAAAATATTTGGGTAGCATGGGGCTTCTGTAAAGATTTTTATAATATTAAGTGATCAACAAAGATGTCTGATCTCATTTCACCAAATGATTTGCACTATGATTTAAGGCTGTTTACAAGTAATATAGTAAAGGGAGAAAACTTTCATATGACTGGTAAAACAGACGATATGTGTAAGAAATTTTGCTGCTTGACTGTTTATTTGAAAAAAATGTAGTATTAAATTTGCTTCGTAATTAATATGTCCAATTCAGAGGGATGGATACAATGTTGTACAATTTTGGGATGTACAAAATAATTTTAAAAAAAAATTTCCACAGGCCTTACTGAGATAACCAGAATCATAATGAACTTTAATCCTAGGCCATATTGTTAAACAGTTTGTTTTGACTTGCATTTAGATGTAATCACAAAGAGGAAAAGCTCATATTAACTTACAAAATTAGCTAGACAACTTCCTGGATTTTTAAGTACCAGTTTAGATTTGGATGTAAATGTGGTAGATTTGTTTGTTTTGACATAGTATAAAACCTATAGAATTGGTCTGTTTTGTTACTTAATTTGTGAATAATGCCAAGAACATTCAAGCAACTGAATGAAGATGATGCAGGTAATTTGTTTGTAATTTTGTTGAAAGTTTTGCTTTTACTTTGAAGATACTCAAACACTTGTTCAACACTCGAAACAGGAAGTTCACTTTGCAACTTCATAACTGCATGGAAATATTAATTTTATGTATGATAAAAAAAAAATACATGTAACAATTTGAGAACTGTTAAAAGTCAATAATGATGCAAGCTTCTATCATGGACATAATTTATCTCAGTAACTACTTACAGGATTGATTTTAAACTTAACAGTCATCAAACCCTGTGAGCCATGACGCTAGATGACCTATGTTAGATTTTCCCGATTATTCCTGTCACAATTTCCATTCAACTTTAATCACACTTGCTCAGAAGGTTACCTGTAACCTGTAGATGGTCTCTTTTGTTTTTAGGGTCAGTGGGTCACAGTGACCCAAAAAATGAAAAAATATAGTATTTATGATAGGTATTCAATATAATTATATAAAATGATAAAGAACATTTGTATCTTCTTCCAAGAAATAAAGAGAGGTGTCAAAGCAGTAACTCTCTCTTCTACATTTAGTGTGTAATTTCAGTAAGTGCTAAAAGTATGGTCCAAATTTACATATACTGTCTGTGTCAATTGATATGAAAATTATAGGGTTACCGGAAATATTGAGCAGTGACACAATACATGTATGCAATAACCATATTCTCAACTAATCTTGAGTACATATTATATTGTTGGCTTAGGCCAAAAAAAAAAAATATGTATGTTTCCGGTACCCTGACCTTCCCTATTTTTAACCCCCGACCCTAAACTTTTTATTGACAAAAAAATAACAATTTGAGTACGAAATAATTTGAGAACGAATCATTCGCGGGTAAGAATCATTCGCCCTGGGCTTCCGTTAAGCGGCGTCAACCGTAGCGTAGCAGTAGCGGCCGTAAAATACACCATAAAATTGGACCAGTATGCCAATACACAAGACTCCCGGCGTACACTTGACTTCCTTAAATTTCTGAGGACGCCAAAATCGCCAACCCATCGTATCGTATATAAGGGCTTTATCGTTGGTACCGGTTTCCCATATGACCAACGCCTCCAGAAGAGGTTAGTTATACCCCCAAAACGAAGTTTAGGGGGGTATATAGGAGTCACCCGGTGGTTGGTCGGTCGGTCGGTCGGTCGGTCGGTCGGTCGGTCGGGCGGTCTGTTGCTTTTCCTTGTCCGGAGCATAACTTGAAAACTACTAGTTGGAATTCAATACAACTTCATACAATGGTCAAGCACTTGAGAGGAAGTGCGTGCACAAGAACTATAACTCCATCTTGACTAATTACAGAGTTATTGCCCTTTGTTACTTTTTCCTTGTCCGGAGCATAACTTGAAAACTACTGGTTGGAATTCATACAACTTCATACAATGGTCAAGCACTTGAGAGGAAGTGCAGTGCACAAGAACTATAACTCCATCTTGACTAATTACAGAGTTATTGCCCTTTGTTACTTTTTCCTTGTCCGGAGCATAACTTGAAAACTACTGGTTGGAATTCAATACAACTTCATACAATGGTCAAGCACATTGAGAGGAAGTGCGTGCACAAGAACTATAACTCCATCTTGACTAATTACAGAGTTTTGCCCTTTGTTACGTTTCCTTGTCCGGAGCATAACTTGAAAACTACTGGTTGGAATTCAATACAACTTCATACAATGGTCAGCACTTGAGAGGAAGTGCAGTGCACAAGAACCATAACTCCATTTTGACTAATTACAGAGTTATTGCCCTTTGTTACTTTTCCTTGTCCGGAGCATAACTTGAAATCTACTAGTTGGAATTCAATACAACTTCATACAATGGTCAAGCACACTCAGAGGAAGTGCAGTGTACAAGAACTATAACTCTATCTTGAGTATTTACTGAGTTATTGCCCTTTGTTAGTTTTCCTTGTCCGGAGCATAACTTGAAAACTACTGGTTGGAATTCAAACAACTTCATACAATGATCAGCACATTGAGAGGACGTGCAGTGCACAAGAACTATAACTCCATCTTGACTATTACAGAGTATTGCCCTTTGTTACTTTTCCTTGTCCGGAGCATAACTTGAAAACTACTGGTTGGAATTCAATACAACTTCATACAATGATCAAGCACACTCAGAGGAAGTGCAGTGTACAAGAACTATAACTCTATCTTGAGTATTTACTGAGTTATTGCCCTTTGTTACTTTTCCTTGTCCGAAGCATAACTTGAAAACTACTGGTTGGAATTCAATACAACCTCATACAATGGTCAAGTACTTTAGAGGAAGTGCGTGCACAGTAACCATAACTTCATCTTGACTCATTACAGAGTTATTACCCTTTGTTACTTTTCCTTGTCCGGAGCATAACTTGAAAACTTCTGCTTGGAATTCAATACAACTTCATACAATGGTCAAGCACAGTGAGAGGGAGTGCAGTGCACAGTAACCATAACTCCATCTTGACTAATTACAGGGTTATTGCCCTTTGTTACTTTTCCCTGTCTGGAGCTTTTTTGAAAACTACAAGTTGGAATTCAATACACTTCATACAATGGTCAAGCACAATGAGAGGAACTGCTAGAACAATATCTCTTTTTAGTTTGTTTGCAGGTATTATGTTACTCGAACTTCTTCAGTTTATAAAGCAATCCTTTTGGGGGTATTACCATTTAGTGATAGCTCTAGTTATTTTAGGTTTCGGAGGATAGTGCAAGATACAGAAACACCCCTGGTTCTTATACATGCCAGGTGTATAGCACCCATACATGGGACCTTGGTTTTGGTCTCATCCGAAAGACTGTTAGAAATTTTAGTTGGTCAGCCCCGGGAATCGAACCCGCTACCCCGAGATTACAAGTCTCACGCTCAACTGATTGAGCTATCCGGGCTGACTTCGCCGACCCATGGCGTCCATAAATATGTAACATTTTCTCCATTTCGGGACTGCCCGCGTAATTTGTCACGCTATGCGCTCACAATCGGCAGTCGATTCGCTCTGGAACGACGTAAACTCCGCCCCCAGCAATTATCGTGGGCTATGATTGACAGATGCCGTGTTTGGTCAGCGTAATTACCCGAGATTTCGTGGGCTTATTTTGAAATGATGCGATAATTAGCAACATTTTTTGACGGCATAATTTTACTTCTATTACTGTGTAAACAATTAATATGACACGGTGTTGTTTGAAGATCCCAGCATCTAGCAGTAATTTTGTCTACTCTATTGCCGAAAATGAACGTCCTTTCAAAACTGTGAATCGGCGCTTTTAGAACTTGATTTTAATGTCTCGTCGGTAATGCAGGTGTAAATGCAAGTTTTGTGTAAAATGGATTTGGAAAAAGTTGTCATATTGTGCTTGTCTGGTACAACATTCATGTACTTCGTTTCATTTCGTCGTTTTGGCGCCGGCCGAATCTAACAAATGTATGTAAGCGTAATGAGGAGTCTGAAAGCACAGAATCTGCTTTCAAATAAAAAACTTTAAGGTTGAAAAGATGTGTTATTGCACATTTTTTTTTTTTTTCAGTCTTAGGGGAAATGTTTCGGGGCCCTTTGGAAGGGGAATGTTTAGTCATTTTGCTACAAAAGTGGACATTTTAGAAAATCTATAAAATGTAGTGTAATTGACATTATTCTTTTGCCATTTATTATTCTTTTGAAATCCTTTGAACACCGTTTTCGTTGAAAAATTAACAAAAATCGGGGTCGCGAAAATAGGTGACAAACGAAAAATCGGCGATATTCGGCCAAGGTCTTTACTATTTGAAAGACCTTGATTTGGCTGACTTTTTCATATGTAAGTTATCAAAAGGTTGCAAGAAATTATTCTAAAGCATTTTAATTTATGAAAACTTACGTTTTTAGCTCGACTATTCGAAGAATAAGGAGGCTATTGCACTCGCCCCAGCGTCGGCTTAGGTGTCGGCGTTGGCATCTGCGTTGGTTAAAGTTTTTATAAAGTCAAATATCTTGTATACTATCAAAGGTATTGGCTTGAAACTCAAACTATATGTTGACCATCAACATCTACACCTGAGGAAACAATCCCCATAACTCTGTTTTGTTTTTTGATAGATTTATGCCACTTTTTAACTTAGAATTTTGGTTAAAATTTTTTATAAATTCAAATATCTTGAATACTATCAAAGGTATTGACTTAAAACTCAAAGTATATGTCTACCATCAGCATCTGCACATGAGGAAACAATCCCCTTAACTCTGTTTTGTTTTTTGACAGATTTATGCCCCTTTTTAACTTAGAATTTTTGGTTAAAGTTTTTTATAAATTTAAATATCTTGAATACTATCAAAGGTATTGACTTGAAACTCAAAGTATAATTATGTCTACCATCAACATCTACAACTGAGGAAACAATCCCTATAACTCTGTTTTGATTTTTGACAGATTTATGCCCCTTTTTAACTTAGAATTTTTGGGAAAAGATTTTATAAAGTCAAATATTTTGAATACTTATAAAGGTAATGACTTGAAACTCAAAGTATGTGTCCACCATCAACATCTTCACCTGAGGAAACAATCCCCATAACTCTGTTTCGATTTTTGTTATATTTATGCCCCTTTTTAACTTAGAATTTTTTGTTAAAGATTTTAATAAAGTCTTATATCTTGAATTCTATCAAACATATGGACTTGAAACTTAAAATGTATGTTTACTATCAACATCTTCACCAATGTTTTTTAGTTTTGACATAATTATGCCCCTTTTTAACTTAGAATTTTGTCACAGTTTTTACCAGACTATTATATGGAAATACTTGAAATGGCTTACTTTAATTTGAAATGTCATTGAATAATTATGCAGTCATGCTTTTTTAATTTTATACATATCAAGTTTGAAACGTTACAAAGTTATGCATGATCAAATATGCAAGGTCATGTATTTCTTTAAAATTATCCCCGTTGGCTTACAGAATCCAGAGTAAGGCTTTGCATGTAATGTACATTTACGAAGGTCTTTGAACAAGTTTCATATCTTTGACCTTAATTCTTATAGACAATTACACATTACACTTGTTCTTAGACAAAAAAAAACATAGTCGAGCGTGCTGTCATGAGACAGCTCTTGTTATAACAGTTTTGGCCAACTCTTCAATAAATAATTTTTTTTTTTCAACATTTTGACTTTTAAAGTGGATTTTTTTGTAAAAATATGGGGAAAAATATATATTAATTTTGGAGAAGAATATGGCCGAATTTTGGGCCAAAAAAGGCCCGAAAAAACACTGTTAATAAACTACAATAAAAATTATAATGATATGTTGTTTTGTAAATGAATTTATTAAGTACTTGCTATCTTATGCACTGAATAATTCAGATCTTTGGAAGTTTATTTTACAGACAGGCTCTTCATTTTCATTTTTTTAACATTAAGTAAGGTATTTGATGATGATGATTGATGATGATGATGTCCCACAATGTCCAATAGGTTCGGGTTCTGGGGACTCCATAAAATTTTCGCAGGGACTTCCAAATCCAGTTGGCTTGGAGTCAGGACTTCCTTAATTTGAAACTTAGTGGAAGCTGGTTCGAATTTAAATGAGGACGAATCAAAGGGTACATAAAAAGCTGTGTATTAAAAGTAGGAAGCATATACATCTACATTTACAACCATCTATGGGAATTCTACTTCTATGAAGAAGGCTATTCTACTCGCCCTGCAAAAAAAATAAAAATATAAAAAAATCGACCTACCTACCCTATTTTTTTCTGGCATGTCACAGGAAACATACATATTATTTTTTTTGGCCTTAAGTAATCTTATTACAAGTCAATGATATATTATCAGCAGTTTGATACTATAATGAAACAGGCAATCAAGTTGTTCACAGTATTTGGGCTAATTCCTGTGGGGGAACAAAAACTGTATCGTCTGCAACATATTACTTTATTACGGCCTTTCCGAATGTGCAGTTGTCTACTGTGTGGAAATTGAAATACTAAGAAATGCAACATTTGTAATGAAATTGTCCTGAAAAAACAAAAAGGAATTATTTATTAAAAGGAGTTATTTGTTAGTTGTCATAAACTGAATGAACTTAAGGGGGGGTCACTGGTGAGGTTTTGGATTTTTGCACTTCCAGAAATTTACATTTGTTATATTTCAAAACTGATGATTTAACAGGAAAAAACAATTATGCAGTAACGTTGTAAACTTATGCACAATAGGAACATTTTAGTGCCAAAATTGAACATTTTGAGAAAAAATATTTTGACCTCACATTTTTTGACTAAATTGACAAATTTTGCCATATGCCAAAATGGGGGTAGGGGTACAAAAATAGTCATTTCTCAAAAACCATTTAAAGGTCCAATACTAATGAAAGCGAAAATTCAAATACATCTTAAAAAACACAGAAATAAGTTAGTTTTAATAAAAAATGAAAGTTGGTATGTAGAAATTCTAAATAAATCGCAGTACATGTGCAATTATTTTTCTATGCATTATGAAGAAAGTTAAAAGACCTGGGTAGTCATTTTGTCGATTCACTGAGATTTCAACATAATACACATACTTTTCTTCGTGTTTCAAACACTTTCTGTACATTTCAACCTGCCAATCTTCATTATTTAGTGTCTTGCATAAGGTAATGTACTTGCCATTGAAATAACTGTCACTTAATTTTCGCTTAGTAGTGGACCTTTAAGATATTTACCTAATTCAAACTTTATTACAAGAAGAATTGTTAGGATATAAAAATACATTAATAACTAGTTCCTTTTACAGTTCTTTGTAACAGACCTATGCCGTCATATCTCAAAGCTCGTCGAAATCTAAAAAAAACAACACATTTTTTGTTAGATTTTATTAGCTCACCTGGCACAAAGTGCAAGAGTGAGCTATAAGGATCGCTTTCCGTCCGGGGTCCATCGTACGTCCATACGTCTGTCCGTCCGTCCACCATTTTCTTCAAACAACATCTCCTCTGAAACCACTGGTCAAAGGTTGATGAAACTTTGCAGGGATGTTCCTTGGATGAAGCTCTATCAAAGTTGTTCAAAGAATTCCATTCCATGCAGAAATCTGGTTGCTATGGCAACAAATAGGAAAAACTTAAAAAATCTTCTTCTCTGAAACCACAAGGCCTAGAGCCTAGATATTAAGCATGTAGCATTGTCTAGTGGACCTCTACCAAGAGTGTTCAAATTATGACCCTCGAGTCAAAATTGACCCCATGCGGGTGGTCACTTAGTTTTGCATAGGCTTATATTGGAAAAACTTTAAAAATCTTCTTCTCTGAACCCACAAGGCCTAGAGCTTAGATATTTGGCATGTAACATTGGCTAGTGGACCTCTACCAAGATTGTTCAAATTATGACACCTGGGTCAAAATTGACCCTGCCGGGGGTCACTTGGTTTTGCAAAGGCTAAAATAGGAAAAACTTTAAAAATCTTCTTCTCTGAAACCACAAGGCCTAGAGCTTAGATATTTGGCATGTAGCATTGTTTAGTGAGCCTCTACCAAGATTGTTGAAATTATGACCCCCGGGTCAAAATTGACCCTGTGCTGGTGGTCACTTAGTTTTACATAGGCTTATATAGGAAAAACTTTAAAAATCATCTTCTCTGAAACCACAAGGCCTGGAGCTTAGATATTTGGCATGTGGCATTGGCTAGTGCACCTCTACTAAGATTCACCTGGCGGGGGGAAGGGGGTCACTTCGTTTTACATAGGCTCATATAGGAAAAACTTAAAAAAATTTTCTCTGAAACCACAAGGCCTAGAGCTGAGAAATTTAGCATGTAGCATTGTCTAGTGGACCTTTACCAAGATTGTTCAAATTATGACCCCCTGGTCAAAATTAACCCTTCCCGGGAGGGGGGAAAAGCACTTGATTTCACATAGGCTTATAAAGGGAAAACTTAAAAAAAAACACAAGGCCGACAGGCAGATAATAGATATTTGAAATGTTACTTAGCATTGTGAAGTGGACCGCTACGAATTATGTTAGAATCATGACACCTTTTATTATAGCAAATGGTAGTCAGTTGAGCGATATAGGGCCATCTTGGCCCTCTTGTTGAATTTCTTTCTTATATGCACATTGACCCCCATTGCTTCACCAGGGTGAGCTTTTCTGATCAATGATTGTCTGTCGTCTGTCGTCCGTCGTCCGTCAACATTTTGATTCAAATGACATCTCCTCTGAAATCACTAGGCCAATATTGATGAAACTATGCAGGGATGTTCCTTGCATGAAGCTCTACCAAAGTTGTTCAAAGAATTCCATTCCATGCAGAACTCAAGAAAAAGTTAAAAAATCTTCTTCTCTGAAACCACAAGGCCTAGAGCTTAGATATTTGGCATGTAGCATTGTCTAGTGGACCTCTACCAAGATTGTTCAAATTATGCCCGTGGGGTCAAAATTGAAAGCACAGGTGGCCACTTAGTTTTGCATAGGCTTATATAGGAAAATTTTTAAAAATCATCTTCTCTGAAACCACAAGGCCTAGAGCTTAGATATTTGGCAGGTAGCATTTGCTAGTAGACCTCTACCAAGATTGTTCAAATTATGACCCTGGGATCAAAATTGACTTTGCCCGGGGGGTCACTTAGTTTTTCATAGGCTGATATAGGAAAAACTTTAAAAAGCTTCTCTGAAACCATAAGACCTAGAGCTAAGATATTTGGCATGTAGCATTGCCTAGTAGACCTCTTCAAAGTTTGTTCAATTTTGACCTTTCCATGGGGGGGGCATTTCTTTTACAAATATGTATACAGGAAAACCTATTTGGTATATAACATTGTCTAGTGATCTTCCACCAGGCAAGTGGACTTGTACCAAGGTGAGCGATATAGGGCCATCTTGGCCCTCTTGTTTATGTTTGCATTCTTAAACAAAGGTTATAAACAAATTGTAGGCAAAATATCTAAAAAACCTTGTTATTCCTTTATCATTAAAATATTCATTAGTTAAAAATTGAATCAAAGCGCTGAAGGCACTGGAGGTGTCCTTTATACGATAATAGTGACCACTTCCCAAAGCATACATATCTTAAATGGTAGTGTAACATTGTAACAAGAGGACAGTGATGATTCAAAACTGCAGAGCTGCTTCTAGTTTGAATATGTTGCTCCATTGATGTACTAAATGCGAACACCCACGTTTAGTGTGGGGTACAATGACAGGATATGACAAGTGTATATTACCAGCTTACCCATTCATATCATATGAACTTCCGTGTCATTGACCAATCAAAAAGCTGGTAATTTCATGGAAGGGCAATAAATACATCAATTATTGGATTAGCTAGAGTTATGGCTCTTGGTCACAGCACTCCCAGATGGTGGGATTCAAGTATTAATTCAATCCCAGTGTTCAATAGTATCCAACTTTTACTGACAAGGTTTTAATAGAAAGGGAGATTATTTAAATAGTTATGTTATCTAAATTACAGTTCTCCATATCCTAAATGTCTTCAATCATTGCATGAAGTATCAAATCACCAGGGCCCTAGTGGTCTGTAAATCAAACTGTTTTTACTGCAACATCATTTCACCCTTAATTTATAAATCCTGCCCTAGCTGAGTGGTGCTTACATTGTAATCTTTCATGTATCTATCTTGAATATTTCCTCCAAATATGAATCATACTTAAGTTTCTTGATATATTAGAGTCTGCATAGGACTGACGTACACTTGTATAAACCCAAAAACTGTGTTGAGCCGCCAGCTGTAAAAAGGGCCAACTCCTTACCAAGTAGAGATAGGTAAAATAATACCTAATTAGACCTATCACTAAATGTGATTAATAGTAATTAGTCAAGATGGAGTTATTGTTCTTTTTCACTGCATTTCCTCTCATTTTGGTTGAGCATTGTATCAAGTTTTATTGAATTCTAACCAATAGTTTTCGAATTATGCCCCGGACAAGTAAAAAAGGGCAATAACTCTGTAATTACTGAAGACAGAGTTAATGTTCCTGTGCATTGCACTTGCTGTCAATGTACTTGACCATTGTATGAAGTTGTATTGAATTCCAACAAGTAGTTTTCAAGTTCTGCTCTGGACAAGGAAAAGTCACAAAGGGCAATAACTCTGTAATTACTAAAGATAGAGTTATGGTTCTTGTACACTGCACTTCCTCTCATTGGGCGACTATTGTATGAAATTGTATTGAATTCCAACTAGTACTTTTCAAGTTATGCTCCGGACAAGGAAAAGTAAGAAAGGGCAATAACCCTGTAATTAGTCAAGATGGAGTAATGGTTCTTGTGCACTGCACTTCCTCTCAATGTGCTTGAGCATTTTATGAAGTTGTATTGAATTCCAACCAGTAGTTTTCAAGTTATGCTCCAGACAAGGAAAAGAAACACAGGGCAATAATTCTGTAATTAGTCAAGATAGAGTTATGGTTCTTGAACACTGCACTTCCTCTCATTGCGCTTGACCATTGTATGAGTTGTATTGAGTTCCAACTTGTAGTTTTCAAGTTATGCTCCGGCCAAGGAAAATGCAACAGACTGACCACCCGACCAACTACCGGGTGACTCCTATATACCCCCTTAAATTGGTTTCGGGGGTATAAATAATAGATGTATTAAACATGCATATTGTACCACAGAAAAGTGGTCTCGATTTTTCTCAACAGCCAGTAATAAAAAAGTTAAAAAGTAAGCTATTTACAGTAACTACAAAGGGAAGTAATTCTAAAAACAAGGGTAGCTCATGGCGGTGAACATTTATGCCATGTTAAATAAAAATCCCTCCATGCAGAAATTCTCCGGACAAAGATATTATTGGATTTAACAATGAACCTCTATGTGTGACCTTGACCCTAGACCTTGTTCATGCACATGATCCTTTGTTTCATGGTGGTGAACATTTGTGCCAAGTAACATCAAAATCCCTTAAGCATGAAGAAGATATGCTCCGAACAAAGTCATTCTTGAATTTGACCTTTAACCTTTAAGAGAGTGACATTGACCTTAGAACTAGGGACCTGGTTCTCGGGCATGACACTCCGACTCGTGATGGTGAACAATTGTGCCAAGTTATTTAAGAATACCTCAATACATGGATAGTAACAGCTCGGACAAGCTGAACTCAGATGTACAGACGCACATGCATACACTTAACGGCCATTAAACAAGGCATTAAATCCCTATACCTGTAGAATGAATAAATAATTATGATTAAATAATTAAGTCAAATAAATTAACTCTCCTCCTCAACAAAACCAAGGGCATAAGCTATTTCTTAAGCATGTGAAAACCCTATTCATATCTACTAGACTACTAATTGAAAACTTTTACAACAATTTAATAGGGTTATTAAGGTAGTGATGTGAATCCGCCGGATTATACGGATATCGTTTCACTCTGTACCTTGAGTAACCTGTACCGCTGCGATAGCCTTGTGGTTAGAGCGTCCACTTAGTGTGCGGGAGGTTGTGGGTTCGATCCTCGGCCGCGTCATACGAAAGATGAGAAAAAAAAATGGTACTGACAGCTCCCTTGCTTGGCGCTCAGCATTATAAAAGGGTAGTTTCAGGAAGATAAAGAGAAGCTTCCGGCTTCTGGGAAAAGGTAAGTACTTGTTACTGGATACCCTGTTTGTCGCACAATAGCTTTGTAGCTAATGTTGTCTGTTGATCATATGCGACGTTAAATAAGGCTTCTTTATCTTTATCTTGGTATAATGTAAATATAAAACTGCAATTTCCCTGTCATTCATCATGTTTATTCGCTGAATAAGAATGAGTTAAGTTTTTTTACCGTGACGACAATGACACAGTTACTTAGTAAATTGGCTGTTTATAATTCTACCTCAAAGGGTAAACCCAACATATAAACATTAATTATTTTGTCCAAGCGTGGCTTTAGACATCAAGTCCAAATGGCTTTTCAACATCTCGAAACAGTCGAAAATCATTGCAAATTAGTTGCCAAAGTATTTGTGAAATTCCATTAGCATAGTTTTTCAGAATGTTTCATGTTCTGGTCATCTAATGAGCTTCCGCATTCTCTTATACATCTGCAATAGTTGCTGTGAACAGTTTTGATAAAGTTGGCTGTGTTGGATCAAATTCATCTGCTAAAGAACACATTGGACAGGTCAAGTCTTAGTTTCATTAGTCAATGTTGTTAATAGCTAGTCTGTTTGGTAAATATCATAATATGGTTCAAGAAACTGATAAAGCAACATCAACTTTGGAAATGCTTGGAGACCAGTAAGGTTCTTCAATTTGTCATTATTGTCCCTGCAATAGTCAATATCGAATCTCGTCTTCAGTTTCAGCACTTCAGTTTTCAGCTCAGGCGTTTCAGTCCTTAGTTTCTGTAAAATTGCATTCATATCATCCATTAAATCACCATCAATGTCCATCTGCAAAGTCGCGCCAGTTTCATCAGAGTCTAAGATGAGTACCAATGGCGTTTCCTCTTCTGTTAGCATCGGCCAACAAGTACAGCTTAAAAGCTTACTGACAGGACCCAGTCTGGATTCAGTCTTTCATACAAGTATGCCTTTTTCCCTGAAAGAAAGAATGTAAAGAGTCTTTACAAGTTATGTTTTACAGAATTAAGAAAAATGATAACCAAAGAAACAGTTAACTTTATAATGTATACAAGCATGGCAAGGGTGTTTAGTAGACCCAAGCTCCTGGGTTCTAACCCATGAAAATTTTGAAATACCTGTATTTGACCCGCAATAAAAAACCCTACGAGTCATATTTTCATGAATTTTCATTCATGCCTCTATTACTTAATGTAAATGTCCATCAACTTGTTAATTCCAAACACTCAGGCCACATCAACCATTGACGCATAAGAAAGTGAGAAAATCACTGACATGCGAGGTCAGGAAGATTATGTGACAAACAGGAAAAAGGGAACATTTAAGCCAGCTGCTAGACCTTGCTGTTTTAAGAATTGAATGGATATAAGGAACTCAAGGATATAAGGAACACATTTGATAGATCCCGGAGAGTTCGTAATTACTGCATACCGGTACTACGGTTTTCATCTACGAGATGTAGATCTACCGGTGAAAGATAACCTTATACTCAACTGCTGCAATGATCTCTCATCGCTGCCGGGCTATTTTTACGTAAATTAAAAGCAGCAAGCACATCACATGCATATGAAAAAATGACTGTAAAACTATTAAAAAAATAAACATAGGGTTGTGGGTATTCTTTTTCTTAGTTAGATCATTTTCTATCCATTTATAGCAGTTTTGAAGTAGAATTCGAGAAAAAGCTAATTATTAATTTGTTCATCCCCATTCTGTATTTACACTTATTTCTGCTTACTTGCGTGAAAATAAATCTACCATGTCCATTAAGTAGTGGATAAGGAAATCCCATTCTCATGTATTTCAGCGTTAATTTACAGTAAATACTTATTTCTGTCGTGATTCTTTTAAGCATCCTTTTTTCAATTATCAACATTTAAAGTGATCACGATGCTTTAATATTATTCTTAACATTTGTCTTCTTGGTCGTACTCTGTCATTAAATGTAGTATTTGTCGATCTCTGCATTGAGATAATTCATTCAAAATAATCGTATGGGTTGAGGTATTTCTTTTTCATCTCACAGTTCTAAAACACGTCTCTACATACATGTTTATATATATGTTTATACCAAATGCATTCAAATAAGCTCGACTGAAGCGGTCTGAACCGTCCAAACGTGGGAGAAAACCGCAAAAAATCCAAACATAAACACTACCGACCAATTTATCCCTTCAATAACTTTTTTATTTTTAGGTCCACGATCCAAAACGGATGTGATGATTTCATATATTATATGTGTCTATACAAATGGCATGATAACAGTTCGATCAAATTAAAAATTAACATTTCCTTACCAATTTTCTTATCCCCCCAAAAAACATTAAATTTCCGCCATTTTGACCAGAACTACATCAAATTCTCGCTTAAAGCCCCGAGATACATCGTTTACGTCCGACCGTCTGGTTCCGTAAAGTCTGAATGGTGGTCCTTTTATAGGGTTTTTTAGCTCGACTTTTCGTAAGTGTCACACCTTGGTTAAGTTTTTAGTACCACCCCACTTTATTTCAAAACTATTAGAGGTATGTATTTGAAACTTACTGTACTTGTCATAACCTCCATCTACAGACATAACTCTGTCAAGGTTTTTGACAGAATTATGGCCCTTTTTGACTTAGAAAATACATTGAATATGGGTAAAATCCACTTATTGACTTAACCCTTAGAAATATTGCTTTGAAACTTTGAATGCTTCTTAACATCATTATCCCCAGCTGTAGGCAAGAGAAGGTAACTCTGTTAAGGATTAAAAACAAAATTAAGGCCCTTTATCAACTTAGAATCTCGGTTAAGTTTTTCATACCAGTCCACTTTTTGACTGAACTGTTTGAGATATTACTTTGAAAGTTGGAATACCTGTTTACCATCATGATTCCCAAACATAGGCAGGAGAAGGTAATTTTGTCAAGGATTTTATTTGAATTATGGCCCTTTTCGACTTAAAAACTTAGTTAAAATTTTCATTCTTGTGCACTTGTTGACGTCACCATTTGAGATACTACTTTGAAAGTTGGAGTACTTATGTACCATTATGACACCTATTTGTAAGCAAGAGAAGATAACTCTGTGAAAATGTTTCTTGATTTGTACTTACAAATTCCTAGTTAAAGTCTTGTATGCCTTTAACTGTCAAAGTTTTGTTTTATTGGCAAGCACTAAAAAATTCGAGAGTGCTGTCCTACTGACAGCTCTTGTTAAGGATTGCATTCAATATTGGCAAAAACACCATGAATAATAGATGTGCAAGACACAAGTTTTGTGCTTAATATTATCCATCAAGGTGTTGCAGTATTATGTCCCTTTTAAGTTAGACATTTCTTATTGCATAATTTTCATGTACTTTTATTATAATGAACTATTGTATTATTATTGTAAACTCTTCTTTCAGTTTTAAAAGGATTGTTTTGAATATTGGAACAAACAGTCAACATGAATGTGCAAGACACAATTTTTATTTATATCCATCAAGTTGTTGCAAGTTATGCCCCTATGAATTTAGACATTTCTATTGCATAAAGTTTATGCATAAATGCCTCCTACAGTTTTCAGAGGGTTTCAATGAATATTGGTACACATAATCACCAAGAGTAGTTGATGTGCAACACACAATTTTAGTGTGTATCCATAAAGGTACCGTTCATACTATGACATTCCTGTCATTTAGATTTTATTTCGCATAGGTACATTTTGTGGAACAAACATGTCCTTTAGTTTACATAGTCACTAAAACTTTTTCAAGTGACATACCACCATAGCCTACAATAACTATTAATATGACAAAGTGCCATATGGAGGGAGGGTATTTAATCACAACAATGATAACTCTAGTTTTTATGTTTTCAGAAATTGAACGGAGAATCAAGGCGAATGACCCTGAATACAATGCACAGTTTGAATATGCGGTAAGATCATGCATAATAGAAATTTAATTATTTGAACCTGAGTCTGTGATTTTCCCTTAAAGGTGGATAATCAGATTTTGGCCATGTAACAGATTTGTTTGAAACTTTAACATCTTAATTCAAGTAAGATTTTCACTGGAGGTATTTTTAGCACCGACCATTCAAGAATAAGGAGGCTATTGCACTCGCCCCGGCGTCGGCGTCGGCGTTGGTTAAAGTTTTTCATAAAGTCAAATATCTTGAATACTATCGAAGGTTTTGACTTGAAACTCAAACTATATGTTTACCATCAACATCTACACATGAGGAAACAATCCCTATAGCCATGATTTTTAACAGATTTATGCCCCTTTTTAGCTCACCTGGCTACGCCAGGGTGAGCTTTTCTAATTGATGATTGTCCGTTGTCCGTCAACATTTTGATTCAAATGGCATCTCCTCTGAAACCACTAGGCCAATGTTGATAAAACTATGCAGGAATGTTCCTTGCATGAAGCTCTACCAAAATTGTTCAAAGAATTCCATTCCATGCAGAACTCTGGTTGCTATGGCAACAAATAGGAAAAACTTTAAAAATCTTCTTCTCTGAAACCACAAGGCCTAGAGCTTAGATATTTGGCATGTAGCATTGTCTAGTGGACCTCTACCAAGATTGTTCAAATTATGACCCCCGGGTCAAAATTGACCCCGCACGGGTGGGCACTTAGTTTTGCATAGGCTTTATTTAGGAAAAACTTTAAAAATCTTCTTCTCTGAAACCACAAGGCCTAGAGCTTAGATATTTGGCATGTAGCATTGTCTAGTGAACCTCTACTAAGATTGTTCAAATTATGACTCCTGGATCAAAATTGACACTTAGTTTTACACAGGCTTATATAGGAAAAACTTTAAAAATCTTCTTCTCTGAAACCACAAAGCCTAGAGCTAAGATATTTGGCATGTAGCATTGTCTAGTGGACCACTACCAAGATTGTTCAAATTATGCCCCTTGGATCAAAATTGACCTTTCCCGGGGGGTCACTTGTTTTACAAAGACGTATATAGGAAAACCTATTTGGTATTATAACATTGTCTAGTGATCTTCCACCAGGCAAGTGGACTTGCCCCTCTTGTTAATTTCTTTTGCCATACTGCAGACTTTGGCTAATTGCCAGAGGAGGTCTAGAATATGATTAAAGGACAAAAAACTGATGGCTCTTTTATAGGCTTTATACTGTTGGATATTTCTATAAAGGTTGAACGTCTACCTACTAATTGCAAAAGTGAATGGAAGAAAAGCTGTTGTGAGTTCAAGTAGGTAGAGAGATTGGAGGAGAGGCATAGTAGTGATTTTAAGTGATAGTGAAGATATGAAAGTATGCTTTTAACTGATGTCATTGCCAGAAAAAGCCAACCAGAAAATGTTTTCTCTTTTTCAGAACAACTACATCTGTACATCAAAGTACTCGATCTTTTCCTTTTTTCCGAAGAACATGTTTGAGCAGTTACAGAGAATTGCCAATGCTTATTTCTTCGTTCTACTTATCCTTCAGGTAACATTTTCTTTCTTTTTTAAAATCTGGAGTGACACAGATGTAAGCCCCTTAACAACTGTAAGCTCTTAAAAATGTTTTGTTTGGTTAGATTATTCTTTATGGAAGAAAAATGATAAATGGAATTATATTAATGACCATTTGTGCTTTTTAGAGACGACTTCAAACATTAAGCCTAAGTACCCATTTTCTTTTGAATGTCATTTGGCTTTTTATACCCCCGCTTTACACTGTAAAATGGGGGCTACATATAGGAATCACACATGTTGTCACGTCCACTCTGTCCCATCTTACTCAAAAGGAAGTATTACTGGTGCTACTCTACTGAAACCTACACAACATGTTTAATTGACACAAACTGAATCACAATGAGAAGTTATATACTTACATTTTTTCATATCTTAGTATGTGTTATATTGTTATTTTATTATTGCCCTTTTCTACCTGTAACCTTTTCATTAACTGAAAGTGCTGTATCATGGTTATCGCGATGTTGGTACAAGATTGAAACTCCACAACATGTTCATTGACACAAGGTTAATTGCAATGACAAGTAATGTGACTACATTTTACATTTTTTTTTACATTTTTTGGAGTTTTGCCCTTTTCTGCTTAGCAAATTTTCAATAATTGAAGGTGCTACATCTCACGTATCCATGGTGATACAGTATTGAAACTGAATGTGTTAATTGACACAAGATTAGTCACAATGACAAGTTCTGTAACTATGCTTCACATTTTATCTAGTTATTTCCCTGTTCTACTTAGCAAATTTTTCATTAACTGAAAGTGCTGTATCTTTGGTATTGATGGAAGTTACTGCACTGAAACTGTTGCTTTACTCTATAATACTTATGCATGCAGAGTATTTCACATTAATGTATTTGAGGCACCATTCAAACTGTGTTTAATATGTGTGGTAAAACAAACTTGTCAGGCCATGTACTTTTGAACTGATGTTCCTTTTGTTTTGGTACCAAAACATAAGCGGGTGTATCAATCACTTCAAGTGATAGCTCTAGTTCTGAAATAACAGTATTTTTGTTTTAAGATTTTAGCTATTTCTGCTAAACAATGGCTATTAGCAGTGCCTGCAGTGGAATTGAAATTTTTTGTTGATTTATTTCTCTGCAGCTTAGAGCTTAATTGTATTAAAGTTATGAAGATTTGGTCTCAAAAATATAGCTTACTGAAATTATTGGTAAGTGAAGATTATAAAAATTATCCAAGTTCTATAGAGTTTAATAATGCATTGAAATTTGCTTTTGTGGTAAATCACGCAAACATGTATGTCATCACTTAAGAAGCCTTGACATTTGTTGGTTTTCAAAAAAGTATATAAGTCATACATGTACAGTGGTGCTCACATGTAACTTACATTTATCGTTCATGTAATGTGCATTCCATTTGCATTCATCATTCGTTTATCGTTCCTGCAACATTCATATCGTCTATCGTATAACGCATCGTTCATTCCGTTTGTGATAGTTGCACAAAAAGTGGTCCGAGATAGTGTGGAACGACCAATCGTGTAGAATGTTTGCATTATGCAGTAACCGTTATCCTAAGCCTAAATGTGCATTGTTTATATATTATTCAAAGTTAGTATAAATTTATGCAAGAATTAGTGATAAAATAGAACAAATACTTCTCATAATTTTCTTTTCTGATGAGATATGTTGACTTCTGGTGAAACCAAAAGTAGATTTTCTGCATGTCGCATAAGATTTACACTAGATATAAAGAACAATGTGTTATTCTACCGATGCAAGGGATACAGACTTTCCTTAATTTGTAAATGGCTTCTTTCTAGACACTCATGTAAAATGCTCACATAAAGGTGTAAGGATTTTTTAAAAGAGATTCAAAACAATCGAGGGAAAATAAATGACACAAGAAGGTTTGTGCTTTTCATAATTGTTTACAACTATTTAAACTATTACATGCAACATCTATTAATAATGTTATTGTTAAATGTACGAAAATGTCTGAGTTCATCAAATACTCGTTTTTCGTTTTGTTCATCGGGATTTGTGTGTTCTTATTGCTCATCATTCATGATTCATTCATCAGTTATTGTGCGTGCATAGTGCTTTCCATTTGCGTGTATGGTTCATGTTCCGTTCGTTCCATGTGCAAAGTTATACGTGAGCACCACTGTATAAGTCTGTCCTATAGAAACACTATTTTATGATTATGTAGGAAGCAACTTTGATTATGTATGTTTTTTTTCTGTTTTTTAAAGTGAATGCCTTTCAGTACATTTATATTATCAATTATTACATAATTATGCAACATTGACCAGAAAGTGGCAGTTACCAGGTGGCATAGACTTTTGTTGCAGCAGTTCCTTTCTGGCAAGTATCAGTTGATATTGACTGTGAAGAACTATGAGGTTTTATGTGACATTTAACAGCTGTTAATGTTAACATTCTATCTAGCAGGTATCATGTAACTTAGACTTTTTAGCAGGTTGCTTGTGGCATTGACCAGCTCTGTAGCAGTAAAGCAGCAACTTTGAGACATTTTTATCATACATTTATCATTTAGCAGGCAGTTTGTGATATTGACTGACAACTTCTTATGTAGTAGCAGTTGTTGGACATTAACCATATGTCTTCAGACATTGGCCATCAATCTACACTCAACAACTTTTCTAAGTATACAGGTCAAATTTGTGCCATTTCTAAACAATTTTCAAAGATATACTAATGAAAATTGGTCAACAAATTGTTAGATCAATTTGTCTAATACCCAGTATAAAATTGATGATACTGAATTTACATCATTGCACACCTTAAATGTGAAATTCACAAAAATGTAAATTATAGTAATTATAGTTGTACCAAATTATCTAGAAAAGTTCACTTTTTATTGCAAACATGATTTTTGAGAATTTCAGATATATTCAATCCTGATTCAATCAAAATATCTTCCTAACACTAAATGTATTGACAGAGTTGATCTTTATAACCTTACAGGAATTTACTTTCCCATGCATTTATCCAACATACCTGTTGGTTCCATACAGTGCTGATCGATGATTGTCCGTCGTACGTCGTCCATCAACATTTTGATTCAAATGACATCTCCTCTGAAACCTCTAGGCCAATGTTGATAAAACTATGCAGGAATGTTCCTTGCATGAAGCTCTACCAAAATTGTTCAAAGAATTCCATTCCATGCAGAACTCTGGTTGCTATGGCAACAAATAGGAAAAACTTTAAAAATCTTCTTCTCTGAAACCACAAGGCCTAGAGCTTAGATATTTGGCATGTAGCATTGTCTAGTGGACCTCTACCAAGATTGTTCAAATTATGAGCCCCGGATCAAAATTGACCCCGCACGGGGGTCACTTAGTTTTACATAGGCTTATGTAGGAAAAACTTTAAAAATCTTCTTCTCTGAAACCACAAGGCCTAGAGCTTAGATATTTGGCAGGTAGCATTGGCTAGTGGACCTCTACCAAGATTGTTCAAATTATGACCCTCGGATCAAAATTGACCCCGCACCGGGGGTCACTTAGTTTTACATAGGCTTATATAGTCAAAACTTTAAAAATCTTCCTTCTTTGAAACCACAAGGCCTAGAGCTTAGATATTTGGCATGTAGCATTGTCTAGTGGACCTCTAGTAAGATTGTTCAAATTATGACCCCCAGATCAAAATTGACCCCGCACCGGGGGTCACTTAGTTTTACATAGGCTTATATAGGAAAAACTTTAAAAATCTTTTTCTCTGAAACCACAAGGCCTAGAGCTTAGATATTTGGCATGTAGCATTGCCTAGTAGACCTCTTCAAAGTTTGTTTAAATTATGCCCCTGGGGTCAAAATTAGGGCTGACTATTGCAGCCAAATTTACTATCACAATAGTTATCGATAGTTAAAGTACTATTACAATAGACTATCAATAGTTGGCTTCACTATCGTGATACTATCACGATAGTTTCGATAGTTTACGTTATTACATACTATATGTTTTTACCAAGTTGATTCAATTTGTTTGTATCAATACCTGTAATTAACTTGAATTCAGTATAAATATAATCGTTACTAATTAAGAATGCTAAACCATTCTTATTGAACAGATGGTAAGACGATAACTACGTTTTAGGAACAGAAACGTCGTCGTATATATAACTTCTTGTAGCCCGTAGTGTAAACGTACGTTTTATGGCAAAGGAAAATCAACTACATTTTATGTAAATAACGCATTCAAAAATGAAAAAAAACTGCCGAGAAAAGTCGATAGCTGTCCAGACTATCGGCGATAGTATCGATAGTGTGAAATTGCTTTCAACTATTGACTATCGGGTCTGATACAATCGCGATAAGTCGATAGTATCGACTATCGTTACACCCCTAGTCAAACTTGACTTTGCCCGTGGGGGGGAGGGGGGGATCATTTGTTTTACAAAGGCATATATAGGAAAACTTATTTGGTATATAACATTGTCTAGTGATCTTCCACCAGGCAAGTGGACTTGTACCAAGGTGAGTGATATAGGGCCATCTTGGCCCTCTTGTTTCGGTAAGTCACCGGGAGATATGTTTGATATACATCTCAATGCCGCCCTGCTTGACTGGTCAGATTTTATGGTACAATAAACATGTATGATTCAACTAATTAAATATTTGTGAACTAGTAAAACTTGAATGTTACGTTTGTATTTAAGAGATAATAATTATTTGTCCTCTGACATCGCTATCACCATTATATGATATTTTGATACATCTTGAAAATAAAATACCAGGATACATGTAAATACTGACCATGTTGTACAAAATTTACTATGTATGAAGGAACATATTTACGATGGTAGAGAAAGAAAACCTGTGAAAATGCATCGTGAATACATTATTCACATCACTATAGTTTATAAATGTTTTTTTTGCATATATTTAAAAAAGTTTCTGTTTCGATGTCCATTTGGCATTTTGTGCACTCAATCTCCCTGTCTTGAAGTGTAAGTTTGAAATGTATGCAAATAATGTGTGATATGTATCTTGATCTTTTTTAAACAGGAAACATAAAATTTCGAAAACAAAACAAAATATCCCTTTTAAATGTGTTTCCATCCCAGTCAAAAAGTCCACTGGGGTCACTTGGTTTTACATCTGTTTAACTTTGTTAACTCGAGCATCGATAACTCGACAACCCTGGATAACTCGAGGACTCCTGTTGGTCCCAGCCATTTTACCTAAATGTTTAACCAAATTCACCATGGATAACTGGAGCATCAATAAATCGAGAACCCGGGATATCTCTTCAGGTAGATTTCTTCCTAAATTATCTGCAGCAACTGGAGAACACTGATTATCAGATTTTTCTCACCTCTACTGGCGCATCATTATTTTGACATGTCATCAGAAAAACTTCTATTGTTAATTAACTGTTTGTTCATTATCTTTTAATAGGCTGTCCAGTGGCCAAAATGTATAAAATGTCTTCAATCATATGTTATTACAGTCGCCTATTACTTTGATTGAATAAGAAGAAAATAAAGAAAATTATGTTTGTGAGTTTTTAATTACAAAAACTTAATGATCAGATGAAAATTATGAGGCTGAGTAAAATTTTGATGATAAAGCATGACAGAAAATCCAAAACTTCATATTCTATCTAGAATAATCTCTATCAAATTGTCATGTCAGAAATTAACTTTGTGTCCTAGCAATCTAGTGAAGAACCCGATCTTGGGGGTATATTACGATATATTATTTATATTTTGATACAGTTGTTGAAATATTAAAATTATATTATTTATCATATGTTTTCTTTATTTTAACTCAGCTGACGTTTACAAATAACAAAGCGAAAGGTGCATCAAAGATGACGTTTGAAGTGCGTTTTTAGCTGACCTGCCACAAAGTGCCAGAGTGAGCTATTAGGATCGCATTCCGTCTGGCGTACGTTGTACGTTCTTTTACATTTATCTTCAAACGACATCTCCTCTGAAACCAATAGGCCAATGATAATATAACTTGGCAGAAATGTTCCTTGCATGAAGCCCTTTCATAGTTGTTCAAATAATTTCATTCCATGCAGAACTCTGGTTGCTATGGCAACAGAAAGGAAAAAAGTTTAAAAATCTTCTTCTCAAGAACAGGAAGGCCTTAAGCTTAGATATTTGGCATGTGGCATTACTAGTAGACCTCTACCAAGACTGTTCTAACTATGATCTCCAGGTCAAAATTGACTCTGCCAGGGGGGGGGGTCACTTCTTTTAACATATGCTTATATAGGAAAAACTTTTAAAATCCTCTTCTCTGAAACCACAAGGCCTAGAGCTTAGATATTTAGCATGTGGCATAACCTAGTAGATCTCTACCAATATTGTTCAAATTATGACCAATGGGTAAAAATTGACCCTGCGCGGGTGGTCACTTGATATTACGTAAGCTTAATGTAGGAAAAACTTTGAAAAATCTTCTCTGAAACCACAAGGCCTAGAGCTTAGATATTAAGCATGTAGCATTACCAAGTGGAACTCTACCAAGATTGTTCAAATTATGACCCCTGGGTTAAAATTGACCCCAGCCGGGGGTCGCTTGGTTTTACATAGGCTTATTTAGGAAAAATTTAAAAATCTTCTCTGAAACCACAAGGCCTAGAGCTTAGATATTTAGCAAGTGGCATAACCTGGTGACCCTCTACCAAGATTGTTGAAATCATGACTAGTTAGTAAAAGAGATATTTTAGGGCCTGGTGACCAGGCTAGTCAAAATTGACCCTGCCTGGGGGTTTCTTGATTTAACATAAGCTTATATAGAGGAAAATCTTGAGCCCAAGGTTAAAATTGACCCTTTCTGCTATTGATGATCTTCTGTTATGGCCAATGGTAGCCAAGTGTGCGATACAGGGCCATCTTTGCCCATTTGTTTAGAAATGCCATGAGTGATGTGTTACAACGATTCACCAGCACTGTACCTATACGTCAATTGGTGTGATTGACTAATCACTATTAGCTATTGAGTCATTTGCAAACAAATCAAGCTTCGGCCAAAATTGTCTAGCATACTGGTCATCTGGAATTAAAGGAATACAGTTTTAAAAACTCGAGTGACTGGTAAATACACTTGGCGAAGTAAAACTACATTAGTCCGCCTTCTCCATTAATCAGTTGTCATATAGTAATTACCCTGATATAAATGTATGTAAACAAAACAGACCGGATTTAATCAAATAAATACAAAATGGTAAACAGGGTTAGCAATTTAATGAAATAAATGAATGTATAAATCTTACCTACTACAACATAAAGTTCCTCAAATACACTTTGCTCATAAGATAAGTCACAGCAGAAAAACTTGTAAACTTTCCATGATTCCGATAACTCCAGAACTCGGATAACTCAGGCATTTTATTCGTACCCTTGCGACCTTGAGTTATCGAAGTTTTACTGTATAGGGAAAACTTGAAAATTCTTCTCCCTGAAACCACAAGGCCTAGAGCTTAGATATTTGGCATGTAGCATTGCCTTGTAGACTTCTGCCAATTTTCTTTTAAAATCGTGACCCTGTGAACTAAATTGACCCTGGGGCGGGTCAATTTCTTTTACATAGATTTCTATAGAAAGTCTTTAAAAATCTTCTTCTCTGAAACTATAAAGCCTTAAACTTAGATATTTAGCATGTAGCATTGCCTAGTTGACTTACACCAAGTTTTCAAATCATGAGCCTCTGGTCATCATTGACTATGCAAGGGGGTCACTTGATTTCACATAGGCTTATATAGGGAAAACTTTAAAAATCCTCTTGTCTAGAAACCACAAGGCCAAGACCTTAGATATTTAGTACAGTAGATTCCACTTATTTGCATATCGGTTATTTGCATATTCAGGATATATGCATACAAATTTAAAACACCGATCAATCCTATATAATTACTATTAAAACATTTCACATAATTGCATCATATTTGTCATCAGTTCCGCTTAGTTCCATTTAATTGCATAGCCCATTGTCTGAAAACGGCCAACCAGGCTAGTGTCAATTAATTATCAAAGACGCTGACAATTATAATACCCGATCAGCTGTTTACGTTGTCAAGGCAACAAGCAGTTTTTTTAGATGTTAATTTTTATAAAATGTTTATTTTTAGCTCACCTGAGCTGGCTCAGGGTGAGCTATTAGGACGAGATTGTCCCCCGCCCCCCCCGCCGCGATGATTGTCCGTCGTCCCCCGGCCCCGTCCACATTTAGTTCGTTAACACTCTAGTGGTCACATTTTTAGCTCGACTTTTCTATGAAAAGGGGAGCTCCCCTCCAGCTCCGGCGTCGGCGTCGGCGTTGGCGTCACACCTTGGTTAAGTTTTTCGTACCACCCCACTTTATTTCAAAAGTATTAGAGGTATGGCTTTGAAACTTACCATACTTGTTTACCATCATAACCTCCATCTAGACAAGAGTACATAACTCTGTCAAGGTTTTTGACAAATATTGGCCTTTTAGCTCGACTTTTCTATGAAAAGGGGAGCTATCCTACTCGCCCTAGCGTCGGCGTCGGCGTCGGCGTTGGCGTCACACCTTGGTTAAGTTTTTCGTACCACCCCACTTTATTTCAAAAGTATTAGAGGTATGGCTTTGAAACTTTCCATACTTGTTTACCATCAAAACCTCCATCAACAGACAAGAGTACATAACTCTGTCAAGGTTTTTGACAGAATTATGGCCCTTTTTTTACTTAGAAAGTGTATTGAGCTTGGTTAAGTTTTTCGTACCACCTCACTTTTATTTCAAAACCATTGGAGGTATTGCTTTGAAACTAACCATACTTGTTTACCATCATGACCTACATCAACAGACAAGAGTACTAACTCTGTCAAGGTTTTGACAGAATTATGCCCCTTTTTGACTTAGAAAATACTTGAATATGGGTAAAATCCACTTTTTGCCTTAACCCTTTGAGATATTGCTTTGAAACTTTGAATGCTTATTTACATCATACCCCCATCTGTAGGCAAGAGAAGGTAACTCTGTCAGGGATGTGTTTTAAAAATTAAGGCCCTTTTATCGACTTAGAATCTTGGTTAAGTTTTTCGTACCAGTCCACTTTTTGACTCAACTATTTGAGATATTAATTTGAAAGTTGGAATACTTGTTAACCATCATGATCCCAAAACATGGGCAGGAGAAGGTAATTCTGTCAAGGATTTTATTTGAATTATGGCCCTTTTTGACTTAGAAACTCAGTTAAAATTTTCATTCTTGTCCACTTGTTGACTTAACCATTAGAGATATTACTTTGAAAGTTGGAGTACTTATGTACAATCATGAGACCTATCTGTAAGCAAGAGAAGATAACTCTGTGAAAATGTTTCTTGATTTGTACTTAGAAATTCCTAGTTAAAGTCTTGTGTGCCCTTAACTGTCAAAGTTTTGTTTTATAGGCAAGCACTAAAAAGTCGAGCGCTGTCCTACTGACAGCTCTTGTTTACTTAGAAAGTGTATTGAGCTTGGTTAAGTTTTTCGTACCACCTCACTTTATTTCAAAACCATTGGAGGTATTGCTTTGAAACTAATCATACTTGTTTGCCATCACGACCTTCATCAACAAACAAGAGGACATAACTCTGTCAAGGTTTTTGACAGAATTATGCCCCTTTTTGACTTAAAAAATACATTGAATATGGGTAAAATCCACTTATTGCCTTAACCCTTTGAGATATTGCTTTGAAACTTTTAATGCTATTTCACATCATTACCCCCATCTGTACGCAAGAGAAGGTAACTCTGTCAGGGATTTGTTTTAAAAATTAAGGCCTTTTATCGACTTAGAATCTTGGTTAAGTTTTTCGTACCAGTCCACTTTTTGACTGAACTGTTTGAGATATTAATTTGAAAGTTGGAATACTTGTTTACCATCATGATTCCCAAACATGGGCAGGAGAAGGTAATTCTGTCAAGGATTTTATTTGAATTATGGCCCTTTTTGACTTAGAAACTCAGTTAAAATTTTCATTCTTGTCCACTAGTTAACTTAACCATTTGAGATATTACTTTGAAAGTTGGAGTACTTATGTGCCATCGTAAGACCTATCTGTAAGCAAAAGAAGATTACTCTGTGAAAAAATTTCTTGACTTGTACTTAGAAATTCCTAGTTAAAGTCTTGTGTGCCCTTAACTGTCAAAGTTTTGTTTTATTGGCAAGCACTAAAAAAGTCGAGCACGCTGTCCTACTGACAGCTCTTGTTGCCTCAATTGTCACGAAACTTGGTCAGGATGTTTGTCCCAGTAATTACTCGGACAAGTTCGAATATGGGTCATCTCGGATGAAAAACTAGGTCACATGACCCAAAAATAGAAAAATCTTGTTAACACTCTAGAGGCTACTGTTTCAGTCCAAATATCCTGGCAATTTGTCAGAAAGGTTGTTTGGTTGATTTCTAGCTCAAGTTTTAATATGGGTCACCTGGGGTCAAAAACTAGGTCACACAGCCCAAATATGGAAAAACCTTGTTAACACTCTAGAGGTAACATTTTCAGCCCAAATATCCAGGAAATTTGTCAGAAAGGTTGTTTCTATGATTTCTAGCTCAAGTTCGAATATGGGTCATCTGGGGTCAAAAACTAGGTCACAGAGCCCAAATATGGAAAAACCTTGTTAACACTCTAGATGTTACATTTTCAGCCCAGATATCCTTGATATTTGTCAGAAAGGTTGTTTTGATGATTTCTAGCTCAAGTTCGAATATGGGTCATCTGGGGTCAAAAACTAGGTCACAGAGCCCAAATGTGGAAAAACCTTGTTAACACTCTAGAGGTACCATTTTCAGCCCAAATATTCTGGAAATTTGTCAGAAAGGTTGTTTCTATGATTTCTAGCTCAAGTTCGAATATGGGTCATCTGGGGTCAAAAACTAGGTCACAGAGCCCAAATGTGGAAAAACCTTGTTAACACTCTAGAGGTACCATTTTCAGCCCAAATATCCTGGAAATTTGTCAGAGAGGTTGTTTTGATGATTTCTAGCTCAAGTTTCAATATGGGTCATCTGGGGTCAAAAACTAGGTCACAGAGCCCAAATATGGAAAAGCCTTGTTAATACTCTAGAGGTTACATTTTCAGCCCAAATATCCTGGAAATTTGTCAGAAAGGTTGTTTCTATGATTTCTAGCTCAAGTTCGAATATGGGTCATCTGGGGTCAAAAACTAGGTCACAGAGCCCAAATATGGAAATACCTTATTACACTGTAGAGGTAACATTTTCAGCCCAAATATCCTGGAAATTTGTCAGAAAGGTTGTTTCGATGATTTCTAGCAACTTTGTTAAAAGCAGTTGTACTCTGGTGAGCGATAAAGGGCCATCATGGCCCTCTTGTTTAATTGACATTGTGTATCTTTGACAATAAAAGAGATCTAGTTATACGAAATAAATAAAAAAAGAAAACAAAGCAATCATTATCGCAACATGTGCCTTCCAAAGCAGGTAAAAGCCAAGCGTTTGTCACATGCTGTGTAATGCTCACGAGCGGCCGAGAATTCTACTTTCGCTTTTAAACCTGTCAAAATACATGAAAATTGACGATGCTAACAGTTTTGCGAAGTAATGAAATGATGTGGAGGTACACATGGTATTCTAAATGTGTTAATCTATGACTATTTATCATTTCGATATACTGTATGGTGATAGAACTGTGTCCAAAATGTCAAGCTATTTTCGGATATATGATATTCCGGATATTTGCATATTTTAGTCTGACAAATTGGGTATGCAAATAACCGAAATCTACTGTTTGTAGCATTATGTAGTGACCTCTATTAGATTGTTCAAATCAGGACCCCCAGGTCAAAATAGACCCTTTCTGCGATGCGATTGTTGACCTTTTATTATATCTAATAGTAGCCAGGTGAGTGATATAGAGCCGTCTTGGCTCACTTGTTTTATACTAGCCAAACATAAAGGATTGTCTGTGTTATGCAGAGATTGTTGACAGACTGACTACTTTATTGTTTTTGTGCCTATTGATTATTGGGGTTACTGCGTTTACAGCACTGTATCTCTTTGGTCTTATGATTATGAAATATTTATAAAAATTTCTTGAAAATTGAATATAAACTACAAGATTTCTTTTAGGTGTATATTTGTGATAAAAGTGGTTGAGTGTTTACTTATTACAAAGAAGTGTTTTTAAAACTTTGGTAGACATTCGTGTACAAAAAGTATGACAGGATAGTGTCTATGTCTATTTAAAAAAAAGAAGTTTCATCTTAATATTTGTTTCCTTTAGCGATCTAAGCGCCGTATTGCAGTGCATGAAAGCTGGGTGTGTCAGCCAACTTGAATATGTTAAGTCAGCACTTCCATTTGATGGAAGGCTTTTTGCTAGTAATTGCATTTGTATACTTTCTTTTTGTTATTTTTGTGCTCACATGAGTCCTTTGTGCTCCATGTGAGCTATTGTGATCATGTGATGCTTGTGTGATGCTCGTTGTATGCCGTCTGTGTGTCAACAATTTCTTCTAATGAAATCTCCTGAAGCATTTTACAAAAGTTGATGACACTTGGCAGTTATGTTCCTTGGTAGGTCCTCTATCAAAGGTGTTCAAAGATTTGAGACTATGTTGAACTTTGGTTGCCAGGGCAATAGAAAGAAAAAAATTGAACATCTTAATCTCTCAAAAATCAAAAGGCCAAGAGCTTAGATATTTGGCATGTAGCATTGTCTAGCGGACCTCTACCAAGATTGTTCAAATTATGACCCCCTGGTCAAAATTGACCCTGCACGGTGGGGTCAATTAGTTTTACATAGGCTTATATAGGGAAAACTTAAAGAAATCTTCTTCTCTGAAACCACAAGGCCTAGAGCTTAGATATTTGGCATGTAGCATTTGCTAGTGGACCTGTAGCAAGATTGTTAAAATTATGACCCTTGGGTCACTTGGTTTTGTATAGGCTTATATAGCAAAAAGTTAAAAAATCTTCTTCTCTGAAGCCACAAGGCCTAGAGATTAGATATTTGGCATGTAAAAATGCCTATTGGACTTCTACCAAGATTGTTCAAATCATGACCCCCAGGTCAAAATTGACCCTTCCCGGGAGGAGGGGAGAGGGAGGTGACTTGATTTCACATAGGGAAAACTCACAAATACAAGAAAGCTGACAGGCAGAGAATAGATATTTGAAATGTTACTTAGCATTGTGTAGTGGACCTCTACAACTTATGTTAGAATCATGAGCCCTTATATTATAGCCAATGGTAGTCAGGTGAGTGATATAGGGCCATCATGGCCCTCTTGTTTAAGCTCACCTGGCACAAAGTGCCAGAGTAAGCTATTAAGTTTGCTCACTGTCCGTTGTACATTGTCCGTTTACATTTTCTTCAAACAACATCTCCTCTGAAACCACTAGGCCAATGTTGATGAAAGGCGGCAGAGATGTTTCTTTCATGAAGCCCTATCATAGTTGTTAAAATAATTTTACTCCATGCAAAACTCTTGTGTTCCATGGCAATGGAAAGGAAGGCCTCAAGCTGAGATATTTGACATATGGCATTACCTAGCGGACCTATACCAAGATTGTTAATTTGGTGGTCACTTAATTTTACATAGGCTTATATAGGAAAAACTTTCAAAATTTTCTTGTCTGAAACCACTAGGCTTAGAGCTTAGATATTTAGCATGTAGCATTACCTAGTGGACATCTAAGAAGGTTGGTCAAATTATGACCCATAGAGATCATGTTAATACTTAAATGGATCTTATAACATAGAAAACCAATTTGACTAAAAGTAGCATTTGCCACATGCTATTTCATAACAGTAGCTAAGGGAAACAATAATGCAAATTCCTGACATTTGTAAAATGTTGAGTAGTCTCCCTTTTCTCTATTGACGTGCAGCAGTGTCTTTATATAGGCTTCTATTGAATAAAAACCACAAGACATAGAGCTCAGATAATTTGCATGTAGCATTGCTTACTGTACTTCTACCAAGATTGTTCATATCATGACCCCTTGGTCAAGATTGACCCTGCCTCGGGGTCAGTTTATTATACCCCCAAAACGAAGTTTAGGGGGGTATATAGGAGTCACCCGGTGGTTGGTCGGTCGGTTGGTCGGTCGGTCGGTCGGTCGGTCGGTCGGTCGGTCGGGCGGTCGGTCGGTCGGTCTGTTGCATTTTCCTTGTCCGGAGCATAACTTGAAAACTACTTGTTGGAATTCAATACAACTTCATACAATGATCAAGCACATTGAGAGGAAGTGCAGTGCACAAGAATTATAACTCCATCTTGACTAATTACAGAGTTATTGCCCTTTGTTAGTTTTCCTTGTCCGGAGCATAACTTGAAAACTACTGGTTGGAATTCAATACAACTTCATACAATGGTCAAGCACATTGAGAGGAAGTGCAGTGCACAAGAACTATAACTCCATCTTGACTAATTACAGAGTTATTGCCCTTTGTTACTTTTCCTTGTCCGGAGCATAACTTGAAAACTACTGGTTGGAATTCAATACAACTTCATACAATGGTCAAGCACATTGAGAGGAAGTGCAGTGCACAAGAACCATAACTCCATCTTGACTAATTACAGAGTTATTGCCCTTTGTTGCTTTTCCTTCTCCGGAGCATAACTTGAAAACTACCTGTTGGAATTCAATACAATTTCATACAATGATGAAGCACAATGAGAAGAAGTGCAGTGTACAAGAACCATAACTCTATCTAGAGTATTTTCAGAGTTATTGCCCTTTGTTATTTTTTCTTCTCCAGAGCATTACTTGAAAACTACCTGTTGGAATTCAATATAACCTCATACAATGGTCAAGTACATTGAGAGGAAGTGCAGTGCACAAGAACCATAACTCCATCTTGACTCATTACAGAGTTATTGCCCTTTGTTACTTTTCCTTGTCCGGAGCATAACTTGAAAAGTACTAGTTGGAATTCAAAACAACTTCATACAATGGTCAAGCACAATGAGAGGAAGTGCAGTGCACAATAACTATAACTCCATCTTGACTAATTACAGAGTTATTGCCCTTTGTTACTTTTCCTTGTCCGGAGCATTATTCGAAAACTTCTGGTTGGAATTCAATACAACTTCATACAATGGTCAAGCACAATGACAGGAAGTGCAGTGCGAAAGAACAATAACTCTATCTTGACTCATTTCAGAGTTATTGCCCTTTGTTACTTTTACTTGTCCGGAGCATTATTCGAAAACTATTGGTTGGAATTCAATACAACTTCATACAATGGTCAAGCACAATTAGAGGAAGTGCAGTGTACAAGAACCATAACTCTATCTTGACAAATTACAGAGTTATTGCCAAGAACAATATCTCTTTTTAGTTTGTTTGCAAGGTATTCTGTTACTACGAATTTTTCAGTTTATAAAGCAGTCTTTTGGGGGTATTAATCACATTTAGTGATAGCTCTAGTTTTATATAGGCTTTTATAGGAAAGACTTTTAAAAATATTTTTTTCTGAAACCACAAGGCCTAGAGCTTAGATATTTAGCATGTAGTATTGCTGGTGGACCTCTACCAAAATTGACCACGCCCTGGGGGTAACTTGACTTTATATATGCTTATAATAGGGAAAACTTTAAATTTTCTCTGAAACCACAAGGCCTACGGCTTAGATATTTAGCATGTTGCATTGCCTAATGGACCTCTATCATGATTGTTCAAATTATGACCCCTGATTGACCCCGCCCGAGATGTCACTTGATTTTACATAGGCTTATAAAGGAAAACCTTTTAAAAAATTTTCTTCTCTGAAACCACAAGGCCTAAAGCTTATATATTTGGTATGTAACATTGTGTAGTGGTCCTCTACAAAGTTTGTTCAAATCATGCCTCTGGGCTCAAAATTGACCATGCCTCATAGAGGAGAGGGGGGAGGGAAAGAGCTCGTTGTCTTTATAAAGAGTTATAGGAGAAACCTAGCTTCCAATAAGTTCAGATAACAACTACTGACTTACCAAGCAACCGGTGACTTCCTTAGGAACCAGTGAACTTTCCCCTAGCAGCAGTGACTTCCTTAGCAGCTGCTGACTCCCTTTAGCAACAATTGACTTCCTTAGGTAAGTGCTCTGGTACTCGGGTGAGCAATATAGGGCCCTCTTGTTTAAAGTGCATTGATAGTCAGGTGAGTGATAAACGGCTATCATAGCCCTCTTATTAGATTTGTGAATTAGTTTTTAAAGTCAAAGTTTGGTTCGGAACTGAAAAACTGATGATTTTTGAAGCTCTAGATTGAAACATTGGATTTGGATGGCTTAGAATATTAACAGATATATGGTGGAACTTCTACCCTGGTTGGCGTTCTAGCAAAACATGTGATATATTTTAGAAGCTAACAGATAACATGTATTTACTGGAGTCTGAGTGTTGTTTGTATGCAAAAGTAGGCATTATTAGTTTAAAGAGAATATTAACCCTGACCGTACAAGATTTTTATGCCAACATTGAAGTTGGATTGGTATATTGGTTTTTACATGTCTGTCTGTAGACCAATCCTTGTCCCATTAATAACTAGAGAATGATTTGGCCTAAGTTCCTCAAACTCAGTAGGTTGGTTGGTCTTGAGAAGTAGAAGACTCCTATTGATTTTTAGATTACCAGGTCAAGGTCACAGTGACATTCAACACAAAAATCTTATCAAATTGGTCACAGTCACTGTGACCTTCAAGAGAAAAAACTTGTCAATCAATATCTAGAGAATGAATTGGTCTAGTGTCCCTTAAACTTTGTTGGCATATTTGCCATGACCAGTGGATGAACCCAAGCCATTTTGAGGTCAACGGGGTAAAGTGACCATTACCTTTCCAACAAAAAATTGACTGATCAATAAATAGCAAACGCTGTGGCATAGTGTCCTCTAAATTGGTAGGTGGGGTTTTCATGACTAGTAGATAACCCCTATTGATTTTGAAGTCAACGGGGCAAGGTCACAGTGACCTTTATTGCAAAAGAACTAATTGGATAATTGACTGTCATCAGGGGGACATACATGTTTTACTAACATCTCTTATTAATTTGGGCTTGTCCACCTTTCACTTCAGAGAAAGTCATCAATTGTTCAAAGGGATAACCAGTGAAAGTAACTGCCTGAATATACAATGCAGCTTTTAATCAGACTCCATGGATGTGCATTGTGCTTTTTGTGAAATTGAAAAATGTAGATGTCTGAATGAATGATAACATATCAAAATCTTGCTTATTACACACACTGCTTCATCCAGGCAGCACCCAGACAATTAATTTAAGATTTTACAGCATTGGGCATTTTTAATTCAGATACTTTCTGGCATTGTTTATTTTGGTGCAAGGTAGGGGTTGTGGGGGGGGGGTATCCAAAATTTGGCAGTAAGTCTTAGAGCTGTGAATCATTTTCTTGTATTCTTGCAAATTCTTTGAAATGTCACTTAAATGCAATAACTTATTTGAGCTTTTAGGATTGATGATTGTCGTCCGTCAACATTCTGCTTCAAAAGACATCTCTGAAACCATTAGGCAAATTTAAATGAAACTTGGCAGGGATGTTCTCTGCATGAAGCTCTACCAAAATAATTGTTCAAAGAATTCCATTCCCTGCAGAACTCTGGTTTCTATGGCAACAAATAGGAAAATCTTCTTCTCTGAATCCACAAGGCCAACAGCTTAGATATTTAGTTTAAAGCATTGTCTAGTGGACCATTACCAAGTTTGGTCAAGTTATGCCCCTGGGATCAATATTGTCCCCACCAAGGGGGTCATTTGTTTTACATAGACATTTATAGGAAAACCTCTCCGAAAACACAATGTATACAGCTTAGATATTTAGTGTGTATCTGTGTCTAATGGAAAATAAAAAAAAATCTCCAAAAACACCAGGCCTAGAGCATAGATGTTTGGTATGTAAGATTGTGTAGTGGTCCTCTTTCAAATCATATCCCTGAGGTCATAATTGACCATGTCTGCCGGAATGAGTGACTTACTTAGCAACCAGTGACTTCCCCAAGCAACCAGTGACTTCCTTAGCAACTACTGACTCCCTTTAGCAACAAGTGACTTTCTTGGGTAAGTGTACTGGTACTTAGGTGAGCAATATAGGGCCATCATGGCCCACTTGTTTTAAATGCATTGATTTATTAAGGTCAGTATTCTTTAAGTCCTTAGAATTTTACATTAGTTTATGTACTGCAAAATAAAGGCCTTTTTAATTGAAAAAGCGGGTTTATTTCAGAAGATCCAGTTGTATGCCTTTTTAGTGTCTAATCTTGCCGTATGTCACAGCCAGACTTTTTGGTAAAACTTGTGAATTTGAATTATTCAGATAAGGCGTCTTTAAACAAAACTTAGAATTTTGACGCTTTGAAGTATATTAGCAATTAAAAAGGCCCATAATGCTTGTAGGTAGCATGTATTTGTGATATTTTGTTCTGATTGGCTGAAGCATATAATACATATCAATATGATCATGCTGATTTTTGTATTCTTTACACAGTTTATACCTGCGATATCTTCCCTGCCATTCTATACTACCCTCGTACCACTATGTCTTGTGCTAGGTGTCACCTGTGTCAAAGATGGCATTGATGATTACGTAAGTGGCACTATGTGTGTGCTCACCGTTTCACCCATATTAATCTACTTATACTTAACCACTTACTGTTTGCAGTTAGCTTGCATTCTTCTTAGTTTTGCAACCCTACAAATCTGATTTACTCTATTTGTATCAATTAATTATTTCATGTTTTTGTAATTATATGATATTTAATTTTTAAGCAATTTTGCTTGTTTTTTTTCAATTCTGTTTCTTTTCTGGAAGTTGTTTTACATAAATACAATATGGTTGCATATAGAAAGCTGTGTTACATTTTTGATTAGCTGTTAAGCTTATCTGAATATAAACTGTTCCCAGGTGAGTGATATAGGGCCATCATGGCCCTTTGGGTATCTTAACCGATCCCTCAGTGCTCAAGAGTGAGCTATTGTGATCAATGATTGTCTGGCGTCTGTCAACAATTACTTGTAAACACTTTTAAGACCACAATTTTAGTTCAATGTTAATGAAATTTGGTGTCACTATACTGAGTAAATCTTGGTTGAGTTTGATCCTGGGTCAAACAGGGTCAAACACTAGGTCACAAGGTCAAATTATACAAAAACTAATGGTCACATGTTTAGCTCACCTTCATGAAACTTGGTCAGAATGATTGCCATAATAAAATCTAGGTCTAGTACGAATATGGGTCATCTAGGGTCAAAACTAGGTCACAGGGTCAAATCATAGAAAAACCTTGTGTATGCAATAGAGGTTGCATTTTTCATTGGATTTTCATGAAACTTGGTCAGTATGATTGCCTTAATAAAATCTAGGTCAAGTTGAAACATGGGTCATCTAGGGTCAAAAACTAGGTCACAGGGTCAAATCATAGAAAATCTTGTGTATGCAATAGAGGTTGCATTTTTCATGGGACCTTTGAAAATGCAGTTTAACTTTGTTGGCTCGAACTTCATTCACTTGAATACAATTGATCGCCCAAACTCGAACAATTGCACTTTTGATCAGATGTTTAATAGACTGGCTTGTTAAACAGTGCATGCTCATTAGTGTTCGAAAAATCTTTTTTGTCCAATTGCAGTGTAGTATTTGCTTTAATCAGCTTTTAGGCCTATCCAATAAAAGCTCTTCAGAAAGGAGGTTGATGAAACATGTATTAATTTGAAGTTTTGCCAATTTAATCAGTTTTTTCCTGCTGGTGCAAAATTGTCTGAGGTTCAACCTTGGTGTATAATATGCACTGATCTTGGAAATATGAAAAATATAAAACATGGGTTAAAAATGCGTATACCACAGTCGACAGTTAAACAAATCAGCTTTTAGGCCCATCCAATAAAAGCTCTTCAGAAAGGAGGTTGTTGAAACATGCATTAATTTGAAGTTTTGCCAATTTAATCAGTTTTTTCCTGCTGGTGCAAAATTGTCTGAGGTTCAACCTTGGTGTATAATATGCACTAATCTTGGAAATATGAAAAATATAAAACATGGGTTAAAAATGGGTATACAAGTGTCTACAGTTAAACAAACTGTGAATGGCGGACCTCAGTGGCTCGAACTAAAATTGACTGCCCCTTTGAGTTCGAGCAAACAAAGTTTGACTTTGGTTGCAGTGTGTTTTACTTCACCTAAGCATCTTTTATTATGATAACCGGTATTTAGACTTCTTTCCTTCTCTCATAACTAAATATTAGCTTTGTATATTTTCACGGAAGTGATAAGTAACAGGCTAGTTGTGCATGGTCCATGTTCCAGGTCACTAGGTCAAAGGTCAAGGTCACAGGGGCTCGAGATAGTAAAATATTATGTGCTCTTAATCTCCTAAACCGCTGGTCACAATTTAATGATATTTGACCGAAGCGATAAGTACCATGCCCAGTTGTGCATGGTCCATGTTTCGGGTACTAGGTCAAGTTCATAGGGGCTCAACATAATAAAATCTTGTGCGCTCTTGATCTCCAAAACCCCTGGTTGAAATGTAATTATATTTTACAGAAGTGATAAGTACCATGTCTTAAGTTGTGCAGGTCCAATAAAAGAAAAGTATCAAATGTTACATAGATTTTATATACTGTGTCAGTGGGGTGTTCAGGGGTGGGGGAGGGGGGGGGAATCATAGAAAAACCCTGAGAACACTCTAGAAGTCACATTTGATATCCAGTTGTCTTGACAGTTAGTCTGAATGTATGTTTTGAGGAACTCTAGGTCAAGTTCAAAACTGAGTCACATGGGGTCAATGGTACTCGTATGAGCGATACAGGGCCATGATGGCCTTGCAATTTAGGTCACTTTAGCACATCAGGTGAGTAAGAGCAAAGTAATGGAAATCTGCTCTTTCTTTTCTGACAAAGGTGTAATTGGGGCATCTGTTTGGACATCGAGGACTCAATTCTAGTTTTTTGCCTTTGATTTACTTTTATTCAGTAAAAGGTAAAATTTCCACAAATATCTTTGCTCTTTATCCATAACCATCTTTCATAGATATGTAACACCTCATTTTGACTGAATGAAATGCATATGAAGTCAAGTCATCTGAAAGGTTGTCATAACATTGGGTGTAGTTCTATATTAGTTTTAGGTGGGAATATAAACTTATATTTCACAAAAAGTCCAGTGCATTATGTACAATTACTGATAATCTTGCGAATTTGCCCCTCTCATGATGACATGACATTGCTATAGCGACTGTAGAATTAATAATATTGAAAGTAAAAAAGGACAAGTTAACCAATTCACTACATTCTTATCTATTTACAGTCACACTTTCGTCTAAATGAGTCAATTTTATAAAAAAGATATGACCATTTTCTTGAAACTATACGGCCAGCCCTAGTAACTGTGACTGGTCATGGTGAGAGGTACCCTGTTGCAGCGGTAATTGTTTTGTGTGTAAAAAATAATATTTTCTGTGCAATTCAAAAGCTGTTAAAATGTTTTTAATAAAGTTACAATGTAAGAAAACAACATTCTTCATATGCAAATGGTACACTTTTCTACGACTGGCTACATTGATTTGTCTGATTATTTCTCGCTTTTTTCATTTTCAGCCAATCATAGGCTTTGTTGTAACCAGCCACAGAATCCTCCATACTGTATTCATATCACATTGTATTGCTTTATGTTCGCACCAGCTGTATCACATTTTACTGGTATTTTTGTATCTTTCCAAACACGTTACTTATGAAATAACATCCATTTCAGTGGTGTTCATCATTTAATAAACAATGATTTGGAGTACTGATACGCAGTAATTAGCCACGAAGGCCGGAGGCCTGAGTGGTTTATAACTGCGTATCAGAACGACAAATCATAGTTTATTAGACGATAACAACGCTGAAAAGGATGTTATTTCGATTCTAACATGACCAGATATTACAAAAGGTGAATAAATGCAAAGCGTTATTTTCTATGTGAACGCTCATTTAACGTCACACGGCACATATTATGACGTCATGTTTACAGCAGGTCGGTTTCCGCGTTGTTTATGGCTTTATATAACATAATTTTTCTACTCTTTGTATATAGAGACAAAATCATGAGTCATGTTAGAATATGTTATGTATCGCATACTATTTCACATATTGAGGGTTGACTGCTACACTGTCAGAAGTTCTTTATTTCATTTAAGTTACAACAGTTTTGTGGTCAACTCTCAATATTGGCACTGGTTATGTGGCTGTATTTTATTATAATGGCACAGAATTTTTGTGCCATTAAGCAGTGGCCATATTGTGCCAATGTTTCCTTTCTATGGTACACATTGGATGATAATAGAAGAGTGTAGAGAGTACAAATCAGAATGTATAAACAATAATTTGAATGAGCCTTACATAATGTGGTAATTTGAACAGTACTGGTAACATTTCAAACTCTTCTCTTGTCACACAATATTCAGTATACAGACTAGAACTTGGTGAATTAAAGTCAGGTTGTGTGATTTTATGCTCTTCTTTACTTGACTGAAATCTTTAAAAATGAAACATACAAAAAATAGTTTCAAGAATTTTCACCATTTTCTCACCTTGTTTCATTTACATGCCAACATTATGTATATTTTACAGCCATGTAATTAATGGTATTCATACAGCTGAAACTGGATTAAGGAGCCATTTGACCTAACCAGAGGGTCACTTGTTTTACATAGAATTATATTGGAAAAACATATCTCCTCCAAAACCACAAGGAATAGAGCTTAAGCATTTAGTACTTAACATTGTGTAGTAAACCTCTATCAAGTTTGTTCAAATGATGCCCTGGGGTCAAAATTGACCATGCCCTGGAAAGCGCTTGTCTGTATACAGAGTTACAGGAAAAAACTTTAAAATCTTTTTATAATGACCTTGGTAGGAAGGGCAATAGAACTAAGGTGAGTGCTATAGGCAGTCATTGCCCTCTTGTTTAAAGTGACCAGGTGAATTCCTACAATGGCTTCTAAATACAGATTTTACTGTGCACTGATGTAATTCACCAAGTTGATAGTTCAGTTAAGGGTTATGGAAACTCATGTGCGATATTGCAATCTATCCCACAGCTTATACCGGCTATATCCTCTCTGACCCCTTTTACAACATTCATACCTCTGGTAGCAGTGATCAGTTTCTCTGCATTTAAAGATGCCCATGATGACTATGTAAGTTATCAATTTACACAACATACTTCTGAATTACTCTGTACTCATAAAATGAGGATAAGATGCAAAATGGTTGAAGTCCTATAATTTTATATTAGTTATGGCAATATTGCATTTTAAGGTTCAAATAATCTTCAGTCATACTTACAAATTACTCGTTTTAATAGTTAACACTAACTTGTATTGACATTTTTTTGTATGTAAAGAGCAAAAAATAATATATTCCTGACCAAGTTCAGTACACTTTTTAGCTCACCTGAGCATATGCTCATGGTGAGCTTTTAGGATTGCTTTTGTCTGTTGTCCGTCTTTCTCAGGAATATGTATGTTAACATTTTACTTCAAATGACATCTCCTTTAAAACTGCTAGATGGAAATTTATTATGCCCCCTTCGAAGAAGAGGGGTATATTGGTTTGCAGATGTTGGTCAGTCGGTCGGTCAGACGGACGTCGGTTGGTACGTCCGTCCGTCCGTTTACCAACTGGTTTGCAGATGATAACTCAAGAACGCTTTGGGCTAGGGTCTTCAAACTTGCTGTGGAGGTTGATCATGACCAGCAGAGGACCTTAATATTTTTTAGGTCAGTATTTCAAAGATCAAGGTCACAGTGACCCGGAATAGTAAAACAGTTTCCGGATGATAACTTGTAAACGCTTGGGCCTAGCATCTTCAAACTTGATGTGGAGGTTTGTCATGACCAGCAGATGACCCTAATTGATTTTGAGGTCAGTAGATCAAATTTCAAGGTCATGGTAACCCGAAATTGTAAAACAGTTTCTGAACGATAACTCTAGAAAGCTTGGGCCTAACATCTTGAAACTTGATGTGGAGGTTGGTCATAACCAGTAGAATAGAATGGTTTCTGCTAAATAATAATAGGAGTGACCAACTGCAATGAAATTTGGTTTGTAGGTAGTTTGAGGGGAGAGGAAGCTTGGAATGCATTTTTGGTCACTAGGATCAAGGTGAAGGTCACTGTTACCAGAAATAGAAAAATGCTTTCCACTTAATAACATGAGTTAGGAGTGACCAATTGCAATGAAACTTGGTGTGTAGGTAGCTTGCATGGAGAGGAAGATATTTGAATATTTTTTCTTTTAATTATTTATATTGTTTTAAGCAATAAATTTTTTTTTTTTTTCGAGGTGGGGGGGGGTTCAAGGTCACTGTTACTAAAAATAAAAATTTGTCCCGAATTTTTGTTTTTGATTATAGAATTGTTTAAAGCAAAAAAAAAAAAAAAAATTCTAGGTCAAGGTCACTACTGAAAATAGATTTTTTTCAAAATTTTGTTTTTTAGTTTTCATTTGTTTTCAGCAAAAAAAATATTTTTAGGGGTTAAGGTTACTAAAAATAGATTTTTTTCATTTTTTATTTATTTTAGAATTGTTTTTAGCAATGAGTTTTAAATTGTTTTTTAGCCCAAAAAAATTTTAGGAGGTCAAGTTTGCTTAATATTTAATTATTTTTATACCCCCGAAATGAAGTTTGGGTGGGTATATAGTAGTCACCCGGCGGTTGGTTGGTCGGTCGGTCGGGCTGGCTGTCGGTCAGTCGGTCAGGTGGTCTGTTGCATTTTCCTTGTCCGGACCATAACTTGGAAACTACTAGTTGGAATTGAATACAACTTCATACCATGGTCAAGCACATTGAGGGGAAGTGCAGTGCACAAGAACTATAACTCCATCTTGACTTATTACAGAGTTGCCCTTTGTTACTTTTCCTTGTCCGGAGCATAACTTGAAAACTACTGGTTGGAGTTCAATGCAACTTCATACAAGGGTCTAGCACAATGAGAGGAAGTGCAGTGTACAATAACCATAACTCTATCTTGATTATTTACAGAGTTATTGCCCTTTGTTACTTTTCCTTGTCTGGAGCATAACTTGAAAACTACTGGTGGGAATTCAATACAACTTCATACAATGGTTTAGTACATTGAGAGGAAGTGCAGTGTACAAGAACCATAACTCTATCTTGATTTTTTACAGAGTTATTGCCCTTTGTTACTTTTCCTTGTCTGGAGCATAACTTATAAACTACTGGTGGGAATTCAATACAACTTCATACAATGGTTTAGTGCATTGAGAGGAAGTGCAGTGCACAAGAACTATAACTCCATCTTGACTCATTACAGAGTTATTGCCCTTTGTTACTTTTCCTTGTCCGGAGCATTACTTGAAAACTACTGGTTGGAATTCAATACAACTTCACACAATGGTCTAGCACAATGAGAGGAAGTGCAGTGTACAAGAACCATAACTCTGTCTTGAGTAATTACAGAGTTATTGCCCTTTGTTACTTTTCCTTGTCCGGAGCATAATTTGAAAACTACTAGTTGGAATGCAATACAACTTCATACAATGGTCAAGCACATTGAGAGGAAGTGCACTGCACAAGAACCATAACTCTTTCTTGACTCTTTACAGAGTTATTGCCCTTTGTTACTTTTCCTTGTCTGGAGCATTACTTGAAAACTACTGGTTGGAATTCAATAAAACTTCATACAATGGTCAAGTACATTGAAAGGAAGTGCAGTGCACAGGAACCATAACTCTATCTTGACTCATTACAGAGTTATTGCCCATTTTTGGTTGGAATTCAATACAACTTCACACAATGGTCTAGCACAATGAGAGGAAGTGCAGTGTACAAGAACCATAACTCTATCTATAGTAATTACAGAGTTATTGCCCTTTGTTACTTTTCCTTGTCTGGAGCATAATTTGAAAACTACTGGTTGGAATTCAATACAACTTCATACAATGGTCAAGCACATTGAGAGGAAGTGCACTGCACAAAATCCATAACTCTTTCTTGACTCTTACAGAGTTATTGCCCTTTGTTACGTTTCCTTGTCGCAGAGCATAACTTGAAAACTACTGGCTGGAATTCAATACAACTTCATACAATGGTTCAGCACAATGAGAGGAAGTGCAGTGTACTAGAACCATAACTCTATCTTGAGTAATTAACAAGTTATTGCCCAGAACAATATCTCTATTTTAGTTTTCATTTGCAAAGTATTTTGTTACTACTAACTTCCTCAGTTTATAAAGCAGTCTTTCAGGGGTATTAATCATATTTAGTGATAGCTCTAGTTTATTTACAAATTTTTAAATTGTTTTTAGCAAGTGTCTTTGCCCAAGAACACACTTGAAACAGTCAAGGTGACTTTTTTTCACTAGGGTGAAAGTCACTGTTAAATTCTAATATTGTTCTATGGAGATGACTGTTCTATTTACTTTTTAGAATTTTCTTCTAATTCTACAATTTCTACGGACTCCGTTTTCAGGAATTTCACACTGACTTTTACTTAAAAAACTGTTCCTTTCATAGTACAACTTTTGCATCAAGGGAGGCATACTTGTTTTACAAAGAGCTCTTGTTATACCCCCGAAACGAAGTTAGGGGGGGTATATAGGAGTCACCCGGTGGTTGGTTGTCGGTCGGTCGGGCGGGCAGTCGGTCAGGCAGTCTGTTGCATTTTCCTTGTCAGGAGCATAACTTGAAAACTACTAGTTCGAATTCAATACAACTTCATACAATTGTCAAGCACATTGAGAGGAAGTGCAGTGCACAATAACCATAACTCCATCTTGACTCATTACAGAGTGATTGCCCTTTGTTACTTGTCCTTGTCCAGAGCATAACTTAAAAACTACTGGTGGGAATTCAATACAACTTCATACAATAGTCTAGCACAATAAGAGGAAGTGCAGTGTACAAGAACCATAACTCTATCTTGAGTTATTACAGAGTTATTGCCCTTTGTTACTTTTCCTTGTCAGGAGCATAACTTGAAAACTATTGGTTGGAATTCAATACAACTTCATACAATGGTCAAGTACATTGAGAGGAAGTGCAGTGCACAATAACCATAACTCCATCTTAACTCATTACAGAGTTATTGCCCTTTGTTACTTTTCCTTGTCCGGAGCATTACTTGAAAACTACTGTTTTGAATTCAATACAACTTCATACAATGGTCAAGTACATTGAGAGGAAGTGCAGTGCACTTGAATCATAACTCTTTCTTGACTCATTACAGAGTTATTGCCAATTTTTACTTTTCCATGTCGCAGAGCATAACTTGAAAGCTATTGGTTGGAATGCAATACAACTTCATACAATGGTCCAGCACAATGAGAGGAAGTGAAGTGTACAAGAACCATAACTCTATCTCGACAAATTTCAGAGTTATTCCAAGAACAATATCTCTATTTTAGTTTTTGTTTTGCAAGGTATTCTGTTACTATGAACTTCCTCAGTTTATAAAGCAGTCTTTTGGGGGTATTAATCACATTTAGTGATAGGTCTAGTTATTTTTGGTGTGGATAATCTTTGGGTGGCAAAAGTTTAAATCATTATGGAGCAGATTGAGTTAGTGCTCCAGACAGAACACAAATTTTATGGGGGTATGTATTGACTTTAAAAAAAATAGTTACACCTCATTTTTACCATGTTCTAATTAAATTTTCGGAATCAAGAGTGAAACAAAGTGTTTCAATACCAAAAAGAACGGTTATCAAAAAGATTATGAATAATAAAAATAAAGGTACAAGTTGACTTTTCAGATGAAAAAATCAGGTTTGATGTGACCAATTAGGGTACAAGATGACTGTCTCCTTGAATTCCTTTAGGGCCATGCCTCAACATCAACCATCACTGATTTCCAAAATATTTACATGTTAGTTTTGTTTGCAATATTTTATAATGTCTACACTCTAACACTTTCATTGCTTCAATAATCCTAATCATATTTACACAGAATGTGTATGGCAAGAAGATCTCAGATGAATTGACATATTGTTTTTGTTTTGTCCATCCATCAGGCAACAATTTTTTGTAAGCACTTTAAGCGACAACTAGGTCAAATTGTAGAGAAACTTTGTAAGCACTCTAGAGTCACATTTTCTACCTGATCTACATGAAACTTGATCACAATGCTTGTCTTAATGAATTAACATCAAATTTGAAGATAGGTCATCTTGGGTAAAAAACTAGGTCACCATGTCAAAAGGTAGAAAAACCTTGTAGGCACTCTGGAGACCACATTTATAACCTGAACATCATTAACATTTGTTTGAATGTTTGTTTCAATGATTACTGGGTCAAGACATGGGGTTAGAAATAGGTTACACTGTCAAATCAAAGACAAGTCTTGTTAACATTCTAGAAACCACATTTATTATGAAAGAATCATAAAAATTAGTCCAAATGTTTGCTTAATGATTTCTAGGTCAATTTCAAATTTGGTCACCTGGGGTCAAAAACTAGGTCATATGGTCAAATCAAAGAAATACCTTGTTAATTCTGTAGGTTTCTCTTAGTGATTTTTAGGTCATTTGCGGTAAAAAAAAGGTCACTGGAAACCTTGTCAACATTCTGGTGGCCACATTTAATACCCAATTGTTAAGAAATTTGGTCAGTGTGTTTGTCTTGATAATTTCTAGGTCAAATTTCAGTGTGGGTTACCTTGGGTTAAAAACTAGGTCACCAGGTCAAACCGAAGAAAAACTTTGTTTTTACTATAGTTGTCACCTGTTATAGCCAATCATCATGTAAAATTGATCAGAATGTATTGTCAAGGTCAATTGAATTTCGGTCACATTATTTCATAAGTTGGTCATACACTCAGGTGAGCGATATAGGGTCATATTGGCCCTCTTGTTATTGGCAAGTCTGTGAAAGTAACAATGCTATTTGTTTCTGTCTTTAGAAACGGCATAAGAGCGATGATCAAGTCAACAACAGGAAAGCCATGGTTCTGCGCGACGGTAAAATAATGGAAGAAGTTTGGCAGAAGGTGGTTGTAGGTGACATCATAAAAATGTCCAACAATCAGTTTGTAGCTGTATGTACTTTAATGCCATACTGGTAATGTAGAAACTTGAATATAATCACCAGGGTAAGCTTCGAGAATGGATGATTGTCTGACTGTCCATCCATCCATGCTCAGGTTCTGGTACTTAGGTGGCTATATAGACAATAGGTAACAGTACATTCAGTTTTACTTTAATGTCACTTTTATGTGGCTATTTTCTGTCAAGTGGCTAAAAAGAACAGTTGGGAGAACAAAAGGTTAGCCACATAAGTGTCAAAATGTGGGAGCATCCGTCTGTCCGTCCGTCAACATTTTGCTTCAAACAACATCTCCTCTGAAACCACTGGGCTAATGTTGATGAAACGTGGCAGTGATGTTTCTTGCATGTACCTTTCCCAAATTTGTTCAAAGAATTTCATTCCATGCAGAACTCTGTTTGCTTTAGCAACAAATAGGAAGAACTTTGAAAATCTTCTTCGCTGAAACTACAAGGCCTAGAGCTTAGATATTTAGCATGAGCCACTATCAAGATTGTTCAAATCGTGACACCTTGGACAAAATTGACCCCACCAGGGGTGTCCATTGATTTTACTTAGGCTTATATAGGAAAACTTTAAAAGTCTTCTCTGAAACTTGCCTAAAGCTCAGATATTTGGCATGCAGCATTGCTTAGTGGATCTCTACCAAAATTATTCAAATCTTGACCCCTGGGTCAAAATTGATCCTGCTTGGGAGGTCACTGTGCGGAGTGGATATGGTAACGGGCTCCGTCAGTCCGTCCGTCTGTCACACTTTTATCCGGAGCAGGAAATGATTCAAGGGAATTTATTACAACTTTACACACAGACAGAGGACATTGGGAGGTTCATCCGCTTCCAAGTGCCAGAGTGAGCTATTAGGATCGCTCACCGTCAGGTGTCCGTCATAGGTCGTACGTCGTATGTTGTACGTATGTCAACATTTTCCTTCAAACGACATCTCCTCTGAAACCAATAGGCCAATGATGGTTAAACTTGGCAGGGATGTTTCTTGTATGAAGCCCTTCCATAGTTGTTCAAATAGTTTCATTCTATGCAGAACTCTGGTTGCCATGGCAACAGAAAGGAAAAGCTTTAAAAATCTTCTCAAGAACAGGAAGGCCTAGAGCTCAGATATTTGGCATGTGGCACTACCAAGATTGTTCAAATTATGACCTGCAGGTCAAAATTGACCCCGCCACGGGGGTTGGTTATTTTTTAGCTGACTTTTTGAAGAAAAGGGGAGCTATTCTACTTGCCCGCCTCGGCGTTGGTGTCACACTTTGGTTAAGTTTTTCATACCACACCACTTTATTTCAAAACCATTAGAGGTATGGCTTTGAAACTTACCATACTTGTTGACCCTCATAACCTTCGTCTACAGACAAGAGTACATAACTCTGTCAAGGTTTTTGTCAGAATTATGGCCCTTTTTATGCCCCCGAAGGGAGGCATATTAAAATCGCACCGTCCGTCTGTCCGTCTGTCCGTGCGTCCCCACTTACAAATTCGTGTCCGGACTGTAACTTTGTCATGCATTGAAGGATTTTAAAATAACTTGGCACACATGTCTAGCACATCAAGACGACGTGTCGCGTGCAAGACCCACATCCCTACCTCAAAGGTGAAGGTCACACTTGGAGTATGAAGGTTATGGAATCCTCTATATATGCACACATTCGTGTCCGGACTGTAACTTTGTCATGCATTGAAGGATTTTAAAATAACTTGGCACAAATGTCTAGCACATCAAGACGACGTGTCGCGTGCAAGACCCACATCCCTAGCTCAAAGGTCAAGGTCATACTTAGAGTTTGAAGGTAATGGATTCCTCTATATAAGCATATATGCACACATTCGTGTCCGGACTGTAACTTTGTCATGCCTTGAAGGATTTTAAAATAATTTGGCACAAATGTCTAGCACATCAATACGACGTGTCGCGTGCAAGACCCACATCCCTACCACAAAGGTCAAGGTCACACTTAGAGTTTATAGGTAATGGAATCCTGTATATATGCATACATTTGTGTCCGGACTATAACTTTATTATGCTTTGAAGGATTTTAAAATAACTTGGCACAAATGTCTAGCACATCAAGCGGATGTGTCGCGTGCAAGACCCAAGTCCCTACCTCAAAGGTCAAGGTCACACTTAGTGCTTAAAGTAATGGAATACTGTATGCATGATTACTCTGTCATGCATGGAAGGATTTTAAAATTACATAGCACATTTATTGAGCACATGGAGAGGACACAGACTGTGAGGCACCTCTTTCGGGGGCATTTGTCACTTGTGAGGGACAGCTCTTGTTAATAATCTTACACATTCATTTTAAAAGGAAATTAAGTAAACACATATCATACATAAACGATAGAACAATATTGTAATTATCTTCCTATACATGACCTAATCTTATTGTTATTGTAAATATGTACTGTTATAGTTAATAAATAAACCAGTTGTCTTTTGACAATTCAAAACAAGAGGGCCAAGATGGCCCTATATCGCTCACCTTGGTACAAGTCCACTTGCCTGGTGGAAGATCACTAGATAATGTTATATACCAAATAAGTTTTCCTATATACGCCTTTGTAAAACAAATGATCCCCCCCCCCCCTCTGGGCAAGGTCAATTTTGACCCCAGTGGCATAATTTGAACAAACTTTGAAAAGGTCTACTAGGCAATGCTAGATGCCAAATATCTAAGCTCTAGGCCTTGTGGTTTCAGAGAAAAAGATTTTTAAAGTTTTTACTATATAAGCCTATGTAAAACTAAGTGACTCCCCGTGCGGGGTCAATTAGGACCCGGGGCTCATAATTTGAGCAATCTTGGTAGAGGTCTACTAGACAATGCTACATGCCAAATATCTTAGCTCTAGGCCTTGTGGTTTCAGAGAAGAAGATTTTTAAAGTTTTTCCTATATATGCCTATGCAAAAACTAAGTGCCCACCCGCGCGGGGTCAATTTTGACCCGGGGGTCATAATTTGAACAATCTTGGTAGAGGTCCACTAGACAATGCTACATGCCAAATATCTAAGCTCTAGGCCTTGTGGTTTCAGAGAAGAAAATTTTTAAAGTTTTTCCTATTTGTTGCCATAGCAACCAGAGTTCTGCATGGAATGGAATTCTTTGAACAATTTTGGTAGAGCTTCATGCAAGGAACATTCCTGCATAGTTTTAGCAACATTGGCCTAGAGGTTTCAGAGCAGATGTCATTTGAATCAAAATGTTGACGGACGACAGACAATCATCGATCAGAAAAGCTCACCTAAAAACAAAAAACAAAAGGTTTTTGACAGAATTATGCCCCTTTTTGATGTAGAAAATACATTTGAAATCTGCTTATTGAATCAACCCTTTGAAAATGATCTTTCTATGGTAAGGCTAGAGTTTTTATATCTCTTGGTTAACGCAACCCCAGGTCCTATTTCTTAGAATGTAGAATGAAAATAAAATTATGAACTGACATTTTATTTTTATTACTGCTGCCAGTCCGACTCGGCAGTCTTGACGTTAAATAAAATATTGGTGCTTTACCTATTGGACTAAACGTTTCGCGAAAAGGCGGCGTATGCCGGACAATACATTTCTTAAAGTCAGGTTAAATCTGACAGTGGCATTTGGATATAGCCGGATATATTCTGGCGTGTCTGATTCATATAGCCCCTATGACGACATCTGTAAAACTGGCAGCGCCAATACACAACGAGGTTAATTTTAACAAAATTTTCCATAACTACAAACAAGGAAATCGTAAAGTTCAATATTTTAAGTTTGATCAGGTCAGGAATGATTGATCCTGGGGGCAATCTGAAAGTCACAAAAATTGCAGCAGTAAGCTATAAGGATGAGGAATTTTCTTGAGGTGTTGAGACACCGGTGAAGGTGCTCGTTGAACTTGGGTAAATCTTTCATAGTCTTTATAATTTATTTCATGGACTTTGTGTTCAACCACTTTGGGGTTTAATGGTTGTTTATTCCTGATTCCAGACTTCTTTATATGACTAGTTAATAAAGTGTCAGAAAAGTAGGGATACATAATTGAAAGTAATTATTTTAAAGTGTTCATTTTTGTTCGAAAATGACGATTCTTAACGGGTGCAGTAGATTGATGGGAATGTTCAATATGATGGTGCTCTGTTCAATACAGTAGCAAAAGTCCTTCCTACTCAATATTTTAGAACAATTTCCCATAAATCAAGAGAGATAAAAACTCTGGCCTAAAATTGGCACTTATATTAGGCGATTATGTAATTCTTTGCTACTGGAGATGTTCTTGACCCCTTGTTGAACTTCTATGTTAAAGATTTTTCCTTAAAGTTGGTAGTTGTAATTTTTACATTCACTTCACAAGAAAGGTCATATATAAAATTAAATGAATATTTAATATATACAAAACATTTAAGAAGATATTAGATTGATCAATGGCAAATATGCCTGTGCATGTTTTCCTTTCATAAAAGAATAAGCTGCTGCCCTGTTTACTTCTAAAATGTACTCTTCCATCTATCAATTTGGACAGTACCATAAATTGTTGAAAAACTGAATAGCTGACAGTGCAGATCATGATCAGACAGCAAAAAAATGAATAGCTGACAGTGCAGGTCATGATCAAACAGCAAAAAAATAACTAGCTAACAGTTCAGATTTTGATCAGACAGCAAAATGATGAGGCCTAGAGTTTAGATGGTAGCCAGGTGAGAGATATAGGGCCATGTTGGCCCTCTTGTTGAATTTTATCCTTTTATTGATTTTTTTTTGTCCAGGCTATTACTCCTTAAGTACTGAACCGAATTAATACAAATTGCGTACACTTACAGAGGACATTAAGCGCCTTTATTTATTTTTCTTGTCAGGGCCATAACCCAGTACTAAATTGATTCAAATTGCATACAGTCATAATTAATAATGCTTGCCCGCAGTTTATGGTTAAAGTATTAATTTCTCAAAAATGATATATCTAAACTTAAGGTGTAAAAGTAAATGCCAAAATCAACAAAACACATGAAAGTCGACATAGCAATTTCAGAAAAATCTATTGGATATATTTGCGAGTTTGGTTTAACGGCACCACAACACCATATCGTTTTATAGGGTTTTCAAAAGTATTTGCAACGCCTTAAATTATTTAGTAGCCTTAAATTATTTAGTAGCGTATAGTTTCAAAAATATAGAAATACTTAAAGGAATTTATACGGGAACCTTTTTAAGTTATTTTCACAGGTAGAAGTATGCATAGAAAACATTGTAAATCATCGCAGCTGTGTTTTAAATGATGAATGTACATAAATTTACTCTGACAAGAATCCACCTATGAAATTATACTGAAGTACTTTTGAGAAAATCCCCTTACCACCTGTACATCCGTAATAGGAGGAAGTGGAACAAGAGGGTCATGATGGCCCTGTATCACTCACCAGAGTATATATACATTTACACAAACCACCATGGCATAAGGTCTGCTGCACCTCATTCAGTAGAGCTAAAAACTAAAATAGAAATGTATGCATTTTGCACAAAATTAGCAAAGTTAAGAGATGTGCATTGACATGTAATTTTGGGTTGAATTTTGTAAGCAGATACTCAAGAAGTGCTCATGGTGAGTTATTGTGATCGCCTGGTTTCCCGTCTGTGTGTGTCTGTCCATCCGTCCGTCCATCCACCCACAATTAACCTTGTGTATGCATTAGAGGCTGCATTTAAATTCCCTGGATCTTGATGAAACTTGACCAGAAAGACTGCCTTGATGACATTTAGGTTAAGTTCGAATATGGGTCAAGCGGTCAGATCATAGAAAAAACTTGTATATGCCTTAGACGTTCCATTTTTCATTGCATCTTCATGAAACTTTGTCAGTATGATTGCCATGATGAAATATAGGTCGAGCTCGAATATGGGTCAACTGGAGTCAAAAGCTAGGTCACAGGGTCAAATCATAGAAAAACCATGTGTATGCAATAGAGGTTGCATTTTTCACTGGATATACATGAAACTTTGTCAGAATGACAGCCTTGATAAAGTCTAGATCAAGTTTAAGTATGGGATATCTGGAGTCAAAAACTAAGTCATGGGGTAAAATCTTAGAAAATTCTTGCATATGCAATATAGGTTGCATTTTTCATTGAATCTTCATGAAACTTTGCCAGAATGATTATCTTGATGAAATCTAGATTGAGTTTGAATTTGGATCATTTGGGGTCAAAAACTAAGTCAAGGGGTCAAATCATAGGAGAACCTTGTGTACGCAATATAAGTTGCATTTTTCATGGGATCTTCATGAAACTTGATCAGTATGATTGTCGTAATAAAAGTAAGGTTAAGTTTGAATACTGGTCATCTGAGGTCAAAAACTAGGTTATCCAGTGAAAAATCTTGTGTTTATCATACAGGTGACATTTACAAACCAAACATGAAAAGTGGTCAGAACATTTTTGTGGATCACATTGGATTAAAGACTAGGTCACCAGGTCAATTCTGAGGAAAACCTTGTTGAAACTTTAGAAGTCACATTATATAGCCAAATTCTGTAAATTGGTCAGAAGGTTTGTCTTATCATGGTCAAACAAAAATGTTTGGTCAAACAAAAATGTTTGTGTTTATGATATATAGTTTAGGATTGAAGTTTGGTCAAATATGGTCATGAGTTGGTCTCAGGTGAGCGATATAGGGCCATCTTGGCCCTCTTGTCATAGGTAAAACTTACCAATTCAAAAATACAATGTTCAGCAATCGACAATACAATGAAAAAGCTCCAATTCTTGTTTCAAAGACCATTTTCAAAGACATTTTAGAACAATTGCAAATATAAGAGAATCTTTCCCTGGTTTATGTCACCTTGTGTCAGTCCATTGCATTTGTCGTGTAGAGCCTAACTTGAAAACCACTGGTTGGAATTCAATACAACTTCATAAATGGTTAAGCACAATGAGAGGAAATGCAGTGTGCAAGAACCATAATTCTATCTTGACTAATTACAGAGTTATTGCCCTTTGTTTCTTCTCCTTGTCCGGAGCATAACTTGAAAACTACTGGTTGGAGTTCAATGCAACTTCATACAAGGGTCAAGCTAAATGAGAGGAAATGCAGTGTACAAGAGTTATAACTCTAGCTTGACTCATTTCAGAATTATTGCCAAGACACATAACTCTATTTTAGTTTTTAGCTGTATTGGACGAAATGCAGCACTGGTAGTTTGTCAGTCGTCCATCTGTCTGTAGACTTTTTATCGAAACTTGCTGATAAGGATTTCTGCAACATGTAGATGTTCACTATTGTTTTTGGGATCAGTTGGTCAAAGGTCAAAGTCACAGTGACCACTGTTTGCAAAAAGTGCCAGAGTGAGCTATTAGGATCGCATTCCGTCCGGCGTCCGTCGTACATCTGTCCGTCCGTCCACCATTTCCTTCAAACGACATCTCCTCTGAAACCACTGGGCCAATGTTGATGAAACTTTGCAGGGATGTTCTTGCCTGAAGCTCTATCACAGTTGTTCAAAGAATTCCATTCCATGCAGAACTCTGGTTGCTATGGCAACAAATAGGAAAAACTTAAAAAATCTTCATGTAGCATTGTCTAGTGGACCTCTACCAAGATTGTTCAAATTATGACTCCCGGGTCAGAATTGACCCCGCACGGATGTTCACTTTGTTTTGCATAGACTTTATATAGGAAAAACTTTAAAAATCTTCTTCTCTGAAACCACAAGGCCTAGAGCTGAGATATTTGGTATGTAGCATTTGCTATTAGACCTCTACCAAGATTGTTCAAATTATGACCCCGAATCAAAATTGACCCCGCATGGGGTCACTTAGTTTTACATAGGCTTATATAGGGAAAACTTTAAAAAATCTTCTTCTCTGAAACCACAAGGCCTAGAGCTTAGATATTTGGCATGTAGCTTTTTCTAGTTGACCTCTAGCAAAATTGTTCAAATCATGACCCCTGGGTCAAATTGACCCCGCCCAGGGGTGGGGGGGTCACTTGGTTTAGGAAAAAACTTAAATAATCTTCTTCCCTGAAACCAAAAGGCCTAGAGATTAGATATTTGGCATGTAAAAATGCCTATTGGACTTCTACCAAGATTGTTCAAATCATGACCCCCAGGTCAAAATTAACCCTTTCCGGAGGGGAGTGGGGGGTGGGGGGGGGGGGTGACTTGATTTCACATATGCTTATATAGGGAAAACTTTTAAAAAACAAGAAGGCTGACAGGCAGAGAATAGATATTTGGAATGTTACTTAGCATTGTGTAGTGGACCTCTACGAATTATGTTAGAATAAGAGCCCTTGTATTATAGCCAATGTTAGTCAGGTGAGCGATATAGGGCCATCATGGCCCTCTTGTCCTTGATAACGCTCTACAGATCACAGTTATCATTCAACTTTCATTAAACTTGTTCACAAGGTTCCCTGAAACATATAGAGATGATCCCTATCAATATTTTGGTGATTGGGTCAAAGGTCAAGGTCAAAGTGACCCGAACTTTGAAAATGGTTCCCGCTCAATATATTGAGATCTATTTGACCCACAGTCTTCAAACTTTTATAGGATGATTTGTCTTACTGAGTAGATAATCCCTATTGTTTTATGGGTCAGTGAGTCAAAGGTCAAGGTCACGGTGACCCAAACTTTAAAAAATCTTTTTCATTCAATATCTACATCACCCACATTCTTCAAATGTCATAGGATGACTGGTCTTAATGAGTAGATGATCCCTACAGTTTTTTGTGGTCAGTGGGTCAAGGTCAGAGTGAACTCTGTCGGGTTTTACTTGATAACATTGCAAAAGATTTTCACAAAACTTACTCAGAACAGTCCAGTGAGACTAGATAAGCGATACTGGCCCTTTTGGGCTCCTTGTTTTACAAGGTGTTCTGTCACTAATAACTTCTTCTGTTAGCAGTCTTGCACGGGTATTAATCACATTTAGTGGTAGGTCTCTTTTAGATTTAAAGCCACATATACAAAACCAACTTTCAATCAGAATTGCAGTCTTCGAAATTAGCGGTGGTCGGATGGCCTGAGGCCACTAAATTTTCATATTGGCCAGCCAGTGAAAACTGCAAGAGCACAAGTCACCACTGGCTTGTGGATTTTAAGAGAACGTTTTTCTCTGACTGGATAAGTCTTGTATTTTCATATGAAAAACGTATAGAATTGATGTCACAGAAACCACAAAATTATTCTTTTTATTTTTTCCTATGCGTCACAAGTCTCGGCAATTTTGCCGTGTCAATCAAAAACAAACAGTCATCTATTGGCTAACACATGAAAGTAGATGGAGCGTGGTTACAAATCTCGGCGATTTTGCCGTCAGTCAAAACTGGGTTGTCATCTGTTGGCTAATATACGAAAAAAGGCAAAGCTAATAAGCCACTACCTCACAACTAAAACGTGTTCGTCTCGGTCGTTGTCAAAGGTGTTAATTGATAAACAATCATAACTCTGAAAATAATAGTCTTTGGCGAATTTCAATGACTGAGTTTATAACACGGATAATGAACAAACGTCTCTGACACAACTCTGTGTATTTTAATTAACACACTGTCGGAAACATTAAAACACCTCTGGTGATCAAAAGACAATTCATGTATACCTGTTTTTTCGATAACCAGTACTGATGTTTTTTGTAAAGAGTTGTGAGTTTATATTAATGGCAAGAGCAAAGAACAAGAGGGTTATGACAATTAGACCATTGGTTTTTGGTGTCGGTATTTAAATGATTGACTTACGTGTTGAACTTGTAACTTTCAAATTATCATTGACGTAATGTTTTACTCTACACGAATGTTACGGACATTATCCGGCACCTTCCCAAAATTTCATTTTTTCATAAGATGAAAAAGAAAGATACAATAATAATTATAATAGCTTCTACTCTGCCTTAATTTGTGTCAAACGACTTTCAGTATTTGTTAATGCTAATCATTATTTGAACATACTTTTGGACAATCATTTTATTAAAAAACAATTTAAGTTAAACAATTTAAAACTATCACGGACATGCGAGGTCATGAAAATACGTTACAAACGGGGAACAACATACTTTTGAACTGAACACCCTTATTATTTTTCGGGCCAGTGAAAATGCTTTCTGACCAGTAATGGTCAAGGTAGTATGAGCCCGAATGGCTTGTGGATTTCATATCCAAAAATCATACACTGGAATTGCATTTACAATTACCAACTGGAATTTATTTATTTTCAGGCTGATTTACTGCTGCTGTCTGCTAGTGAACCCAACAGTTTATGTTACATTGAGACCGCAGAACTTGATGGGTGAGTTTGAAGACATTTTTCAATTTGAAGTGTCTGCATGACTGCCTGCTTTCAATTAATTTTTTTGCTATTCATTATAGTTTGATGAGATTGAATTTAAAAGAAGATGGCCATTATTTCTTCAGCATTTTTGTGCTAAGGGACAAGTAGAAGTTATGTACACCACACTAGAAACATGTGAAGTGATGAGACTATCGGAATTATCCCTGATTAACATCTGCATATATAAAAGACATAACTTTATGCAAAATCCTGCTTGAAGTCGTACAACTTGTGCTTAGTTTCCTGAGCATTATTGTTTGTGTTTGATAGGGGTGCAACTATTAACTGAAGATAGGATTTATTCGAATTTCATCTTTAGTTTGGTTCACTGGTTCTCCATATTTGGGTTCGGTACGCCTAGGCACGGCCGTTAATCTATGCCTCTCCATTTTTGACCAATCAGTTTGTGTTTAGGTATTTTTCGCATTGTTTATCAGCAACAAAAATGGCTTATCAGAGTGAATTATCTGAACAACTGGCAACAGTTAAGTTGCCAGTTTGGAAGCAGTTTTTTTTGGAGGGGGGGGGGGGGGTCATTTGATTTTACATAAAATTCTTCTTCTTTTAGAGCTTAGATATTTATCGTGATGCATTGTCTAGTGGACCTCTACAAAGATTGTTCATGACCCCCAGCCAGGAGGGTTATTCTTTTTACTGATTTATAATATTCTTGATATGAATTCTTGTAAATTTCTAGAAGTATTGGTGTTTTGGCAGACATCAAAGGACCTCAAGTTTTTCTATGAGTAATATTCCTCTCTGTGAGTTCTGCATAGTTGAGTTAGCACCTTGACCAGTCTCAAAAATATTTCGGGACTTCTGGAAGATTATTTGTACATACTGGCATAAGGAATTGCTCTAATCTCTAAGAATATATAAATATTATAGATTATTGAAAACCCTTTGGCTATTGGCATTTTCCATGGCAGTCATGGCCTCTTGTGGACACTAAATCTCCAAAACCCCTGGTCAGAATTTGATGATACTTCACACAAGTGATAAGTACAATGCCTAGTTGTGCATGGTCCATGTTTCGGGTCTCTAGGTCAAAGGTCAAGGTCAAAGGGGCTCAGATAGTAAAATCTTGTGGACCCTAAATCTCCAAATCCCCTGGTCAGAATGTAATGATACTTCACACAAGTGATAAGTACAATGCTTAGTTGTGCATGTTTCAGGTCTCTAGGTCAAAGGGTAAGGTCACAGGGGCTCGAGATTGTAAAATCTTGTAGATGCTAAATCTCCAAAACTCCTGGTCAGAATTATGTCTTCCCCATAAAATATGGGGGAGATATATTGTTTTTGCCATGGATGTGTGTTTGTCCGTCCGTCCGTCCGACTGTCCATCTGTCGTCCGGCAAATCTTGTCCGCTCCATATCTCCTAAACCCCTCTAAGGATTTTCATGAAACTTTGGTCAGATGTTCACCTCAACTAGACGATGTGCAGAACCAATGAACCAACCGTGCCGGCTCTAGGTCAAGGTCACAGCTCAAGGTCAAAGGTTTTAGCCTTGCGTTTCGTGTCCACTCTGTATCTCCTTAACCCCTTGAAGGATTTTCATTAAACTTGGGTCAGGTGTTCACCTCAACTACGCAATGTGCAGAACCCATGAACCAACTGCGCCGGCTCAAGGTCAAGGTCACAGAGATCAAAGGTCATATGACTATATTTCGTGTCTGCTCCATATCTCTTGAACCCCTTGTAGGATTTAAGAATAACTCAACACAAATGTTCACCAAAGTGACAGGATTTGCAGAGTACACGTATCAACCACCTTGGTTAAAGGTCAAGGTCACTGTTACTAAAAATAGAAAAATGGTTTCTGCTCAATAACTCCAGTTAGTAGTGACCAATTGCATGGGGGAGACATATGTTTTGTGAAAAAAACAACCATTTAGTTTAATGATACTTCACACAAGTGATAAGAACAATGCTTAGTTGTGCATGATCCATGTTTCGGGTCTCTAGGTCAAAGGTAAAGGTCCACAGGTGCTCAAGATGGTAAAATCTTGTGGACGCTTAATCTCCAAAATCCCTGGTCAGAAATTAATGATACTTCACACAAGTGATCAGCACCATGGCTAGTTGGGCATGGTCCATGTTTTGGGTCACTAGATCAAAGGTCACAGGGGCTTGAGATAGTAAAATCTTGTTCGCTTTTAATCTCACACTCGCTGGTCAAAATTTGATGATACTTCACAGAAGCCTTAAGTTGTGCAGGTACAATAATCAAAGCATCAAATATTACATAAATTGTAAATACTGTGTCCGTGGGGTGTTCGGGGAGGGGTGGGTATTAATCACCTTCAGAGCAACACAACTGCCAATGTTTGGATTAGTTTTGAATAAATGTTTTGAATGAATGAGAAATAATTTGAAGTAGAAGAACTTAAATTTCATTGTTTTAAGAAAGGTTCAAAGCAAACTTGGATGATGGCAGCACAACTGGGCAGTGTTTTTGCCAAAACTTGGAAAGTTCAGTTTTATAGCAAAATCTTGGATTATACTCTTTGTCCAATTCAAATCAATAATTCACAGACAGCTGCTGAAGCAAAAATTGGTGGAGTTTGGCAACAGTAGCCAATGTTAGCCAGGTGAGCGATATAGGGCCATTTTGGCACTCTTGTTAAAATTTAAGCCATTTATCGACTTAGAATCTTTGTTAAGTTTTTCATACCTGTCCACCTTTTAGCACACCACTGGGCCAATGTTGATGAAATTTGGCAGGGATGTTCCTTGCATGAAGCTCTATTAAAGTTGTTCAAAATTAATATTCCATATCCCACCCAGGGGTCACTTGATTTTACATAGGCTTACATATAGGAAAAACTTTAAAAATCTTCTTCTCTGAAACCACTTGGTCTAGAGCTAAGATATTTAGCATGTAGCATTGCCTAGTGGACCTCTACCAAGACTGTTCAAATTATGACCCCCAGGTCAAAATTTACAACACCCAGGGATCACTTGATTTTACATAGGCTCATATAAGAAAAACTTTTAAAATCTTCTTCTCTGAAGCCAGGTGAGCAATATAGAAGGTAACCTGTCAAGGATTTCATTTGAATTATTGCCGTTTTTGACTTAGAAAATCTGTTAGATTTTTCGTAATTGTCCGCTTGTTTGCTTAACCATTTGAGATATTACTTTGATTTGAAGCAAATTTTATAAAGGTCCGTCCATAATAGGAGATATTACTTTGAAAGTTGAAATACTCATGTACCATCATGACACCTATCTGTAAGCAAGAGAAGATAACTCTGTGAAAAAGTTTTTTTGATTGCACTTAGAAATTCCTAGTTGAAGTCTTGTGTGCAACTGGCACTGTCTTGCATCTAAAATTATATCATTAAACACTGAAAGTATTAATTTAAAACTTTGCTGTAGTATTCAGGGATATCAAACAATTAAGTTAGAGAACTCTTAACTTAATATCTTGCTACTTATGGCCCTTGTTTATACAGATCCTTGTTTTGCCAAAATTTTGTTTTATTGGCAAGCACTGAAAAAAGTCGAATGCATTGTCCTACTGACAGCTCTTATGAGATTATCTTCTAGTCATACCTAGTTTAGGTTGTTTCTGTCAAACTTTTGAACTTTTTCACTTGGAATTTTCTAGTCATTGATATGAAAATAGATTTGGCTCCAGAAAAATGCTTATTTTTCTTTAAAAATTATATTTGTGTTCATGTCAGAATTTTGTAGTAGTAGAAATATGGGACATTCTATATATAATATTACAAAAATATTCGAACCGAATATCTGTTAACCAAGAGGGTCATATCCGAAACTGAACCAAGCTCAAAGGCAAATGAATATGTGTTAACCAAGAGGGTCATATCCGAAACTGAACCAAGCTCAAAGGTGCCTGTATCAATGCAGCCGTAGTGTTTGAGTAACCTAAATTTGGCTTTAAAATCCTAATATATTACAAAGATGTCATAGTAACTAGAAAAGGATAATCATCTTAAGTTATATTACCCTTCAAAATGGTCACATTGGTTTAAAGTTAAGAACATTGGATGCTTTAAAAACATATAAGAAATAAGTTTCACCAATTTATTTCTGTTCTTGACAAATAGAAATTAAGATGTACATAACCAAAAGGGTGGCTTGATTTTTTTTTGACAGTCAAAAAACACTTTTACAGATTTCCTCTATATTCAATGTGAATGAAACTGTAATACAGATCGTTATTTATGGTTTATAACTATGGCAAAGGTTATTATTCTAGAAGTATATATCACTGATTAATTATGATGGCAACTTTGAATGGCAATATCACTTTAGATAACAGGCTTTTCTGTTTGTTGTAGGGAGACAAATTTAAAGGTACGTCAGGCTCTCCCCGAGACTGCGGAAATAGATGATGACATGGAACAGTTTAGCAAATTTGACGGTAAGATGCAAAAAGTAAAGAGCCTTGTTTGTGAACATGTATGCCCCTTTCAACCCCTCTCCCAGTAATGCGACACAAGAAATTGCTGATGATCTATTGATCCAGAAGTCATTAGAGACCAATAGGGGTTATCAGATTCTCATAAACAATAATCCTAGCAAGGTTAAAGCAGTGTGAAGTTGAGGTGAAACGTTTTTAGCTCACATGGCACAAAGTTGAGCTATTAGGATTACTCACCGTCTGCCATGCGTAGTATATCAATCATTTTCTTCAAACAACATCTCCTCTGAAACAACTCATACAGTGTTGATGAAGCATGAAGCTCTATCAAAGTTGTTCAAAGAATTCTGTTCCATGTAGAACTCTGGTCACTGTGGCAACGGATAGGAAAAACTTTAAAAATCTTCTTCTCAGGAAGGTCCAGAGCTAATTTATTCAGCATGTGGCATTGTCTAGTGGACCTCTACCAAGGTTGTTCAAATTGTGACCCCTGCTAGGGGATTACTTGATTTTACATAGGCTTATATAGGGAAAGCTTTAGAAAGCATCTTGTGTAGAACCAGTAGGCCCAGAGGCTTACATAATTCGAATATAGCTTTATGTAGTGGACCTCTATGAAAATTGTTTAAATCAGAATCAGATCTTTGACCTTCTGACTTTAAAATCGGTAAGGGTCATCTACTGGTCAAGACCAACTGACCTACAAATCCGTACAAGTGTTATCTAACTTAAATGCCAGACACCCTGCTGACTTTAATGAAGTTTAAAATCAATCCCATAAGTGGTTACTGAAATATATTAGTATACTAAGTATTCTGAGTATTATAGTTCATTGAACCTTGCATGCAATACTTTAACCATTAATTCAACAAGGGCCAACATTTTTAATCAATTCAGTGAAGAAAAAAGAAGCATTTTTTAGCTCGACTTTTCTATGAAAAGGGGAGCTATCCTACTCGCCCCCACCCCCCAGCGTCACCGGCGTTGGCGCCACACCTTGGTTAAGTTTTTCGTACCACCCCACTTTTATTTCAAAAGTTTAGAGGTATGGCTTTGAAACTTACCATACTTGTTTACCATCATAACCTCCATATACAGACAAGAGTACATAACTCTGTCAAGGTTTTTGACAGAATTATGGCCCTTTTTTGACTTAGAAAGTGTATTGAGCTTGGTTAAGTTTTTTCGTACCACCTCACTTTTATTTCAAAACCATTGGAGGTATTGCTTTGAAACTAACCATACTTGTTTACCATCATGACCTACATCAACAGACAAGAGGACATAACTCTGTCAAGGTTTTTGACAGAATTATGCCCCTTTTTGACTTAGAAAATACATTGAATATGGGTAAAATCCACTTATTGCCTTAACCCTTTGAGATATTGCTTTGAAACTTTTAATGCTATTTCACATCATTACCCCCATCTGTACGCAAGAGAAGGTATTTCTGTCAGGGATTTTTTTAAAAGTAAGGCCTTTTATCGACTTAGAATCTTGGTTAAGTTTTTCGTACCAGTCCACTTTTTGACTGAACTGTTTGAGATATTAATTTGAAAGTTGGAATACTTGTTTACCATCATGATTCCCAAACATGGGCAGGAGAAGGTAATTCTGTCAAGGATTTTATTTGAATTATGGCCCTTTTTGACTTAGAAACTCAGTTAAAATTTTCATTCTTGTCCACTTGTTAACTTAACCATTTGAGATATTACTTTGAAAGTTGGAGTACTTATGTACCATCGTAAGACCTATCTGTAAGCAAGAGAAGATAACTCTGTGAAAAATTTTCTTGATTTGTACTTAGAAATTCCTAGTTAAAGTCTTGTGTGCCCTTAACTGTCAAAGTTTTGTTTTATTGGCAAGCACTAAAAAAGTCGAGCACGCTGTCCTACTGACAGCTCTTGTTTAAATTTAACCACCCCGTTGGGGCCTATTCTCTGAGGAGTTATTATTTTTAGCTCACCTGGCACAAGGTCATACAGTGGGCAATTATGTAAATTTTATGAAAAAGATCATGAGCAGAAAGCAAAATAATGAATAACAGATCATGATCAGACAGCAGAAAAATGAATAGCATACAGTGCAGATCATGATCAGGCAGCACAATAATGAATAGTAAACAGTGTTGATCATGATCAGACTGCAAAATAATGAATAGCATACAGTGCAGATCATGATCAGGCAGCACAATAATGAATAGTAAACAGTGCTGATTATGATCAGAAAGCAAAATAATGAATAGCTTACAGTGCAGATCATGATCAGACAGCAGAATAATGAATAGTATACAGTGCAGATCATGATCAGGCAGCAAAATAATGAAAAGCTAACTGCAGATCATGACCAGGCAGCAGAATAATGAAAAGCGAACAGTTCAGATCATGATCAGGCAGCAAAATAATGAATAGCTTACAGTGCAGATCATGATCAGACAGCAGAATAATGTATAGCATACAGTGCAGATCATGATCAGACTGCAAAATAAAGCAGAGCAAACAGTGCAGATCATGATCATTCAGCAAAAAAATAAAAGAGAACAGTGCAGATCATGATTGGACTGCAAAATAATATAAAAGCAAACAGTGCAGATCATGACCAGACAGTAAAATATGAATAGCGAATAGTGTTGATCATGATCAGACAGCAAAATAATGAATAGCGAACAGTGCAGATCATGATCAATCTGTATAGATGTGCAGGCTAATGGTGATAGGTAGTACACTTAAGACTGATAAATGACATTTGTCCTTTATTTAGTACACAACATTATGTATTGTTATGCACAATGCCTATGTAAGTAGATCAACAAGACAAATTTTGATGCAAAGCATCAAAGGCGCTGCGCATGTTTTTGAAACATGATTTAAAGGAATCAGAGTCATTTTAGAATATCAGTAAACAACCTATCAACGGGAAAAACCAAATACATGTACATTATGTTATTTGTAACTGTTATCATAATAAGTAAAAAACCACATTTACTACAGTTTAACCAAAAAATAAACGAATCATAAAACAACCTTCCGTATAATGGTACGATGACGCCCATTAAACAAGGCTACAGCTCGTGGTCAGTAGACGCTTTTCGACGCAGACGAAACCCACGTGATTAATTTTGTCTTTACTATTGGTCAGTTGTTAGCGATGCTTTACATAACTTTCATTGAGACCCCATGTATCGCATAGTTAGGTGAACGGTCTTATTTATAATGCCTACATTTTACTTTAGTATGTAGTAATTAAAATGGGTTTTCATTAATTATTCACGTTGACAACATATGTATTGAAACTTCAAAATGTTTAGAGTTAGCAAAACAACTATCGAGACGTTTTTTCTGAACTTTGATGAATCTGGCCGTAGGGTCCGTAAACAAAGCAATAAAAAAACCGTAACCTTCAAGTTTGTGGAAAAGTTATTAAATATCCTATGAATATGTCAAAAGTTTTGAATTAACGGTCGAAGACGTATGCATCTGGTATAGTATTGTTTGTAATCAGTTAATACTATTTATTTATTCATTATAGGGAGTTTGTTCAAACATAATACATAGTTTTTAATTACAATAATAATGTTGGCTGCTCCCTATTCGATTATGCAACCCCATGGTACAAAATTAAAACCTATTCAATACTGGCACTGTGCTTCCGCACAGCGCCAATAAATAGCAAACTGGTTTTCCACTGTTCCACATATCTATTATGTCTATTCTTAGAGATAAAACATTCAATACAGTTGGAAAAGTCCTTCATACTCAATATTTTAGAAAAATGCCCCATAAACTAAGAGATATAAAAACTCTGGCCTAAAATTGGCATTTTTATAAAGCTTTACATAGCCATTATGCAATTTTTAGCTGCTGGAGATGTTCTTGACCCCTGCTTGAACTTCTATGTTAAAGGTGGTCAATCACTTTTAAGCAACATTTGATGGCAATTTTTACTTTTTGGATTAATTGATTTTCAATTGGTCCAATGTTAACAGAGTATAGCTTCCTTACTGCAGAACGCACAACATACAAACAAGTAGTTCCATATATTCAGTTGTTACGAATTATACTGTCTTCTGTTTTAAAAATGATATAGTAACAGATCTAAATAATATCAAAATATATCAGAATAGCATAATATTATATTGTTGTTTTTCTTATAATTTGTAACTAAAATATCAACGAGGTATCTGTTCTGTATAGAACTATTTTCCTACGTGGTTTTGATCACAACTAGTCAGACCGGAGACACTAAAAGACAACTAGTCAGGCCGAATAATTTAAAGTCTTATATGATATTGTTTTTGTGACCATAAACTATCTGAACATCGTAATACGTTAACATAAAAAACAACGATTTTTGTCGAGCCCGCCTGCGGTGAGCTCGATATAGTTGTCACTTTTGGCGGTTCGGTGTGTGTGCGTGCGTCCGTGCGTCCATCCGATTTTGTCCGGACCATATCTTTTTCATGCATGGAGGGATTTTGATGTTACTTGGCACAAATATTCACCATCATGAGACGGAGTGTCATGCACAAAAAACAGGTCCCTAGGTCTAAGGTCAAGGTCACATTTGGAGGTTAAAGGTTAAATTCAATAATGACTTTGTCCGGAGCATATCTTTTGCATGCATGGAGGGATTTAAATTTAACCAGGCACAAATGTTCACCATCATGAGATGGAGTGTCATGCGCAAGAACCAGGTCCCTAGGTCTAAGGTCAAGGTCACACTTGGAGGTTAAAGTTCAAAGTCAAGAACATCTTTGTCTGGAGCATTTCTTCTTCATGCATGGAGGGATTTTGATGTTACTTTGTACAAATGTTCACCACCATGGTCTACCCTTGTTTTTAGAATTACTTCCCTTTGTTTATCCCCCCGCCGAAGGCGAAGGGGATATTAGAAATGGTCTTCGTCCGTCCGTCCGTGCATCCGTCCGTCCGTGCATCCGTCCCAATTTTGTCCGGAGCATAACTCCAAAAGTACTTGAGCGATTTTCTTCAAACTTCATACACTGACAGAGCACATTGGGAGGACGTGCAGTGTGTAAGAACAATAACTCTAACTTGCCTACTTTTAGAGTTATTCCCCTTTATCAGATTTACTTGAAAAACTTTGTCCGGAGCTTTACTCCAAAAGTACTTGAGGGATTTTCTTCAAACTTAATACACTGACATAGCACATTGGTAGGAAGTGCAGTGTGCAAGAACAATAACTCTACCTTGCCTACTTTTAGAGTTATTCCCTTTATCAGATTTACTTTAAAAGTTTTGTCCAGAGCATAACTACAAAAGTACTTGAGGGATTTACTTAAAACTTAATACACTGACATAGCACATTGGTAGGAAGTGCAGTGTGCAAGAACAATAACTCTACCTTGCCTACTTTTTAGAGTTATTCCCCTTTATCAGATTTACTTGTCCGAAGCATAACTCCAAAAGTACTTGAGGGATTTTCTTCAAACTTAATACACTGACATAGTACATTGGTAGGAAGTGCAGTGTGCAAGAACAATAACTCTACCTTGCCTACTTTTATAGTTATTTCCCTTTATCAGATTTACTTTAGAAGTTTTGTCCAGAGCATAACTCCAAAAGTACTTGAGGGATTTTCTTCAAACTTAATACACTGACATAGCACATTGGTAGGAAGTGCAGTGTGCAAGAACAATAACTCTACCTTGCCTACTTTTATAGTTATTTCCCTTTATCAGATTTACTTTAAAAGTTTTGTCCGGAGCATACCTCCAAAAGTACTTGAGGGATTTTCTTCAAACTTAATACACTGACATAGCACATTGGTAGGAAGTGCAGTGTGCAAGAACAATAACTCTTCCTTGCCTACTTTTAGAGTTATTCCCCTTTATCAGATTTACTTCGCCAGCATAACTCCAAAAAGTACTTGAGGGATTTTCTTCAAACTTAATACACTGACAGAACACATTGGTTGGAAGTGCAGTGTGCAAGAACAATAACTCTACCTTGCCTACTTTTAGAGTTATTCCCCTTTATCAGATTTACTTTAAAAGTTTTGTCCGGAGCATAACTCCAAAAAGTACTTGAGGGATTTACGCCAAACTTAATACACTGACATAGCACATTGGTAGGAAGTGCAGTGTGCAAGAACAATAACTCTACCTTGCCTACTTTTAGAGTTATTCCCCTTTATCAGATTTACTTTTAGAAGTTTTGTCCAGAGCATAACTCCAAAAGTACTTGAGGGATTTACTTCAAACTTAATACACTGACATAGCACATTGGTAGGAAGTGCAGTGTGCAAGAACAATAACTCTACCTTGCCTACTTTTAGAGTTATTCCCTTTATCAGATTTACTTGTCCCCAGGCATAACTCCAAAAGTACTTGAGGGATTTTCTTCAAACTTAATACACTGACATAGCACATTGGTAGGAAGTGCAGTGTGCAAGAACAATAACTCTACCTTGCCTACTTTTATAGTTATTTCCCTTTATCAGATTTACTTTAAAAGTTTTGTCCAGAGCATACATCCAAAAGTACTTGAGGGATTTTCTTCAAACTTAATACACTGACATAGCACATTGGTAGGAAGTGCAGTGTGCAAGAACAATAACTCTACCTTGCCTACTTTTAGAGTTATTCCCCTTTATCAGATTTACTTGTCCGAAGCATAACTCCAAAAGTACTTGAGGGATTTTCTTCAAACTTAATACACTGACAGAACACATTGGTTGGAAGTGCAGTGTGCAAGAACAATAACTCTACCTTGCCTACTTTTAGAGTTATTCCCCTTTATCAGATTTACTTTAAAAGTTTTGTCCGGAGCATAACTCCAAACGTACTTGAGGGATATACTTCAAACTTAATACACTGACATAGCACATTGGTAGGAAGTGCAGTGTGCAAGAACAATAACTCTACCTTGCCTACTTTTAGAGTTATTCCCCTTTATCAGATTTACTTGAAAAAAAATTGCCGGAGCATAACTCCAAAAGTACTTGAGGGATTTTCTTCAAACTTAATACACTGACATAGCACATTGGTAGGAAGTGTAGTGTGTAAGAACAATAACTCTACCTTGCCTACTTTTAGAGTTATTCCCCTTTATCAGATTTACTTGAAAAAAAAATTACGGAGCATAACGCCAAAAGTACTTGAGGGATTTTCTTCAAACTTAATACACTGACATAGCACATTGGTAGGAAGTGCAGTGTGCAAGAACAATAACTCTACCTTGCCTACTTTTAGTCAAATAGAAAAATATCATACCTATACTGATAATGAACATTAATATAATTTTGCAAACCTTCTCTTCATTGCCTTATTCTTTTTCCACTTACTTGAAAACTGTACTCAGCATGACCATAACTATACGGCTTTTTATACCCCCAAAACGAAGTTTAGGGGGGTATATAGGAGTCACCCGGTGGTTGGTCGGTCGGTCGGTTGGTCGGTCGGTCGGTCGGTTGGTTGGTCGGGCGGTCTGTTGCATTTTCCTTGTCCGGAGCATAACTTGAAAACTACTAGTTGGAATTCAATACAACTTCATACAATGGTCAAGCACATTGAGAGGAAGTGCAGTGCACAAGAACTATAACTCCATCTTGACTAATTACAGAGTTATTGCCCTTTGTTACTTTTCCTTGTCCGGAGCATAACTTGAAAACTACTAGTTGGAATTCAATACAACTTCATACAATGGTCAAGCACATTGAGAGGAAGTGCGTGCACAAGAACTATAACTCCATCTTGACTAATTACTGAGTTATTGCCCTTTTGTTACTTTTCCTTGTCCGGAGCGTAACTTGAAAACTACTAGTTGGAATTCAATACAACTTCATACAATGGTCAAGCACATTGAGAGGAAGTGCAGTGCACAAGAACTATAACTCCATCTTGACTAATTACAGAGTTATTGCCCTTTGTTACTTTTCCTTGTCCGGAGCAAAACTTGAAAACTACTAGTTGGAATTCAATACAACTTCATACAATGATCAAGCACACTCAGAGGAAGTGCAGTGTACAAGAACTATAACTCTATCTTGAGTATTTACTGAGTTATTGCCCTTTGTTACTTTCCCTTGTCCGAAGCATAACTTGAAAACTACTAGTTGGAATTAAGTACAACCTCATACAATGGTCAAGTACATTTAGAGGAAGTGCAGTGCACAGGAACCATAACTCCATCTTGACTCATTACAGAGTTATTACCCTTTGTTACTTTTTCCTTGTCCGGAGCATAACTTGAAAACTTCTGGTTGGAATTCAATACAACTTCATACAATGGTCAAGCACAGTGAGAGGGAGTGCAGTGCACAGTAACCATAACTCCATCTTGACTAATTACAGGGTTATTGCCCTTTGTTACTTTTCCCTGTAAGGAGCATTTTTCGAAAACTACAAGTTGGAATTCAATACAACTTCATACAATGGTCAAGCACAATGAGAGGAACTGCTAAGAACAATATCTCTTTTTAGTTTGTTTGCAAGGTATTATGTTACTACGAACTTCTTCAGTTTATAAAGCAATCCTTTTGGGGGTATTAATCACATTTAGTGATAGCTCTAGTTAAGGATTTCTTCTCACCAAGTAAAATGTACGAAAGTACAACCTTCAGGTAACTTCTTCCCGGGCGGGGGGATTAACCATGTGTAACATGGCTCTTGTTGTTACTATAGTTAGCTTATATTGTAACTTTTTTATTACTGGCCGTAGAGAAAAATCGAGACCAATTTTCTGTGGTACAACATGCATGTTACATCCAATATTTTGGTGTATTTTGACCCATCTCTACTTGGTAAGGAGTTAGCCCTTTTGACATATGGCGGGCTCGACATGTTGCACGTGGGCATCTTGTTTAACTTGCCAACGCCTCTATCATCAAAAGTATTCGGCCTGACTAGTTGTCATTTAGTGTCTTTAAAGATATGCCGCACTGTGGCGCCTGAAACACTAGTCTAAAATACGCCTTTACGTGTATAGGTATAAAATTGAAACTTATCAGCAAATTAACTTTACAGAGGCACTTGTAGATGTCTTTTTGAAATATGACAACATATTTTTATGCTTTAAACACGTTGTAATTGTTGTATATTATGTAAATGCGTGGTTCGAAAATGGTACGAAAATGTCCGCATTTTGCCGAAGTCGGTTCGTACCTGGGTACGAATAACTGTAAGAAATCACATAGATCTACATGTCTTAAATACGATTTTTAAATGTAGACAGAAATGCAATAACCTAAAGGGAAAATCAAATTCATTTCTCTGGATCATGCTGTCATTTACAAAGAACAGATATTAACTCAATATAAATACAAATAGGATTTATTGTATTGTATTGTAACAAACTTTCAAACTTTTGCTACACTAAATTTTGGCAGGTTCATTCATACATACATTAATTATATTGTATCATTATTATTATCATCATCATCATCATCATCATCATCATCATCATTATTATTATTATTATTATTATTATCATTACTTCTTACGAAATACTACTAGAGTCAAATATATGTTAAATAAGTTATGAAAATTTAAAACAGCATGGTAGGGAGGCTGGTAATGACTACGGGTGCGCAATAGACCCGGTATATTGCAATTCGCAGTATTTTGGAAGCACTCACTGGGATAGTTAATGTAAGCTGCAAGTACTTGTCCTACAATATGTATGTGACCGTCGGTCCGGCGACCGTCTCTGTCGTGAGTGGGGAAGTACTTGCTCAGAGTGGCGTGGCGTGGCCACCGTAACCGACGTAGTAATGTAGGGGTCACGAGATCACAGGGGCCTGTGCCCCAATATAAAGGTTGGACAAATAACGAACTCCATAGTAAAGTTCTAATAGTTTCTTCTTTATACCCCCAAAACGAAGTTTAGGGGGGTATATAGGAGTCACCCGGTGGTCGGTCGGTCGGTCGGGCGGTCTGTTGCATTTTCCTTGTCCGGAGCATAACTTGAAAACTACTAGTTGGAATTCAATACAACTTCATACAATGGTCAAGCACATTGAGAGGAAGTGCAGTGCACAAGAACTATAACTCCATCTTGACTAATTACAGAGTTATTGCCCTTTGTTACTTTTCCTTGTCCGGAGCATAACTTGAAAACTACTAGTTGGAATTCAATACAACTTCATACAATGGTCAAGCACATTGAGAGGAAGTGCAGTGCACAAGAACTATAACTCCATCTTGACTAATTACAGAGTTATTGCCCTTTGTTACTTTTCCTTGTCCGGAGCATAACTTGAAAACTACAAGTTGGAATTCAATAGAACTTCATACAATGATCAAGCACACTCAGAGGAAGTGCAGTGTACAAGAACTATAACTCTATCTTGAGTATTTACAGAGTTATTGCCCTTTGTTAGTTTTCCTTGTCCGGAGCATAACTTGAAAACTACTAGTTGGAATTCAATACAACTTCATACAATGGTCAAGCACATTGAGAGGAAGTGCAGTGCACAAGAACTATAACTCCATCTTGACTAATTACAGAGTTATTGCCCTTTGTTACTTTTCCTTGTCCGGAGCATAACTTGAAAACTACTAGTTGGAATTCAATACAACTTCATACAATGATCAAGCACACTCAGAGGAAGTGCAGTGTACAAGAACTATAACTCTATCTTGAGTATTTACCGAGTTATTGCCCTTTGTTACTTTTCCTTGTCCGAAGCATAACTTGAAAACTACTAGTTGGAATTCAATACAACCTCATACAATGGTCAAGTACATTTAGAGGAAGTGCAGTGCACAGGAACCATTACCCCATCTTGACTCATTACAGAGTTATTGCCCTTTGTTACTTTTCCTTGTCCGGAGCATAACTTGAAAACTTCTGGTTGGAATTCAATACAACTTCATACAATGGTCAAGCACAGTGAGAGGGAGTGCAGTGCACAGTAACCATAACTCCATCTTGACTAATTACAGGGTTATTGCCCTTTGTTACTTTTCCCTGTCTGGAGCATTTTTCGAAAACTACAAGTTGGAATTCAATACAACTTCATACAATGGTCAAGCACAATGAGAGGAACTGCTAAGAACAATATCTCTTTTTAGTTTGTTTGCAAGGTATTATGTTACTACGAACTTCTTCAGTTTATAAAGCAATCCTTTTGGGGGTATTAATCACATTTAGTGATAGCTCTAGTTTATTTTGTAGGACACTTGTTCAAAGTTATTGTGTCGTCCTTTCGGAGAAAAGGCGATACATAGGGATCGTTTTGTCGGTCAGTCGGTCTGTCCGTCCATCACACAAACTTAACGTTGGCTATAACTTTGCCATTTCTTAAGATTTCTTCATCAAACTTTACAATTGTATTGCTTATGACAATAGGGTCATGATGCTACCAAATCTTGTACGTCAAAGTCATATATGACAGAGTTATGCCCCTTTTTGTACTTAGATTTTGTCACGAAAACTTAACGTTGGCTATAACTTTGCCATTTCTTAAGATTTCTTCATCAAACTTTCAAATTGTATTGCTTATGACATAAGCGTTGTGATGCCGCCAAATTGTTTAGGTCAAGGTCATATTTGACAGAGTTGTGCCCCTTTTTATACTTAGATTTTTGCTATATCTTAAGATTTCTTTATCAAACTTTCAAATTATATTTCTTATGTCAAAAGGGTTGTGATGCCGCCAAATTAAATAGGTCAAGGTCTTATTTGACAGAGTTATGCCCCTTTTTGTACTTAGATTTTGTCATGAAAACTTAATGTTGGCTATAACTTTGCTATTTCTTAAGATTTCTTCATCAAACTTTACAATTGTATTGCTTATGACAATAGGGTCATGATGCTACCAAATTTTGTACGTCAAAGTCATATATGACAGAGTTATGCCCCTTTTTGTACTTAGATTTTGTCACGAAAACTTAACGTTGGCTATAACTTTGCCATTTCTTAAGATTTCTTCATCAAACTTTCAAATTGTATTGCTTATGACATAAGCATTGTGATGCCGCCAAATTGTTTAGGTCAAGGTCATATTTGACAGAGTTGTGCCCTTTTTATACTTAGATTTTTGCTATAACTTTGCCATTTCTTAAGATTTCTTTATCAAACTTTCAAATTATATTTCTTATGTCAAAAGGGTTGTGATGCCGCCAAATTTAATAGGTCAAGGTCTTATTTGACAGAGTTATGCCCCTTTTTGTACTTAGATTTTGTCATGAAAACTTCATGTTGGCTATAACTTTGCTATTTCTTAAGATTTCTTCATCAAACTTTCAGATTGTATTGCTTATGACATAAGGGTCATGATGCCGCCAAAGTTTGTTGGTCAAGGTCATATTTGACAGAGTTATGCCCCTTTTTACACTTAGATTTTGTCACAAAATTGTTGGTTATTCTGACAAAGCATAAGAGGGCGACACAAGTGTTCTACTGAACACCCATCTAGTTTCTATATTTGTTATATTCCAATGCAGTAAGATTAACACATTTAAGACAAGCACCAAAGTAACTAGTTCAAAGCATATTTTAAAAGTAGATGTTGCTTATTCGAAATTCCAGTGAAGACTGATATTCAGTTCTAATACAAAAATATATGTTTCTTTTTGACAATCTCTAGGGTAACATAATTAACCAATAAAAATTTAAAAGTAATTTATGAATTTGACCAATAAGAATCTTTATAACAAAAAGTGAAATATGTTACTTAACAGTTAAGAAGTTTACCTAGGGACATATTTAGCTTATCAATTAATCAGTTGAGGAATCCAAGGTGTTTTCCTAACAAGAGCCCATATGTGAGGTGCTAAAAGCAAAATCTGTATTATAATCAAATTGTCTTTGATAAAGTGATAACAAAAAATACTGACATGTTGTAGCAGGAAATATTTAAGATAAGTACAACATGTCAAAACAGCTAAATTCCAATTAGAAAATTCTTGATGTACATTTAATTAATTTTGTCTAATTAACAAAATTTGAAAGTAAAATAATAGAATTCAATTTTTTATCAAAAATTGAATGAAAGAATTCGGCTGATATTATAGCCTGGTTACATGTATATACTGAATCAATTTATAACAAAAGATTGATTTATCCATTTTTAGCTTTTCTATGAATTACAGAAGAGCCATTGTCATAACCTTCTTGACGTCCGACGGCACTGTCGTCTTAAATCTGATTAAGCTTTCTTAAAGTTCACTTTCTCGGTAACCATTAAAGCCTTGAAACTTCAGACAATTGCTTGGCATCATACAATAGCATCTGTGGCCAAGTGGTTAAGGTTACTGACTGATGATCACTTGTCCCTCACCGCTGTAGATTTGTGCCCTACTTGGGTCAAATTCTTTTATATCTAGGTCCTACCCAGGTGCCGGCTCGTGACTTAAATTATGCTCAAATTAGCACAGAGGGTCTTTCTCTAGTTCAGTTTTGTCAAAATCCACTTCAAGTTACCATCCACAGCTATGATACTTCATAGGGTAGTTGAGCATAGTCACTGAATGCAAGAGGTAAGCACATGGGTCCCTATCTCAAAAGTAAAGTTTACACAAATGGTTAAAGGTCAAAATTTGTGGACAGTTGTGTCTCCAGTTTATAACTTTACTCGTGTAAGGGTTGTCCTGATATTTACACATGTATGTGTACAGTCTGTGTTGTCCTGATATTTACACATGTATGTGTGCAGACTGTGTTGTTCAGAGACAATATAATTCTCCAGTTCTTTCAGTCCTTTGATTGTATATTCTGTTAGAGATTTATTTAAGGAATAAAAAAAACCATTACATAGAGTTAGATCCTTATTAGAAATTTACATTTTATTAACTTTTATAAGATTTTGTTATTTCTCCCCTTTAATATGAAAGTATTTAAAAAGTTGAGTTTTTCTTTTTTATTTCAATATAATTTCTACTTTTACATTTGCATTGGATAGATATACAAATATTTTAACATTCTGAACCAAAAGGCAAGTTTTAAAACTACGTGTAGCTTCTGAATTCATTTATTTCCAATCTATCTTGGTTGCGCAACCAAGATAGGTAAAGGGAGGTAATAATAATTTTTCAAACTTGCATTTCTTATGAATTCCATCTAAATATATAATTGTTAATGCAAATATCTAACATAAAAATATAATAGGTCTAACATTTATATCTTTCCTTAGGCAAAGTATGTGTATCAAATTTGTACTTATGATAAAATAACTCTATCTTGGTTGGGCAACTAGGATAGGGAAATCAAATTGTAAAAATACCGCCTTGAATTGAGCGCTAAGTGTAAATGATCAGATGTTAAAAGTTTCAAACAAATCTGTTACATGGCCAAAATCTGATTATCCACCTTTAAATATTTTTCCTGGATAAAGTTAGCAACAAAAACTGTAGTTGTAATTTTTACATTCACATCACCAGAAAGTTCATATATAAAATTAAATCAATATTTAATATATACAAAACATATCAGAAGGTATCAGATTTATCAATAGCAAATATGTTTATGCATGTTTTTCTTTCATAAAAGAATAAGCTCTTGCTCTGTTTACATTATTCCTCCCCCCTTTTCCTCCCCCCCCCCCCCCCCCCCCCCCCCCCCCCCCCCCCCCCCCCCCCCCCCCCCCCCCCCCCCCCCCCCCCCCCCCCCCCCCCCCCCCCCCCCCTATTTTTATCATGTTTTTCTTTCATAAAAGAATAAGCTCTTGCTCTGTTTACTTCTGAAATGTACTCTTCCATCTATCAATTGGGACAGTATCATAAATTGTTGAAGAAAATGAATAGCTTACAGTGCAGATCATGATCAGACAGCAAAAAAATGAATAGCAAACAGTGCAGATCATGATCAGACAGTAAAAAAATGAAAAGTAAACAGTGCAGATCATGATCTGACAGCAAAAAAGTGAATAGCTTACAGTGCAAATCATGATCAGACAGCAAAATAATGAATAGCAAACAGTTCATATCATAATCAGACAGCAAAATAATGCAAAGCAAACAGTGCAGATCATGATCAGACAGCAAAATAATGAATAGCTGATGATAGTGCATAGCATGACCAGACAGCAAAAAGATGAATAGGGAACAGTGCAGATCATGATCAGACAGCAAAATAATGAGGCCTAGAGCTTAAATATTCAGCATGTGGCATGGCTCTCTACCAAGATTGTTCAAATTATGACCTCAGGGTCCAAATTAACTCTGCCCAGGGGTCTCTTGATTTTACATAGGCTTATTAAAGGGAAAATGATGAGCCAAACGTAAATATTGACCCATTTCTGCTATAATAACCTATTATAGCCAATGGTAGACAGGTGAGCGATACAGGGCCATCATGGCCCTCTTGTTTCTGCATCTTTCAGTCATGCAGGACTCAGTTGTTGTAAATGAAATAAATCAGGACTATAGGTTTCAGAAAACAAAGACTCAAATTTCTAAACAGAATATTTACAAATAAGGCAGCATGCTCGACTATACTCATACTTGGCAATAAAACAAAACTTTTATCAGTAAATAGGAAAAAAGAATTCAGTTGACTCTTAAGTATAAACTAGACAAGAGGGCCATGATGGCCCTATATCGTTCACCTGTCTACCATTGGCTATAATACAAGGTCAGTTATCATTTTCCTCTGAATAAGCCTATGTAAAATCAAAAGACCCCCGGGCAGGGTCAATTTTGACTCTGAGGTCATAGTTTGAACAATCTTGGTAGAGAGTCATGCCACTTGCTGAATATCTAAGCCATACCTGTGAACCATTTTTGATGAGGGAGATATGTCCCAAAAATGAGGGAGATTGGTCATTTTTATGCCCCCGAAGGGTGGCATATTAAAATCGCACCGTCTGTCTGACCGTCTGTCCGTCTGTCTGTGCGTCCCCACTTACAAATTCGTGTCCGGACTGTAACTCTGTCATGCATTGAAGGATTTTAAAATAACTTGGCACACATGTCTAGCACATCAAGATGACGTGTCGCGTGTAAGACCCACATCCCTACCTCAAAGGTGAAGGTCACACTTGGAGTATGAAGGTTATGGAATCCTCTATATATGCACACATTCGTGTCCGGACTGTAACTTTGTCATGCATTGAAGGATTTTAAAATATAAAATAACTGCAGCCCCACGGCATCCCCTTCCCTTTCTCCCCCCCCCCCCCCCCCCCCCCCCCCCCCCCCCCCCTGTCCTCCCCCCCCCCCCCCCCCCCCCCCCCCCCCCCCCCCCCCCCCCCCCCCCCCCCCCCCCCCCCCCCCCCCCCCCCCCCCCCCCCCCCCCCCCCCCCCCCTGTAACCCCCCCCCCCCCCCCCCCCCCCCCCCCCCCCCCCCCCCCCCCTCGCAGAGGATTTTAAAATAACTTGGCACACATGTCTAGCACATCAAGACGACATGTCGCGTGCAAGACCCACGTCCCTAGCTCAAAGGTCAAGGTCACACTTAGAGTTTGAAGGTAATGGATTCCTCTATATATGCATATATGCACACATTCGTGTCCGGACTGTAACTTTGTCATGCCTTGAAGGATTTTAAAATAATTTGGCACAAATGTCTAGCACATCAAGACGACATGTCGCGTGCAAGACCCACATCCCTACCACAAAGGTCAAGGTCACACTTAGAGTTTATAGGTAATTGAATCCTGTATATATGCATACATTCGTGTCCGGACTATAACTTTATTATGCTTTGAAGGATTTTAAAATAACTTGGCACAAATGTCTAGCACATCAAGCGGATGTGTCGCGTGCAAGACCCAAGTCCCTACTTCAAAGGTCAAGGTCACACTTAGTGTTTAAAGTAATGGAATACTGTATGCATGATTACTCTGTCATGCATGGAAGGATTTTAAAATTACATAGCACATTTATTGAGCACATGGAGAGGACACAGACTGTGAGGCACCTCTTTCGGGGGCATTCGTCACTTGTGAGGGACAGCTCTTGTTATCTTTGAATTCCAGTAGTATAGCGCAAGAAACGGTAGGGTTCACAGGTATGTCTTAAGCTCTAGGCCTCATTATTTGCTGTCTGATCATGGTCTGCACTGTTCACTATTCATTTTTTTGCTGTCTGATCATGATCTGTACTGTAAGCTATTCATTTTATGCTGTCTGATCATCCATTTTATGCTGTCTGATCATGATCTGCACTGTGAGCTATTCTTATTTTGCTGTCTGATCAAGATCTGAAATGTTAGCTTTTCATAATTTTCTATCTGATCATGCTATGCACCACCAGCTATTTATTATTTGCTGTCTGATCATGATCTGCACTGTTCACTATTCATTTTTTGCTGTCTGATCATGATCTGCACTGTCAGCTATTCAGTTTTTCAACAATTTATGGTACTGTCCAAATTGATAGATGGAAGAGTACATTTTAGAAATAAACAGGACAACAGCTTTTTCTTTTATGAGAGAAAAACATGCACAGGCATATTTGCCACTGATAAATCTAATATCTTCTTAAATGTTTTGTATATATTAAATATTCATTTAGTTTTATATATGACCTTTCTTGTGAGGTGAATGTTAAACTTTATCTAGGAAAAATCTTTAACATGGAAGTTCAACAAGGGGTCAAGAACATCTCCAGCAGCAGAAAATTACATAATCGCCTAATATAAGTGCCAATTTTAGGCCAGAGATTTTTCTGATGGATGATTGTCTGTTGTCAATCATTGGTCGTTGGTCAACATTTTGATTGAAATGACATCTCTGAAGCCACTAGGCCAATGTTGATGAAACTATGCAGGGATGTTCCTTGCATGAAGCTCTACCAAAATTGTTCAAAGAATTCCATTCCATGCAGAACTCTTGTTGCTATGGCAACAAATAGGAAAAATGTTAAAAATCTTCTTCTCTGAAACCTCAAGGCTTATAGCTTAGATATTTGGCATGTAGCATTGTCTAGTAGACCTCTACCAAGATTGTTCAAATCATGACCCCCGGGTCAAAATTGACCCTGCGGGGCTGGTCACTTAGTTTTGCATAGGCTTATATAGGAAAAACTTTAAAAATCTTGTTCTCTGAAACCACAGGCCTAGAGCTTAGATATTTGGCTGCAGCATTGGCTAGTGGGTCACTTAGTTTTACATAGGCTTATATAGGAAAAACTTAAAAAATCCTCTTCTCTGAAACCACAAGGCCTAGAGCTTAGATATTTGGCATGTAGCATTGCCTAGTAGACCTCTTCAAAGTTTGTTCAAATTATGCCCCTGGAGTCAAAATTGTCCTTGTACGGGGTAGGGGGGTGGTCATTTATTTTACAAAGATATGTATAGGATAACCTATTTGGTATATAACATTATCTAGTGATCTTCCACCAGGCAAGTGGACTTGTACCAAGGTGAGCTATATAGGGCCATCTTGGCCCTCTTGTTTTTTAAAGCAGACAGACCAATACCTTTTCCAATTGTAGATTTTTAGCTATTTGCTTCATTAGGCGGGGGATATAAATTCACTGAATTTGCTAGTTAAACTTGAAAGAGCTTATGATCGTGAACTCTACAAAATTGGCAAATAAGTCTAAGGTTAAAAACTCACAGAATAGACAACTCACATTGATATAAAATAGTTTTAGGCCTGGATGTCAATATTTTGCATTAGTTACATGATAAGAAAAATTTAACTGGCATGCTGTCGGAAGGTCTCCACCATGGGAACACTCTAAGGCTGTCTCTTGGCCATTTTGCTTTCACGGAAGGGGGGAAAACATCTGCTGAACCGACATCTGGCAGTCATTTTCACTGAGCACCTCTTTGTAACAGCACAATCCAAATGGAAAGATGGATAAGATCATTTTGTAAATTTATTGGTCATAAGAGTTAACACAATCTTATGCTTTTCACTGAAAAATCTTTTTTCTTTTTCTTTAGGAGAGATAATCTGTGAAGCTCCCAATAACCGTTTACCAAAGTTTGAGGGCAAGTTGAACTGGAAAGGTGAAGCATATTCACTTGACAATGACAAAATCCTTCTCCGCGGTTGTATCCTGCGAAATACACAGTGGTGCTACGGTCTGGTTGTTTTCTCGGGTCATGAGTCAAAGCTCATGATGAATTGTGGAAAAACTGTGTTCAAGCGAACAAATATTGATCGACTTATGAATGATCTTATCATTGGTGTAAGTTCTACCAGTTCAGAAGGAAACTATGCACCCTTCTATAAAAGAAATATTCTTTGCTGTATTTTTATGGAAGGGTGTATAGGGTTATTCCATGTCCATGCATGTCTTTGTCTGTCTGTCTGTCCTTGTGATACAAAAATTTTTCTAGTCCATAACTTTGTTGTACATGATGATATTTCAAAATAATTTGGCACAAGTGTTAACCATAACAAGACAATGTGTCATGCACAAGAATCATGCCCTTACATCAAAGGTAAGCATAATATTGTTTGAAAATCGTTTCAGGGCTGTAACTTTGTTTTATATGTTGGTATTTCAGAATAATTTGGCATACGTGTTGCCCATAACAAGAAAATGTGTCATGCACAAGAATAGCATTCCTCGGTCAAAGGTCAAGAAAACAGCAAATGGTTTCCGGATGGATGAATGGATGGATGAATGAATGGATAGATGGGATGGGATTGGGGTAGGGATGGGATGGGATGGGATGGGATGGGATGGAAGAATGTGTGGATGGATCAGATGACAATTCCATTGGATGCATAAAAGATCTATATGACCCACTGTCTTCAAACTTCATAGGATGATTGGCCTTACTGATCAGAGGATCCCTACTGGTTTTGGTGTCAGTGGGTCAAAGGTCAAGGTCACAGTGACATGAGTTACCTTTTCCATAACAATACAGGTCACAATTTTCATTTGACTTTCAGAAAACTTGTTGTGAAGGCTGCATGTAACCTGGAGATGATCCCTATTGTTTTTGGGGTCAGTGGGTGAAAGGTCAAGGTCACAGTCAGCCAAACTTGGGAAATCATTTCTGCTCAATATTTTGAGATTTAGTTATCAACAACAATTTTCAGAGTGGGCTTACTATTACGAAGATGATCCCTGGTGTTTTGGAGTCAGTGGGTCAAGGTCACAGTGACTTCTGTTAGCTTTTCCTTGATAACATTTCAAAAGATTTTCACTAAACTTGCTCAGAACAGTCCAGTTGTTTCATTTCTTTTAGTTTCAGATACCGACTACTTAATAAATATGTGTGATTGACAAAATCTTATTATACCCCCCGAACACAAAGTGTTGGGGGGTATACTGGATTCAGCTTGTCCGTCCGTCCGTCTGTCCGTCTGTAGACACAATCTTGTGGACACTAGATCTCCAATACCCCTGGTCAGAAATTCATGATACTTCACACAAGTGATAAGTACAATGTCTAGTTGTGCAGCGTCCATGTTTCGGGTCTCTAGGTCAAAGGTCAAGGTCACAGGGGCTCGGGATAGTAAAATCTTGTGGACGCTAAATCTCCAAAACCCCTGGTCAGAATTTCATGATACTTCACACAAGTGATAAGTACAATGTCTAGTTGTGCAAAGTCCATGTTTCGGGTCTCTAGGTCAAAGGTCAAGGTCACAGGGGCTCTGGATAATGAAATCTTGTGGACGCTAAATCACCAAAACCCCTAGTCAGAATTTGATGATACTTCACACAAGTGGTAAGTACAATGCCTAGTTGTGCATGGTCCAGGTTTCGGGTCTCTAGGTCAAAGGTCAAGGTCACAGGGGCTCGAGATGGTAAAATCTTGTGGACGCTAAATTTCCAAACCCCCTGGTCAGATTAATTACTTCACACAAGTGATACTAACAACCAGTTGGCGGCCGGCCCCAGGCTCGAGATGGTAAAATCTTGTGGACGCTAAATTTCCAAAACCCCTGGTCAGAATTTAATGATACTTCACACAAGTGATAACTACAATGCCTAGTTGTGCATGGTCCAGGTTTCGGGTCTCCAGATCAAAGGTCAAGGTCACAGGGGCTCGGGATAATGAAATCTTGTGGACGCTAAATCACCAAAACCCCTGGTCAGAATTTGATGATACTTCACACAAGTGGTAAGTACAATGCCTAGTTGTGCATGGTTCAGGTTTCGGGTCTCTAAGTCAAAGGTCAAGGTCACAGGGACTCGAGATGGTAAAATCTTGTGGACGCTAAATCTCCAAAACCACTGGTCAGAATTTAATGATACTTCACACAAATGATAAGCACAATGCTTAGTTGTTCATGGTCGATGTCTCTAGGTCAAAGGTCAAGGTCGCAGGGGCTCGAGATAGTAAAATCTTGTGGATGCTAAATCTCCAAAACCCCTGGTCAGAATTTCATGATACTTCACACAAGTGATAAGTACAATGTCTAGTTGTGCAAAGTCCATGTTTCGGGTCTCTAGGTCAAAGGTCAAGGTCACAGGGGCTCTGGATAATGAAATCTTGTGGACGCTAAATCACCAAAACCCCTAGTCAGAATTTGATGATACTTCACACAAGTGGTAAGTACAATGCCTAGTTGTGCATGGTCCAGGTTTCGGGTCTCTAGGTCAAAGGTCAAGGTCACAGGGGCTCGAGATGGTAAAATCTTGTGGACACTAAATTTCCAAAACCCCTGGTCAGAATTTAATGATACTTCACACAAGTGATAACTACAATGCCTAGTTGTGCATGGTCCAGGTTTTGGGTCTCCAGATCAAAGGTCAAGGTCACAGGGGCTCGAGATGGTAAAATCTTGTGGACACTAAATCTCCAAAACCCCTGGTCAGAATTTGATGATACTTCACACAAGTGATAAGTACAATGTCTAGCTGTGCATGGTTCAGGTTTCGGGTCTCTAAGTCAAAGGTCAAGGTCACAGGGACTCGAGATGGTCAAATCTTGTGGACGCTAAATCTCCAAAACCACTGGTCAGAATTTAATGATACTTCATAGAAGTGATAAGCACCATGATTAGTTGTGCATGGTCCATGTTTTGGGTCACTAGATCAAAGGTCACAGGGGCTCATGATAGTAAAATGTTGTGTGCTTTTAATCTCCAAACCCGCTGGTCAAAATTTAATTATACTTCACAGAAGCCAATAATCAAAGCATCAGGTATTACATAAATTTTGTATACTGTGTCAGTGGGGTGTTCGGGGTATTCATCACCTTCAGTGATAGTTCTAGTTACAAGCAAACCACACACTTATGTCTAAAAGCACATAGCGGGGGCATCCGTGTCCTGTGGACACATTTCTAATCTTTAATTTGTCGTAGTCAATATTTATTTACATTTGAAACCAATACAACTGCCTTCCTGGAAATTAAGAGAAACTCAGTTTAAAGTGACATTATGCTTATCTTACTGCACATAGTGTATTTTTGGTGACAGTTTTATGAAAGCAGTTTTTGGTTGCTGTGCATTTAAATGTGTAAAACTAATGATAATGCCGCATTAGTATTTGAAGTTGGTGCATTAGAAATAGAAAAATTGGACAAATAAAATAATAGTTCCTTCCTTCGCAATGATACCCTAATGTTGTTCTAGTTGTTGGTAGAGAAATTTCGGTAGTGGAAGGGAAGCAACTCCTGCATTTTTTTATTTTTTTTAATTGACTCTCCCAGTCAAAATAGGAAAAGTAATATTTGGAAAGTTATTATTTGATACTGGTAGCAGGAAGAGTTTGGTGTATTGGGTTAAAAGCTATTATTTCCTCTACACTTTTTACACACCTATTTCAGCTGGATTTTTTCTTGAAAAAAAAATGTGCATAATGCCACTTTAAAGACCAAAGAAGTCTCAAAGCAAGCTTATATACTCCTTTAAAGGAAATATTGCAACAAAAGGGTTGATATGGAAGCTGTGCATAAGACTGGTCTTGCTTTTTTCCATTTCAGATATTTATATTCCTTTTGAGCATGTGTGTCATATGTACCGTCGCATGCGGTATATGGGAAAGTCTCATTGCTGGAAATGATTTCCAGATCTACCTGCCGTGGGAGGACTATATTCCTGGTACAGTCTTGGGGACGAAGGATGGTTCGGTGTCAGAAGGGGCAACAACCATATCATTGCTGGTTTTCTTCTCATACATCATCATCTTGAACACCGTAGTGCCTATCTCTTTATATGTTAGGTATAGTGATATTTTCATTTCTGTAGGTAGTGGAAATATTGATGAATGTACGACTTTTGCCCCTAGGATGTTAGACCTTAACTCAATTTTGCATAGGTGGATGTTAGCCCCTTGGCTATCCAAAGCTTGAAATTAAATTTGATGATATAAAGAAAAGCTAAATTGAATATTATCCATTTTGCCAAAGTACATACCGATACTCCTTATGGTAATGCATTCAGACAGATAATTGATGAAGGGGCTAATGTCCGCCTTTGTAGATTGATGGAGGGACAAAACTGAGCATAGACGCTAATGTGCTCGGGGCTGATATCCATTTACCAATATTTACATACATTCGAATCTGTTAGTCCCTTTATAAAGACGTTGAAATACATGTATTTTATTATAAATATTATAAAATTGTGAAATACATAAATTGAGATTTCTGTCACTTAATTTCTGTGCAAGTTTTAAACAAATTGCTGCAATCTTTCTAGACTAGATTAATTCAGATCTTTTAGTTTTAATTTATATGCAAACTTGCTTGCTAGAGAAGTCATGAGGTAGTGGTAGCACATGCACCTTAGGATCGAGGGTCCTAGCCAAATCTACCCAGGCACTTTTAGATTGTGGTCCTTGAATTATGCAAAATTGGCTAAATTAGCCTTGTCCGCTCTCTAAGTCAAAGAGTTTTCATCCAATCATCACCAAACTTGGTGAAAATGTTTGTGGGCATACTATCTAGGTAAAGATCGATAACCAGCAAAATTGCCTAAGGCACTTGTGGATTACGGCCCTTGAATTATCCAAAATTGGCCAATTTAGCCATGTCCGCTCTCTTAGTCAAACAGTTTTCATCCTATCTTCACAATATTTGTGGGCATAATATTTAGGCCTGGTTTGATAATAAGCCAAATCGCCCAAAGCACTTTTGGATAATGGTCCTTGAATTATGCAAAATTGGTCAAATTAGCCTTGTCCGCTCTCTAAGTGAAGCAGTTTTTATCCGATCCTCACCAAACTTGGTGAAAATACTTTTGGGCATAATATCTAGGCCAAGATGGATAACCAGCAAAGTTGCCAAAGGCACTTTTGGATTATAGCCCTTGAATTATGCAAGATTGGCCAATTTAGCCATGTTTGCTCTCTTAGTCAAACAGTTTTCATCCGATCTTCACCACACTTGGTGAAAATATTTGTGGGCATAATATATAGGCCTAGTTTGATAATAGCCAAATCGCTCAAGGCACTTTTGGATTATGGCCCTTGAATTATCCAAAAATGATGAAATTAGCCTTCTCAGCTCTATAGTTCAAACAGGTGAATTAGGATATAAGGCCATCTTGGCCCTCTTGTTAGTTGTTGTCATGACAACAATTATTTAATTCAATTTAATTTCTGTCCTCAGTGTTGAGATTATTCGTATGGGGAACAGTTTGTTGATCAACTGGGACAGTAAGATGTACTATCAGGTGAAGGATGACCCAGCCAAAGCCCGAACTACAGCTCTAAATGAGGAGCTGGGCCAGATTGAGTACATCTTTTCTGATAAAACTGGAACACTCACACAGGTACCTTTCTTAAAGGTCCATTACTAAGACCAAATCAAACTTTCTTTTAAATCTGGAATTGTAACGGGAGTCTTCTCAGAAGGAAAAATATGACATACTGCATCGGATGTGACCATATTGTGTTGAAAATTTGAGTTTAACAAAAGAATAAATAAATTATATTTTGCTTTTTCAAGAACGAAAGTAGGTTTTCCAGTTTTCAAATATCTTTGTAATTTTCCAGAAGTCTCCCAGAAAGAGGCTGAAAATAGGTTGTACATTAATAAGCGGGTCTATGACAATACATCGACAGACAACTCATCGACACGACAAATCACCGACACGACAATAGATCGACATGACAACTCATCGAAAATTACATCGACAACTCATCGACAAACTTCGACAATACTTATTATCCAATATAAACATATATGCATAGCATATCGGTGTGTTCAATGCCATGTTCTTCACTAAGGTCAAACAAAACTCACATGTACAATGTGCGTCGGCGTTTGTTCTTTGATCTCGTGACACCTGCGGCTTTATCTTTATGAATAAAAGAGGTTGAAGTACAAATAAATATTTCGTCAAAGTTTATTCATTCAAATAAATAGTAGAACATTGTTACTGGAAAAATGTTGGCTTTGACAGTTGATGAAACAATTATTGACAAAAAGTATTTTACACGCTGGAACGCCGCGATATTCTAAATAAATATTTTAAATCAACATGAAGATGATAAATATTTTAAGTTCTGACAAAAAAATAACTAAATACTTTTTGAAACGTTGGCGACGATGTCTGATTCGATCTTTGTGATTCAACATAACCATTAAAATTACCGCAGTGCGACAATAGACCGACGCGACATTTCGATGAGTTGTCTTTCGGTGAGTTGTCGTGTCGCTCTATTGTCGTGTCGGTGATTTGTCGTGTCGATGAGTTGTCTGTCGATGTATTGTCGTATACCGTAATAAGCATGCCTATTTTGAATTATAGTTGAAAGAACTTTTCTTCAAACAATGTGCAACATCTCTGACTGTTTACAACATGCAATAAAGTGAAAGTAGGACAAAAAGACCACCCAGGTCAATCTAAGGAAATACAAAAACATTCACTCTTTTTTTCTGCAGCAGTATTTCAAACAAGGAAATACACTGCAACTTCGTTATTATGCGGTATTAAGGGTCCAAAGGGTCACCCAGCGTTATAAGTGAGAGTAAATTTTATAACGCAATCTGATCATCGGCCATTGTTTGCTTGCATAACTAATATAAAGATGTAATATATATACCCTACCCACCCAACTAAATTAAAGCATTTTGATGTTTTTATATGTAATCGAGTGGTTAAATTGTAAAAAACAATGATGTTATGGAAATAAATTAGTTAATTAATCACGAAATTAAATAAATAAAAGAGGAAATCATACGTAAAAATTTGCTATTTAAAAAGAATGTTTATCCATTTTCAGAAAATGATACGGCTAAAGTGAATGTACATTTTTGTTGTTTTCGTTTTCAGAAAATGATACGGTGAAAGACTGCTAAAATTTTAATATTTTATAAATGTTTTAAGATTTATTTCGTTTTTTTTTGTAAAAAGATATATAGAAATGACATTATGAAAGAATTTATAATAGAATTAAAGCTTGTTTGTTTGTTCAATTAATCACTCGTATTACATATCATTCCCCTGACATGCACTAACTATAACATTTTTATACCCCCAAAACGAAGTTTAGGGGGGTATATAGGAGTCACCCGGTGGTTGGTCGGTCGGTCGGTCGGTCGGTCGGTCGGGCGGTCTGTTGCATTTTCCTTGTCCGGAGCATAACTTGAAAACTACTGGTTGGAATTCAATACAACTTCAACAATGGTCAAGCACTTGAGAGGAAGTGCGTGCACAAGAACTATAACTCCATCTTGACTAATTACAGAGTTATTGCCCTTTGTTACTTTTTCCTTGTCCGGAGCTAACTTGAAAACTACTAGTTGGAATTCAATACAACTTCATACAATGGTCAGCAATTGAGAGGAAGTGCAGTGCACAAGAACCATAACTCCATCTTGACTAATTACAGAGTTATTGCCCTTTGTTACTTTTTCCTTGTCCGGAGCATAACTGAAAACTACTAGTTGGAATTCAATACACTTCATACAATGATCAGCACACTCAGAGGAAGTGCAGTGTACAAGAACTATAACTCTATTTTGAGTATTTACTGAGTTATTGCCCTTTGTTACTTTTACTTGTCCGAAGCATAACTTGAAAACTACTAGTTGGAATTCAATACAACTTCATACAATGGTCAAGCACTTGAGAGGAAGTGCGTGCACAAGAACTATAACTCCATCTTGACTAATTACAGAGTTATTGCCCTTTGTTACTTTTCCTTGTCCGGAGCATACTTGAAAACTACTAGTTGGAATTCAATACAACTTCATACAATGATCAAGCACCTCAGAGGAAGTGCAGGTACAATAACTATAACTCTATCTTGAATATTTACTGAGTTTTGCCCTTTTTTACTTTTCCTTGTCCGAAGCATAACTTGAAAACTACTAGTTGGAATTCAGTACAACCTCATACAATGGTCAAGTACTTTAGAGGAAGTGCAGTGCCAGGAACCATAACTCCATCTTGACTCATTACAGAGTTATTACCCTTTGTTACTTTTCCTTGTCCGGAGCATAACTTGAAAACTTCTGGTTGGATTGAATACAACTTCATACAATGGTCAGCACAGTGAGAGGAAGTGCGTGCACGGAACCATAAACCATCTTGACTAATTACGTGTTTTGCCCTTTGTTTCTTTTCCCTGTCTGGAGCATTTTTCGAAAACTACAGTTATTCAATCCTTCATACAATGGTCAAGCACAATGAGAGGAACTTTAAGAACAATATCTCTTTTTAGTTTGTTTGCAAGGTTTATGTTACTACGAACTTCTTCAGTTTATAAAGCACCTTTTGGGGGTATTATCACATTTAGTGATAGCTCTAGTTGTAATTGATTTATTAAAGTTCAGGTAAGCCAACAACCAAAGATGTGCAAACAAATTTTAATTCACAGGATTTACAAATTATTGTCAAACAAACAAAGAGATCAGCCTGTGAATAACAGAACTGTGAAAACATTGACACCTGTAGTTGTTTTAACACTTCAGTCTGTGTTAATAGATGCTTTTCAAGTGTCTACCTGACAATGATCAATTTATAACCTGCCATGTTGTTTATTTACGTTTTAGAACATTCGTTTTGTATAGGGACAATGCTATTCTGACACACTGATTTTGGTCGACCCCAAAATTTTTGGGAGCCAAGGTCCTACTGCATTGTACCGGGATACTCGAGATACCAGCGCGCGTTGTAACGAAGTTGCAGTGTACTCCAATGCTATTGTAAAGTTTTAAAAGCCAGTTTCAAACTGTATTTCTCTGTTATAATTCCAGATTTAAAAGAAAATTCAATTTGGTCTTAGTAATGGACCTTTAACTAGAATTAAAAGAAGAGTTGTTGTCCTGTTTATGTGGTGAAGACATTATTATCATGGACATGAAATTTAGTTGTTTCTAAAAAGTTAACATTGCACTAATGTTTTGTTCAAAAGTATGTAATTATATTCTATATTTGAGACAAAGGGAGCTTAATTTCGAAATTGAGCAGTTGCAGACTGGTTACAAATAAAAGTTTTGTAACCTTGTTGAATTATGAGTTACAGTAAAACCTCGATAACTCGAGGTCGCAAGGAGACGAGTAAAATGCTCGAGTTATCCGGGGTCTCGAGTTATCTGAACCATGGGATTTTACAAGTCTTTCTGCTGTCATATATCTTATGAACAACGAGTTATTTGAGAACCTTGATGTTGAAGTCGGATTAATACATTTACAAAATGTATTTATTACATTAAATCACGAGCTCTGATTACCTTTCGTACTTATTTGATAAAATCCTGTTCGTTTTGTTTGCATACATGTACATTCAGGGTAATTACTTTTTGACAACTGATTAATGAAGAAGGCGGTGTAATGTAACTTAACTTCGTCCAGTTTATTTACCGGTCACTTGGGTTTCTCTTAGTGTTTGCCAATAATGCCAGACGACCAGTTTGCTAGACAAGTCTGGCCTAAGCTTAATTTGTTTGCAAATGACTCAATAGCGAATAGTGATTATTAACTCACACCAGTTGTCTTTTAGTCACAGCACTGGTGAATCGGTATAACACATCACTTGTGGCATTTTCAAAAAACGGTTTTCTGCTTGTCCGATCTAGCTATCTCCCCGAGATCGGGTCCTTCACTAGATTGCTCGGATACAAAGTTTATTTCTGACATGACAATTTCATAGAGTTAATTCTAGAAAGAATATGCAGTTTTGGGTTTTCTCTCAAGCTTTATTATCAAAAGTCTACTCAGACTCAAAATTATCATCTCATCATTAAGTTCTCGTAATTAAAAACTCGCAAACATATTTTTCTTTATTTTCTTCTTATTCAATAAAAGTAGCAAGTAGGTGTAATTACACATGCTTTGAGACGATTCAAATGTGCAAAAAACATTATACACTTTGGCAACTGGACGGCGATTAATCGATAATTAACGAGAACAATCAATTAACAATAGAATTTTTTCCCAAGACGTGTCAAAATAATGATGCGCCATCAGAGGTGAGAAAAATCTGATAATCAGTGACCTTGAGTTGCCGCAGGTAATTAAGTAAGAAATCTACCTGGCAGAGCCACAGGTATTCATCGAGTTATCCGGGGTTCTTGAGTTATTGATGCTCGAGTTATCCATAGTATTTTCGGGTTAAACATATAGGTAAAATTGCTGGGACCAACAGGAGTCCTCGAGTTATCCGGGGTTCTCGAGTTAACGATGCTCGAGTTAACAAGTTTTACTGTATGTCTCCCACTACTTGAGAAAAATTGTGCCAGGTGAGTTATTAGGAGCGCTCACCGTCCGGCTTGCGTCTTACGTCCGTTAACATTTTCCTTCAAACGAAATCTCCTCTGAAATCACTAGGCCAATGATGATATAACTTAGCAGGGATGTTTCTTGCATGAAGCCCTTTCATAGTTGTTCAAAATAATTCTGTTCCATGCAGAACAAGAAGGCCTAGAGCTTAGATATTTGGCATGTGGCATTAGCTAGTAAACCTCTACCAAGATTCTCCAAATTATGACCTCCGAGTCAAAACTGACACCGCTCAGGGGTCACATGTTTTTAAATAGGCTTATATAGGAAAAACTTTAAAAATCTTCTTCCCTGAAACCACAAGGCCTAGAGCTTAGATATTTAGCATGTGTCATTGCCTAGTGGACTTCTACTAAGATTGCACAAGTTATGACCCCCGGGTCAAAATTGACCCCACCCTGGGTTCTCTTGATTTTACATAGGTTTATATAGGAAACACTTTAAATATCTTAAATTCTGAAACCACAAGGCCTTGAGCTTAGATATTTGGCATGTATCATTGCCTAGTTGACATATTCCAAGAATGTTCAAATCATGTCCCCCGGGTCAAAAATTACCCTTTCTGCTATTGATGACCTAGTATTATAGCCAGTGTAAGCCAGGTGAGCGATAAAGGGCCATCTTAGCCCTCTTGTTTTTATATAGGCTTATATAAAGGCATCATCTGGGGGTATTCATCACATTAATGACAGCTCTAGTAAATTCTCTTTTCAGAACATAATGGAGTTTAGGAAGACTTCAATCAATGGAAAGTCTTACGGTGATTACTTAGATGCTTCTGGGAATGCCATGGAGATAACAGAGGTAATGAAGCTACTGTAATTATGTATTTTAAGTTCTAAACTCACCTGGGAAGAGTTTGTTGATCAACTGGGACAGTAAGATGTACCAAGGTGCTTATCCCATCACCCACTGTCTGACGTCCTTTGTCCATCCGTCCTCCATCAGCTTTTTCCTTCCTATGATGTGATTGCTGCCCTTGTATTATAGCCAGTTGTATCCAGGTGAACGATATACGGCCATATTGGCCCTCTTGTTTTTTTATTAGCTCACCTGGCTGTGCCAGGGTGAGTTTTTAGGATGGATGATTGTCTGTTGTCCGTCGTCTGTTGTCCGTAAACATTTGCTTCAAACTACATTTCCTCTGAAAACACTGGGCCAATGTTGATGAAACTTGGAAGGGATGTTCCTTGCATGAAGCTCTACCAAAACCGTTCAAAGAATTCCATTCCATCAACATCAACTAAGACACAGGTGGCAAATAGAACATTTTCTGCAACTTGAGAAGGCTTTAACCCATATATAGGTCTCGAACTTGGCAGCGTCAATGGCATGGATTGTAGATTTCTATTGATTGATATGAGGTCACCGGGTAAAAGGTCAAGGTTTCAATGACCTTGCATTTAAAAAACCATTTCTGCTCAATAAGTTAATAATTGTTTAACTTGTTGGTCTCAAATGTTCTAGTTTCATTGGTCAAGCACAGTAAAGGAACACATTGAATGTAGAGTCAGTGGTTAAAAAGTCAAGGTCACAATGACCTTGCATCCTATGAAACCATTAATGCTTTATATCTTGACAATGCTTTAACCTAAGGTTTTCAAACTTGTTATGGTTCATGGAGAGTAGATAATTCCTCTTTGGGTCAAAGGTCAAGGTCACAGTGACCTCACATTTTAAAAACTGTTTCCACACACTCAATATCACGAGAATGCTTTGAGCTAAGGTCTTCAAAATTGCTGGTATAACTGATATAGGGTAGATAACCTCGATAAAACTAGGGTCGTTGGTTCAGAATTCAAAGTGACCTTGCATTTAAAGAATGTAACATGACAATGCTTTGACCTAAGGGCTTAAGACTTGCTTTTGTTATAATTGGTCTCTGTTGATTTTGTCTTGATGATTTCTAGGCCAAATTCAAAACTGGGTCACGAGGGGTTAAGAACTAGGACACCAGGTCAAATTATAGAAAAGTTTGTGAACACTTTGAACCCAATCATTTGACACCTAGTCATCTTAAAAACTGGTCAGTATTTGTGTCTTAATGAACTCTAGGTAAAGATGGAAACTCGATGAAATGGTGTAAAAAAATTGGTCACTGGGTACATTGATCTTGACGTTTTGACCTACTTCTTTGTTTTTGAAGCTTCAGTAATGAAATTTGGAATGGTTTGTAGTTTGCAAGCAGATTACAAAACTGTCTTTGGCTGACTTTAATTGTAACCTTTTGACCTAATTCTTGTCTTTTGGAGCAATGGTATCCAGATGAGCGATAAAGGCTCATCATGTCCATCCTGTCTGCATAATGATGGAGCAACCACATGACTGCCGTAACATTGATATACAACTGGCAGTAACAGTCTTGTGCTATTGGAATGTAGTTTTAATTCTCACTCATTTATTTTGATTAAATTTTTATTAAATATTGCATGAAATAATTGTTAATCTAGATTGGTGAACAAATGTTCAATGTCAAACAAGATGTGATCAAATTGTTGAACAAGTCAGGTGAACATTGTGAAACAACAGCTGTGAACAAAATGTCAAAAAAGACAGATGAGCAAGATTTTCAAACATGATAGATGAACAGCATTGTTAAACAACATTAGTGAACAAAATGTCTACAAGATGTCTACAAGATAGTTGAGAAAGACTAGCAAACATGATAGTTGAACAACATTGTTAAAAAACAATACCAGTGAAGAAAATGTCAAACAAGATATTTGAACAAGATCAATGATCAAATAAGATAATTTAGCAAGATTGTCACACATAATAGGTGAACAAAATTTAAAACAAAATAGTTGAAATACAGTGTCAAACAAGTTACATGAATTTTATTTATGAACAAGATATGTGAATAAGGTGTCAGTAAGGTCACTAATGGGATGAATCAGGAATTGTATTTATACCCCCCGAACATAAAGGTTAAGGGGGGGAGTATACTGGATTCAGCTTGTCTTTCCGTCTGTTGGTCCATCTGTCGACGGAATCTTGTGGACGCTAAATCTCCAAAACCCCAGGTCAGAATTTGATGATACTACACACAAGTAATAAGCACAATGCCAAGTTGTGCATGGTCCATGTTTCGGGTCTCTAGGTCAAAGGTCAATGTCACAGGGGCTCAGGATAGTAAAATCTTGTGGATGCTAAATCTCCAAAACCCCTGGTCAGAATTTAATCATACTTCACACAAATGATAAGCACAATGCTTAGTTGTTCATGGTCGATGTCTCTAGGTCAAAGGTCAAGGTCACAGGGGCTCGAGATAGTAAAATCTTGTGGACGCTAAATCTCCAAAACCCCTGGTCAGAATTTAATCATACTTCACACAAATGATAAGCACAATGCTTAGTTGTTCATGGTCGATGTCTCTAGGTCAAAGGTCAAGGTCACAGGGGCTCGAGATAGTAAAATCTTGTGGACGCTAAATCTCCAAAACCCCTGGTCAGAATTTAATGATACCTCACACAAGTGATAAGTAAAATGCTTAGTTGTGCATAGTCCATGTTTCTGGTCTCTAGGTCAAAGGTCAAGGTCACAGGGGCTTGGGATAGTAAAATCTTGTGGATGCTAAATCTCCAAAACCCCTGGTCAGAATTTAATCATACTTCACACAAATGATAAGCACAATGCTTAGTTGTTCATGGTCGATGTCTCTAGGTCAAAGGTCAAGGTCGCAGGGGCTCGAGATAGTAAAATTTTGTGGACGCTAAATCTCCAAAACCCCTGGTCAGAATTTAATGATACTTCACACAAGTGATAAGTTAAATGCTTAGTTGTGCATAGTCCATGTTTCTGGTCTCTAGGTCAAAGGTCAAGGTCACAGGGGCTCGGGATAGTAAAATCTTGTGGATGCTAAATCTCCAAAACCCCTGGTCAGAATTTAATGATACTCACAGAAGTGATAAGCACCATGCCTAGTTGTGCATGGTTTTGGGTCACTAGGTCAAAGTCACAGAAGCTTGAAATAGTAAAGTCTTGTGCGCTTTTAATCTCCAAAACGCCTGGTCAGAATTTAATGATACTTCACAGAAGCCTTAAGTTGTGCAGGTCCAATAATTAAAGCATCAAATATTACATAAATTTTATATACTGTGTCAGTTGGGAGTTTGGGGGTATTCATCACCTTCAGTGATTGTTCTAGTTTGAAACTGTTTTGTTTTACCAGTTGGAAGATAGTGTATTTGACAATGAATCTGTGGACAATAAAAGTTTGGTAAGATATTTACAATAATAAAGTCTTTTATCTGGCTATACTTATTTCTTTATAAAAATACAATATGAAGTGAACTTTCTTCTTGAACTATCTTGAAGAAACTCTGTGGATGGACTTCTTCTGCTTTTAACAGGAACTGGAGTCTGTATATACTGGTATATATATATAGTTCAAAGTCAGAATGGCCTTTTTCAAAATGAAATGGAATTCAGCATTAATATGTGCCATACTTCTGCTTATTAAGTGCTTGAATGCATGCATTTTTAGCTCATCTGGCACAAAGTGCCGGAGGAAAAAGTTTAAAAATCTTCTTCCCAAGAATAGGAATGCCTAGAGCTTAGATATTTGGCATGTAGCATTACTTAGTGGACCTCTATCAAGATTGTTCAAATTATGACCCCAGAGTCAACATTGACCCAGCACGGTGGGTCACTTGTTAGTTCATCTGGCACTTAGGGCCAGAGTGAGCTATTAGGATCCCTCACAGTCTGGCGTCCTGCATACGTTGTACATCAGTTAACATTTTGCTTCTCCTCTGAAACCACTAGGCCAATGTTGATGAAACTTGGCAGGGATGTTCCTTACATGAAGCGCTCTCATAGTTGTTCAAATCATTTCATTCCATGCAGAACGCTTGTTGCTATGGCCACATAAAGGAAAAACTATAAAAATCTTCTTCTCAAGAACAGGAAGGCCTAGAGCTTATATATTTAGCACATAGTATTGCCCGGTGGAACTCTACCAAGATTGTTCAAATTTAGACCTACAGAAATCATGCTGATACTTAAAATGATGTAAAAACATAGAAAATCAATTTTTCTTACAATAGCATAGACACAACCTATTTCATAACAGTGCTCAATCTAAAAATAATACTTACATAATGCTATAAATAGCAAAATGTTTTTCCACAATCTAAAATATCTATTCCTAGAGATTAGAACAGACATCATACCAGTACAGTGGAATTTCTTTCTGACAGGTTTAAGAATTTTGTATTTTGTTTGTTTTGCAACTTATTCAACATTGTATTTTGCAGACTTGGTTAGTTATTATTAATAATTACTTTGTAATATCTTATAATGCACCATAATAAAACTCATTTGTAATCTTTGTATTGCTACAGAAGTAGTTAAGTAAAAATTTTGTTGGATTTTAAACTAATCCATTCTTCAGTTATCAATTTCTCTGAGGAGGGGGGTTGGAGAGGTGGGGGTCACTTGGTATGACCCCTGGCTCAAGATTGACCCCGCCCAAGGTCTCTTGATTTTTAACTCGACTTTTCAAAGAAAATAGGAGCTATCCTACTCGCGTCCGCATCGGTGTAACTCCTTGGTTAAGTTTTCTTGGTTAAGTTTTTCGTACCACCTCACTTTATTTCAAAACCATTAGAGGTATGGCTTTGAAACTTACCATACTTGTTTACCATCATAACCTCCATCTACAGACAAGAGTACATAACTCTGTCAAGGTTTTTGTCAGAATTATGGCCCTTTTTTGACTTAGAAAGTGCATTGAGCTTGGTTAAGGTATTGCTTTGAAACTTACCATACTTATTTATCATCATTACCTCCATCAACATACAAGAGAACATAACTCTGTCGTGGTTTTTGACAGAAATGCCCCTTTTTGACTTACAAAATACATTGAATATGGGTAAAATCCACTTATAGACTTAAACCTTTGAGATATTACTTTGAAACTTTAAATGCTTGTTTATATCATTACCCCCACCTGTAGGCAAGAGACTGTAACTCTGTCAAGGATTAAAAAAAGATTAAGGCCCTTTATCAACTTAGAATCTTGGTTAAATTTTTCGAACTAGTCCACTTTTTGACTAAACTGTTTGAGATATTACTTTGAAAGTTGGAATACTTGTTTATGATTTTGATTCCCAAACACAGGCAGGAGAAGGTAACTCTGTCAAGGATTTCATTTGAATTATGGCCCTTTACAACTTTTTATACAAATTTCAAAATTTTTATTCTTGTCCATTTGTTGACTTTTCCATTTGAGATATTACTTTGAAAGTTGGAATACATTGGACCATTATGACACCTGTCTTTAAGCAAGAGAAGATAACCCTGTGAAAATGTTTCTTGATTTGTACTTAGAAATTCCTAGTTAAAGTCTTGTGTGCAACTGCCACTGTCATGCACATATATCATTAACCACTTGAAGTATTAATTTAAAACTTTGCTATAGCATTCAGGGATATTAAAGAATTAAGTTTGATAACTCCTGACTTAATATCTTGCTACTTGTGGCCTGTGTTTATACACATCCTTGGGGTTTTTTTTACTGACAAAGTTTTGTTTTATTGGCAAGCACTGAAAAAAGTCGAGCACGCTGTCCTACTGACAGCTCTTGTACATAGGCTTATATAGGAAAAACTTTAAAAATCTTTATTTCTGAAACCACAAGGCCTAGGGCTTAGATATTTGGCATGTATCATTAACTAGTTGACATCTTCCAAGAATGTTCAAATCATGTCCCCCAGGTCAAAATTGACCCTTTCTGCTATTGATAACCTTGTATTATAGCGAATGGTAGCCAGGTGAGCGATATAGGGCCATCTTGGTCCTCTTGTTTTTCAATACAAACAAATAAAAATGCAATGAAACTTGTGTCTGGATGTTGTGTCTCATTACAAAAATGTATTAAGTCCTTCTGAATAAATGTTTAAATGAGAAATTTGTTCATCTGATAAGTAGAAGCTTACACTTTCCATACAAAAGATTTCTGCTTAAAGCATGTGCAACTGATATATACAAAATGCTTACAATGGTACATATTGTATCAGTTGTTAGATGAATAAATTCCTCTTCTTGATGTGCTGATTATTTGTGCCATATGATTTGAAAATCCCTTCATGCATGACATAGTTACAGCCCGGACACGAAATGGGACAGACATACAGACAGTGCGATTTTATTATGGCCACCCCAAAAAAATAAATCTCCAGTCATCACAGATCAAGTACATACATAAATAAATTTCAATATAGATCATTTTTTTGCATGCACATCTCTACCTCAAAGGTCAAGGTCACATGCAGAGTTTAAAGGTCATGGAATTGTGTATATATGCATACTTTCGTGTCTGGACTGTAACTTGGGTCATGCATGGAAGGATTTTAAAATAATGTGGCGCAAATATTCATCACATTAAGACGATTTGTCGCATGCTAGACCCACATTCATACTTCAAAGGTCAAGGTCACACTTGGAGTTTAAATGTAAATGATTCCTGTATATATGCACACATTTGTATCTGGACTGCAACTTTGTCATGCATTGAGAGATTATAAAATAACCTGGCACATATTTTCAGCACATCAAGACAACAAGTGGCGTGCAAGACCCATATCCTTATTTCAAAGGTCAAGGTCACACTTGGAGTTTAAATGTAATGAAATCCTGTAAATATGTATACATTCGTGTCCGGGCTGTTTGAAGGATTTTAAAAAAAACTTGGCACAAATGTTCAGGACATGAAGACAATGTGTTGCGTACAAGACCTATGACCCTACCTCGAGGGTTGAGGTCAAACATATAGTTTAAAGGTCACTGAGTCCTGTATATATCTTAACTTTGTCATGCATTGAAGGATTTTAAAACTACCTGGCACAAATCTTAAGCACATGGAGATGACATGTCATGCGCAAGTCCTGCATACTTACATTGAAGATCAAGGTCAAATTTACAGGTCAGAAAATTTAGAATCCTGTATATATGAAATTAAAATGAATTGATACAAGTGTTCAGAAAATGAAGAAAAAGTGTTTTCCGCAAGTACCGCGTCCACACCTTGAAGGTCAAGGTTACAGACTATGAGACACTGCTTTTGGGGCATTCACTTATTAGGGACAGGTCTTGTTTCTTGTGGAAAATAAATATGTATCGATGTTAGGTATAAAATAAAATGATAAATGTATTTAGTGATGTGTGCATATCTATCCAGATATCTGTTTGTTATAGGCTGTGGTTTTATAAAGGTATCACTAGAGATTGATGACAAACAAGATCAATACAGTTCAATTTTGAGTGTTAAGCCATGTCTGTACTTAAGCTACTGAGACAAAATGTAAAATGCAGATAATTTGTAAATAACTGCTCAGTGCTTGAACTTGAATTATTGTTGGAGCTCACCTTCGTTATGCCTTCAGTAAACTTGAGCAGTAACTATCAGCCAGCTTAATCAGACACAGCTATGTATATCCTCTTTCAAGTTTTAGTGTAAATACAAGAGGAATAAACTGTCTGCCTGATGTCACAATAGCCACACTGATGTCTTCATGGTATTTCAGGATCTAACAGTTAAGGCAACCTCAGCACTGAGGAATATTTTTCAATTGTTAAACCCACCAAAACTACTGGTTAGAATTCAGTACAACTTCATACAGTGGTCAAGCACAATGAGAGGAAGTGCAGTGTACAAGAACCATATCTTGACTAATTACAGAGTTATTGTGCTTTGTTACTTTTCCTTGTCCGGAGCATAACTTGAAAACTACTGGTGGAATTCAGTACAACTTCATACAATGGTCAATCAATGAGAGGAAGTGCAGTGTACAAGAACCATAACTCTATCTTGACAATTTACACAGTTATTGCCCTTTTAAGCTCACATGGCACGAAGTGCCAGAGTGAGCTATTAGGATCGCATTCCGTCCGGCGTCCATCTGTCTGTCCACCATTTCCTGCAAACGACATCTCCTCTGAAACCACTGGGCCAATGTTGATCAGACTTTGCAGGGATGTACCTTGCATGAAGCTCTATCAAAGTTGTTCAAAGAATTCCATTCCATGCAGAACTCTTGTTGCTATGGCAACAAATAGGAAAAACTTTAAAAATCTTGTTCTCTGAAACCACAAGGCCTAGAGCTTAGATAGTTGGCATGTAGCATTGTCTAGTGGACCCCTACCAAGATTGTTCAAATTATGACCCCCTGGTCAAAATTGACCCGGTGCAGGTGGTCACTTAGTTTTGCATAGGCTTATATAAGAAAAACTTTATAAATCTTCTTCTCTGAAACCACAAGGCCTAGAGCTCAGATATTTGGCATGTAGCATTGTCTGGTGGACCTCTACCAAGATTGTTCAAATCATGACCCCCCGGTCAAAATTGACCCCGCACAGGGGGTCACTAAGTTTTACATAGGCTTATATAGGAAAAACTTTTAAAATCTTCTCTGAAACCATAAGGCCTAGAGCTTTGATGTTTGGCATGTAGCATTGTCTAGTGGACCTCTACCAAGATTGTACAAATTATGCCCCTGGGATCAAAACTGACCTTGCCCGGGGGTCACTTAGTTTTACATAGGCTTACATAGGATTAAAACTTTCAAAATTTTCTTCTGAAACCACAAGGCCTAGAGCTTTGATATTTGGCATGTAGCATTGCCTAGTAGACCTCTTCAAAGTTTGTTCAAATTATGCCCCTGGGGTCAAAATTGGCCTTTCCCTGGGGGGTGGGGGCAGTCATTTGTTTTACAAAGACGTATATAGGAAAACATATTTGGTATATAACATTGTCTTGTGATCTTTCTCCAGGTAAGTGGACTTGTACCAAGGTGAGCGATATAGGGCCATCTTGGCCCTCTTGTTTACTTTTCCTTGTCATTTGCATAACTTGAAAAATACTGGTTGGAATTCAATACAACTTCATACAATGGTCAAGCATGTTGAGAGGAAGTGCAGTGTGCAAGAACCATAACTCTATCTTGACTATTTACAGAGTTATTGCCCTTTGTTAGATTTCCTTGTCTGGAGCATAACTTGAAAATTACTGCTTGGAATTCAATACAACTTCATATAATGGTCGAGCGCAATGCACAGTGTACAAGAACCATAACTGTATTTGGACTCATTACAGAGTTATTGCCAAGAACCATAACTCTGTTTTAGTTTTTAGCTCACCTGGCACAAAATGCCAGAGTGAGCTCTACGTCCGGGGTCCGTCCTATGTCTGTCCGTCCACCATTTCCTTCAAACGAAATCTCCTCTGAAACCAGTGAGCCAATGTTGATGAAACTTTGCATGGATGTTCCTTGCATGAAGCTCTATCAAAATTATTCAAAGAATTCCATTCAATGTAGAACTGTGGTTGCTATGGCAACAAATAGGAAAAACTTTTAATATCTTCTTCTCTGAAACCACAAGGCCTAGAGCTTAGATAGTTGGCATGAAGCATTGTCTAGTGTACCTCTACCAAGATTGTTCAAATTATGCCCCTGGGGTCAAAATTGACCCTGCGCGGGTGGTCACTTAGTTTTGCATAGGCTTATATAGGAAAAACTTTAAAAATCTTCTTCTCTGAAACCACAAGGCCTAGAGGTTAGATATTTGACTTGTAGCATTGTCTAGTGGACCTCTACCAAGATTGTTCAAATCATGACCCCCGGGTCAAAACTGACCCTGCACAATAGGTCACTTAGTTTTACATAGGCTTTATATAGGAAAACTTTAAAAATCTTCTACTCTGAAACCACAAGGCCTAGAGCTCAGATATTTGGCATGTAGCATTGTCTAGTGGACCTCTACCAAGATTGTTCAAATTATGACCCCCGGGTCAAAACTGACCCCGTGCAGGGGGTCACTTAGTTTTACATAGGCTTATATAGGAAAAACTTTAAAAATCTTGTTCTCTGAAACCACAAGGTCTAGAGCTTAGATAGTTGGCATGAAGCATTTTCTAGTGTACCTCTACCAAGATTGTTCAAATTATGCCCCTGGGGTCAAAATTGACCCCGCGCGGGTGGTCACTTAGTTTTGCATAGGCTCATATAGGAAAAACTTTAAAAATCTTGTTCCCCGAAACCACAAGGCCTAGAGCTTTGATATTTGTAGCATTGCCTAGTAGACCTCTTCAAAGTTTGTTCAAATTATGCCCCTGGGATCAAAATTGACCTTAAGGGAGGGGGGGGGGGGGCACTTGTTTTACAAAGACGTATATAGGAAAACCTATTTGGTATATGAAATTGTCTAGTGATCTTCCATCTGGCAAGTGGCCTTGTCCCAAGGTGAGTGATATAAGGTATTCTGTCAATAATAACTTCTTCAGTTGACAAAGCAGTCTTGGTATTAATCACATTTAGTGATAGGTCTAGTTTCATTTATCATAGAAGAATTGCTAGTCAAACTGCATACTTTACACTCATGTCTACTTTCAATTTGGAAAGAGTGCTTGCTGAAATATAATTTGTGTTCATTTGTTTATATAATTTCAGTCAACTCCAAGATGCGACTTGTCGATGAACAAATATTCAGAGGAGAATTTCATGTTTTACGACAATAGAATACCAGATGGAATTAGAAGACAAGATCTCCACATACATAGTTTCTTCAAGCTGCTTGCCCTTTGTCACACTGTTATGGTGGAAGACTCAGAGGGTACAAAGATATAATTATTATGTATAAATTATTTCCATCCAATCAATATGATTGGAGCAAATAGATTTTTACAAAGAAGGAGTAACTAAATAGGACATAAAATTTTAGCCACTTAATTTTAAAAATTGATAGTTAATTTTTATGCCCCCAGAAGAAGCTTGGGTGGCTTAATATAGAAATTGACATGTCTGTCCTTCCATCCTTACTTCTTTGTCCAGAGCATAACTCCAAAAGCATAGAAAGGTAAGTACTGGAAAATTCAGACAATGATAGAGCACAATGAGCGGAAGTGAAATGCACAAGAACCCTTACCCGACTTTGTCTAATTGTTAGCTTGACTTTTTGAAGAATAGCGGAGCTATCCTACTTGCCTCGGTGTCCACGTCCGCATTGGCTTAGATTTTCGTACCACCCCACTTTATTTCAAAACTATTAGAGGTATTGCTTTGAAACTTACCATACTTGTTAACCATCATAACCTCCATCAACAGACAAGAGTACATAACTCTGTCAAGGTTTTTGTCAGAATTATGGCTTTTTTTCGACTTAGTGGATTGAGCTTGGTTAAGTTTTTTGTACCACCTCACTTTATTTCAAAACCATTACAGATATTGCTTTGAAACTAATCATACTTATTTATCATCATTACTTTCATCTACAGACAAGAGTACATAACTCTGTCAAGGTTTTTGACAGAATTATGCCCCTTTTTGACTTAGAAAATACATTGAATTGGGGGTAAAATCCACTTATTGATTTAACCCTTTGAGATATTGCTTTGGAAGTTTGAATACTTGTTTGCATCATTTCCCCCATCTGTATGCAAGAGAAGGTAACTCTGTCAATGATTTTTGTTTAAATTAAGGCCCTTTATCGACTTAAAATCTTGGTTAAGTTTTTCGTACCAGTCCACTTTTTGACTGAATTGTTTGAGATATAACTTTGAAAGTTGGAATACTTGTTTACCATCATGATCCCCAAACACAGGCAGGAGAAAGTAACTCTGTCAAGGATTTTATTTGAATTATGGCCTTTTTTGACTTAGAAACTCAGTTAAATTTTCATCCTTGTTGACTTAACCATTTGAGATATTACTTTGAAAGTTGGAATACTTATGTACCATCATGACACCTACCTGTTAGCAAGAGAAGATAACTCTGTGAATAGCTTTCTTGATTTGTACTTAGAAATTCCTAGTTAAAGTCTTGTGTGCAACTGGCACTGTCATGCACACATATCATTAACCACTTGAAGTATTAATGTACAACTTTGCTGTAGTATTCAGGGATATCAAACATTTTAGTTTGGTAACTCCTGACTTAATATCTTGCTTCTTTAGGCCCTTGTTTATACAGATCCTTGTTTTAACTGTCAAAGTTTTGTTTTATTGGCAAGCACTAAAGAAGTTAAGCACGCCGTCCTACTGACAGCTCTTGTTTAATTGTCCCCTTTAGTTACATTTTCTTGTCTGGGAGCATAACTCTTAAAGTACTGAAGGAAATTCCTACAAATAGCATACAATGAAAGAGGATACTCGGGGGAAGTGCAGTGCTGAAGAACCATTACCCTATGTTGCCTTATTTTTTAATTGCCTCCCTTAATTGATTGTTCTTGCCCAGAGCATAACTATTAAAATAGTGAAGGGAATTACTTGAAACTTCATACAGTGATAGAGCACAATGAGGGGAGGTGCAGAGTCCAAGAATTATAACTCTACCTTGCCTAATTGTTTAATTATCCCCCTTTGTTACATTTTCTTCTCCGGAGCATAATCCTAAAAGTACTGAAGGAAATTGCTTTCAAATTGCATACATTGAGAGAGGACACTCTGGAAAGTGCAGTTTCAAAGAGCCATAGCCTTAAGTTGCCTTATTTTTATGCCCCCAAAGGTAAGAATATTGAAATCACACCATCCGTCCCTCCATCCATGTGTGCCCTTCATATTTTAGTGTCCAGACTGTAACTTTTCGTGCATGAAAGGATATTCAATCATATGGCACAAAATTAGTGATCACCACATCAAGATGATGTGTCGTGTGCAAGACCCATATAACTACATCAAAGGTCAAGGTCACAGAGTTTAGTTTAGTTTATAATAATTTATTTTAGCTCGATTGTGAAGAAAGCTTTCAGCTTATTGAGATAAAGTGTTGTGTGCAAGAACCGGGTTCACACCTTGAAGGTGAAGGTCACAGACTGTGAGACACCTTTTTCGGAGGCATTTGTCACTTATGAGTGACAGCTCTTGTTATGAAATGCAATGTTTAAGCTTACAGTTTACCCTTACTTTTTCTTTTGCTGAATATTCAGACTTCTTATGAGAGCTTTTGTTAATCTTCTAATACATGATAATCTAAAATTTAGCATTGAAATAAACTGATTGACAGAAATATCACATGTTACTTGTTTCTTGTAGGGAAGCTGGAATATCAGGCCCAATCACCAGATGAAGGAGCTCTCGTTTCAGCAGCTAGGAACTTTGGCTTTGCATTCAAGGTATACCATGGGTTTTGACAAATTGGCCCCTGGTATTGCAATTAAGTTGTGTTTTTCCTTTAACTACAAATAATGTAGATTTGATACATATGAACATTGTTCTCATGCACAAAAGTGTGAACAAGTAGACTTGGGCTTTGGGACAAAAACTATTGGTTTTTTAGCGGCCTGGCTCTTTTTTTAACGTACCTGAGTTTACTTGGGTAAATCTTTTAGTATGATCTTTTGTCCATTGTGATGGAATAATATCAAATCTGGTCAGAGGCCTCCTGGCATTAAGCTCTCTTAAATTTGTTCAAGTGGTTCTGTTGACTTAACAGCATAGCCACTAAAACTACAAATAGAAAGATCTTCTCCAAAACCACAAGGCCAAGTACTTAGATCTTTTGTGTTAGGTTGGTCTACCAAGTTTGGGTGGGGGTTTGGTGAGTGGATTTATATGGACTTGTATTGGAAAACCTTAAAAATCTTCTTCTCCAAAACCACATGGTCTAAGGCATATATATTTGGTGTGTATCATTGTGTAGTGGACCTCTAACAAGTTTGTTCAAATCATATCCCTGGGTTCAAATTGATGACACCCTGGGGGATTAACTGGTTTTCACATAGACTTACAAAGGAAAAACTTAAGAATCTTCTCCAAAACCACATGGCCTAAAGCTTTGATATTCAGTGTGTAACCTTGTCTAGTTAACCTGTAACCAGGTTGTTCAAATCATGCCCCTGGGATCACTGGTTTTCATATAGACTTATAACGGAAATTTTAAAAATCTTCTGCAAAACCACAAGGTATAGAGCATTGATATTTAGTGTGTAGTATTTTCTAGTGGACCTGTACAAACAATGTTCAAATCTTGACCCTGGGGTCAATATTTGCCCCATGTCACTTTTTATACCCCCAAAACGAAGTTTAGGGGGGTATATAGGAGTCACCCGGTGGTTGGTCGGTCGGTCGGTCGGTCGGTCGGGCGGTCTGTTGCATTTTCCTTGTCCGGAGCATAACTTGAAAACTACTAGTTGGAATTCAATACAACTTCATACAATGGTCAAGCACATTGAGAGGAAGTGCAGTGCACAAGAACTATAACTCCATCTTGACTAATTACAGAGTTATTGCCCTTTGTTACTTTTCCTTGTCCGGAGCATAACTTGAAAACTACTCGTTGGAATTCAGTACAACTTCATACAATGGTCAAGCACATTGAGAGGAAGTGCAGTGCACAAGAACCATAACTCCATCTTGACTAATTACAGAGTTATTGGCCTTTGTTACTTTTCCTTTGTCCGGAGCATAACTTGAAAACTACTAGTTGGAATTCAATACAACTTCATACAATGATCAAGCACAGTCAGAGGAAGTGCAGTGTACAAGAACTATAACTCTATCTTGAGTATTTACTGAGTTATTGCCCTTTGTTACTTTTTACTTGTCCGGAGCATAACTTGAAAACTACTGGTTGGAATTCAATACAACTTCATACAATGGTCAAGCACATTGGAGGAAGTGCAGTGTACATAACTATAACTCTATCTTGAATATTTACTGAGTTATTACCCTTTGTTACTTTTCCTTGTCCGGAGCATAACTTGAAAACCTCTGGTTGGAATTGAATACAACTTCATACAATGGTCAGCACAGTGAGAGGAAGTGCGTGCACGGAACCATAACTCCATCTTGACTAATTACAGTGTTATTGCCCTTTGTTACTTTTCCCTGTCTGGAGCATTTTTCGAAAACTACAAGTTGGAATTCAATACAACTTCATACAATGGTCAAGCACAATGAGAGGAACTTCTAAGAACAATATCTCTTTTTAGTTTGTTTGCAAGGTTTATGTTACTACGAACTTCTTCAGTTTATAAAGCAATCCTTTTGGGGGTATTAATCACATTTAGTGATAGCTCTAGTTGACATAGACTTAAATAGGAAAACCTTTAAAAATATTATCCAAAACCACAAGGCCTAGAGCTAAGATATGTATTTTGTAGCATTGTCTGGGGGACCTTCCAAGTATTTTCAATTTGTGCCCACAGGGACAATAGTGTCCCTACCCAGGGGGTCACTTGGTATAGGAAAAAAGCTTTGCAAATCTTCTGCAAAACCACAAGGCATAGAGTTTAGATATAATGGTATGTAACATTGTCTAGTGAACTTCTACTAAGTTTGTTCAAATCATTGCCAGGGAGACAAAATATACCATGCCCAGGGGGTTCCTTGTCTGTATATACTGTAAACCAAGAAATGATTTCGCGCAATTTAAGTTAGCTATTTTGCGGTCATTTTGTTTCTGCAAAATTAAATAGTCATGAAAAACCCATGACTTGAACAATCGTGAAACTTCTAGTTGCAGAGAAACTAGTCGTGAGAGAATGGTATCTGAACTTACCTATACCAGCAAACTGTCGTTAATTGTTTTAATTCCGATGTAGATAAAGCAGCGTATCAGTTTCAGATCAATGTCAATGTTTCAGATATCACAGATATATTATTGAGAAAAAAATCCATTTAACTCCTTCAGTTTATGATATTTTGGTGTTATCAAATGAGTACACAAACATGAAAAGCGGCTGATTGACAGGTGACTACTGTGTGACGTCACAACTAATTTGATTTTAACATACTAGTTTATAAGCAAATCAGACTTGTTTTGATCCTGAAACATGAAAAAATGAAGTTGCTAGTGCATGTATACAGTACCCTGTTGGCCTGTAAATATAGTGTTAATTATACCCCCAAAACGAAGTTTAGGGGGGTATATAGGAGTCACCCGGTGGTTGGTCGGTCGGTTGGTCGGTCGGTCGGGCGGTCTGTTGCATTTTCCTTGTCCGGAGCATAACTTGAAAACTACTAGTTGGAATTCAATACAACTTCATACAATGGTCAAGCACATTGAGAGGAAGTGCAGTGCACAAGAACTATAACTCCATCTTGACTAATGACACAGTTATTGCCCTTTGTTACTTTTCCTTGTCTGGAGCATAACTTGAAAACTACTAGTTGGAATTCAATACAACTTCATACAATGGTCAATCACATTGAGAGGAAGTGCAGTGCACAAGAACCATAACTCCATCTTGACTAATTACAGAGTTATTGCCCTTTGTTACTTTTCCTTGTCCGGAGCATAACTTGAAAACTACTGGTTGGAATTCAATACAACTTCATACAATGATCAAGCACACTAAGAGGAAGTGCAGTGTACAAGAACTATAACTCTATCTTGAGTATTTACTGAGTTATTGCCCTTTATTAGTTTTCCTTGTCCAAAGCATAACTTGAAAACTACTGGTTGGAATTCAATACAACTTCATACAATGGTCAAGCACATTGAGAGGAAGTGCAGTGTACAAGAACTATAACTCTATCTTGAGTATTTACTGAGTTATTGCCCTTTGTTACTTTTCCTTGTCCGGAGCATAACTTGAAAACTACTAGTTGGAATTCAATACAACTTCATACAATGGTCAAGCACATTGAGAGGAAGTGCAGTGCACAAGAACCATAACTCCATCTTGACTAATGACAGAGTTATTGCCCTTTGTTACTTTTCCTTGTCCGGAGCATAACTTGAAAACTACTAGTTGGAATTCAATACAATTTCATACAATGATCAAGCACACTCAGAGGAAGTGCAGTGTACAAGAACCATAACTCTATCTTGAGTATTTACTGAGTTATTGACCTTTGTTAGTTTTCCTTGTCCGGAGCATAACTTGAAAACTACTAGTTGGAATTCAATACAACCTCATACAATGGTCAAATACATTGAGAGGAAGTGCAGTGCACAGGAACCATAACTCCATCTTGACTAATTACAGAGTTATTACCCTTTGTTACTTTTCCTTGTCCGGAGCATAACTTGAAAACTTCTGGTTGGAATTCAATACAACTTCATACAATGGTCAAGCACAATGAGAGGAAGTGCAGTGCACAGGAACCATAACTCCATCTTGACTAATTACAGGGTTATTGCCCTTTGTTACTTTTCCTTGTCTGGAGCATTTTTCGAAAACTACAAGTTGGAATTCAATACAACTTCATACAATGGTCAAGCACAATGAGAGGAACTGCTAAGAACAATATCTCTTTTTAGTTTGTTTGCAAGGTATTATGTTACTACGAACTTCTTCAGTTTATAAAGCAGTCTTTTGGGGGTATTAATCACATTTAGTGATAGCTCTAGTTTACTCTAATTTAGGCTACCGACTTTAATCTCCTAACAAAAGAATTTTGTCAAAAAAGTCCAACACAAATACATGTATAAACTGTGAATTGTTGAGAGACCATGAGCGGTGGTGTGAATAACCGTTACTATGATTATTGACACAATACATAGAGCCTATTGTCAAATGATATTGAACTTGAACTTAGAATTATTTATTGACAAATATTGACACCTGTGGCTAAGGTTCTGCGATTTTAGTTTTAGCTTTCAAGATTGTTTTATACATACCACGGCAACTAAAATGATTGATATGTGCATCTTCCGATGTCTGCTGACATTTCGCCGTCAAAATTGAGCGTAACTTCGATGTTTTTGTTTGGCAGGTTTTAAAATTATTTCCGTAACATTTTCATTTGCAATCTGTACAGGTTCCTCGCTCGTGCTACATGATGGTAAAATCACATCGAAAGGATCTACCGGTCTTTCCGATTTTTTTTATGTAAAAAAAAATACGAATACACAATATGCCTCCTTGCTGGATGCATGTGCATTGAAAATTCGTAATTTCATGCCGTAGTGACTAATTATTTGCCGGATTCGCTATTGATATGATTCCGCGAAAGTTTGTAGTTGCAAAAATGTCTGCAATGTTAAAACAAACAAAATATAGAACCCACGAAAGTTTCTAGGAATACAGTAAAGCAAATATTAGCAAACAATGACCTCCTTAGCAACCAGTGACTTCCCCTTGGAATAAGTGACTTCCTTAGCAACCATTGACTTCCTTAGCAACACCTTAGTTCACTAGCAACCAGTGAATTTCGCAAGCAACCAGTGACTATCCTTAAGAACAAATTACTTCCTTAGCAACCATTGACTGCCTTAACAATAACTATGTCCTCTAACAACCAGTGCATTTCCTAGTACCCAGTGACTTTATTATCATCCTTTTGCATCCTCTTGCCATCAGTGGATTCCTTAGCAGCCATTGATGTTCTTAGCAACTAGCACCAAATTACTCCTTTGGCAAATCACTGACTTCCTCTCAGGACCAGTGCTTTCCTCAGTAACCACTGACTTCCCCTGGCAGCTAGTGACTTACAGTGACCTCTGACTTCTTTTAGCAACAAGTGACTTTCCATAGCAACCAGTGACTCCTTAGCTATTATTATTCCTTTTTGTCAAGCTGCTTGTGAAACCTCGATATAGTTGTCCAAATGGCGGTTCGGTGTATGTGTGTCCGTCCGTCCATCCGAGTTTAGTTAGTCCTGGCTGTAACTTATCCATGGATGAAGGGATTCTTGAATAACTTGGCACAAATGTTCACCATCATGAGACAGAGTGTCATGCTCAAGAACCAGGTCCCTAGGTCTAAGGTCAAGGTCACAGAGGTTAAAGGTCAAATTCAAGAATGACTTTGTCCAGAGCATATGTACTTCATGCATGGAGAGATTTTGGTGTCACTTGGTACAAATGTTTATCATCATGAGCTAACCTTGTTTTAAGAATTACTTCCCTTTGTTGTTACTATAAATAGCTTATATTGTAACCTTTTTAGCTCGACTTTTCGAAGAAAAGGGGAGCTATCCTACTCGCATCGGCGTCAGTGTCGGCGTTGGCGTCTGCGTTGGTGTCACACCTTGGTTAAGTTTTACGTACCACCCCACTTTATTTCGAAACTATAAGAGGTATGGCTTTGAAACTTACCATACTTATTTACCGTCATTACTTCCATCTACAGACAAGATGACATAACTCTGTCGAGGTTTTTGACAGAATTATGGCCCTTTTTTGACTTAGAAAGTGTATTGAGCTTGGTTAAGTTTTTCGTACCACCCCATTTTATTTCAAAACCATTAGAGGTTTTGCTTTGAAACTTACCATACCACTTTTTGACTAAACTGTTTGAGATATTACTTTGAAAGTTAGAATACTTGTTTACCATCATGATCCCCAAACATAGGCAGGAGAGGGAAACTGTCAAAGTTTTGTTTTATTGGCAAGCACTAAAAAAGTCAAGTGCGCTGTCCTACTGACAGCTCTTGTTATTACTGCCCGTAGTGTCATGCGCAAGAACCAGGTCCCTAGTTCCAAGGTCAAGGTCACACTTAGAGGCAAAAGGTCAGATACAGAGAAAATTCAAGACCACTTTTCTGTGGTACAACATGCATGTTACATCCAATATTAAGGTGTATTTTGACCTATCTCAACTTTGTAAGGAAATAGTCCTTTTGACAGCTGGTGGGCTCGACATGTTGCAAATGGGCATCTTGTTTAGCTCACCTGGCAGTGAGCTATTAGGATCGCTCACCGTCCAGCGACCGTGGTACATCGTATGTTCCTTAACATTTTCCTTCAAGCGACATCTCCTCTGAAATCCCTAGGCCAATGATGATGAAACTTAGCAGGGATGTTCCTTGAATGAAGCCCTTTCATAGTTGTTCAAATAATTCCATTCCATACAGAACTCTTGTTGCCATGGCATTGGAAAGGAAACACTTAAAAAATTATCAAGAACAGGAAGACCTAGAGCTTAGATATTTGGCATATGGCATTACCTAGTGGCAGGCATGGGGTAATTGAATAATGTAATTGTAATTGACTGTAATTAATTACAAAATTTGCTGTAATTGAATGTAATTTCAATTACATGTCAATTACATTTCAATTGCTTTGGTCAAATTTTGAATATAAATGCCAGTAAAATAAAGTACACAAGTAGAAATAATGCACTCTGCTGAAAACTTATTTGAAATTGTACACAAAGAAAGAAAGAAATAAGTTAATAAACAAAAAAGATAAATTAAATAAATATACATTTATCCTTAGTTAAGAAATCTGATAGAATATTTAACGTAAGAATAACCCCATTTCATGTGTTTAATAATTTTGCAATTATAGTGTTGTTTTGTTGTCAACATGCCATAGAGTGCCAGGTGGATTTACTGATTAATTCATGCCTTCTGGTCACATGTATAACTGACCCTGATAATAAAGGTGACAATTAACTAATATCAAAATCCTGTGAAAAATAAATAAGTCCTAAATGAGTATTTAACAGCTGTGTGGTTAAGAAAATCTTAAATTAAAGCTTCCCTGTTTGGCTAGATAGTAGGTAGAAGATAAGGAAATATCATTTACAAATATTTTGAAATGTTTTGAACTCTTCAGCGCTTGTTTTTAAGCTGCAGTCCTCTGCATCATTTCTAACCTGTTCTAGTCAGCTTGGTAGTATGGACTCCAAACCTGGGAAACATATTCTAACTGGGGTCTGGCGAGTGTTTTATAATAAGGCTTTTGGTAGCTTTGGATGTAAAAGCTAAATTCCTTCTTAAACTTAAAAGCCAAGTGTGTGAGATTTGTTCAAAGTAAAATCCTGTCATTTCATGTATTACTTTCAACTTCAAAATAAATTTAATAACATAAAGTAATTTGTAATTTAATTGATTACATTTATGATGTAATGGTAATTTAATTAATTACATTTAAAAACATATGTAATGGTAATTGTAATTTAATTGAAGACTTTCTTAATGTAATTGTAATTTAATTAATTACATTTCAATGTAATTGACCCCATGCCTGCCTAGTGGACCTCTACCAAGGTTGTCCAAATTGTGACCGCCAGGCCAAAATTGACCCCTCCGGGGGGTCACTTGTTTTTAACATAGTGTTATTAGCTCATCTAGCACAAAGTGCCAGAGTGAGCTATTAGGATTGCATTCGGCGACCGTCTGACGGGGTATGTTGTACGTCTGTTAACATTTTCCTTCAAACGACATCTTCTCTGAAACCACTGGGCATATGTTGATGAAACTTAGCAGGGATGTTCCTTAAATAAATCCCTCTCAAAGTTGTTCAAATTATTCCATTGCATGCAGAACTCTGGTTGCTATGGCAACAAATAGAAAAAAGCTTTAAAAATCTTCTCAAGAACAGGAAGGCCTAGAGCTCAGATATTTGTCATGTGGTATTGCGTAGTGGACTTCTACCAAGGTTGTTCAAATTATGACCCCCTGGTCGAAATTGACCCTGCCCAAGGGGGTCACTTGTTTCTTCATAGGCTTTTATAGGAAAACTTCTTTTTTTAAATCACAAGGCCTAGAGCTTAATAGCATTGTATAGTGCATCTCTACCAAGATTGTTCAAATTATGACCCACAGAAATCATTTAAATATTTAAAATGATGTTATAACATAGAAAACCAATTTGTCTAACAATAGCATTGTCACATGCTCTATTTCATAACAGTAACACAAGACATATTTAGCATGTAGGATTGCTGATTGTGCCAATCAAGGCACATGGGTTAAAATTTAGGCTGCAGGGGAATCACTTGATTTTACTCTTAAATTTATAAAGAAATCTAGAAATGGGCTTTATGCATTATTTTTATGTGTTGGGTATGCAGGTTGTCTAATTAGGTCAACATTTTAAAAGCGCTTTTTATGTTATTTCCAGTACAATTAAGTATTTTATTGCAGTATTTCAACACTGTAAGACTGATAAATGACATTTGTCCTTTTTAGCTCACCTGGCACAAAGTGCCAGAGTGAGCTATTAGGATCGCATTCCGTCCGGCGTACGTCGTACGTCCGTCCACCATTTCCTTCAACAACATTTCCTCTGAAACCACTGGGCCAATGTTGATGAGACTTTGCAGGGATGTTCCTTGCATGAAGCTCTATCAAAGTTGTTCAAAGAATTCCATTCCATGCAGAACTCTGGTTGCTATGGCAACAAATAGGAAAAACTTAAAAAAATCTTCTTCTCTGAAACCACAAGGCCTAGAGCTTAGATATTTGGCATGTAGCATTGTCTAGTGGACCTCTACCAAGATTGTTCAAATTATGACCCCCTGGTCAAAATTGACCCCGCGCAGGTGGGCTCTTAGTTTTTGCATAGGCATATATAGGAAAAACTTTAAAAATCTTCTTTTCTGACACCACAAGGCCTAGAGCTAAGATATTTGGCATGTAGCATTGTCTAGTGGACCTCTACCAAGATTTTTCAAATTATGACCCCTGGTCAAAATTGACCCCGCACCGGGGGTCACTTAGTTTTGCATAGGAATATATAGGAAAAACTTTAAAAATCTTCTTCTCTGAAACCAAAAGGCCTAGATTTAAGATATTTAGCATGTAGCATTGGCTAGTGGACCTCTACCAAGATTGTTCAAATTATGACCCCTGGGTCAAAATTGACCCCGCACCTGGGGTCACTTAGTTTTACATATGCTTATATAGGGAAAACTTTAAAAATCTTTTTCTCTGAAACCACAAGGCCTAGAGCTAAGATATTTGACATGTAGCATTGCCTAGTAGACCTCTTCAAAGTTTGTTCAAATAATGCCCCTGGGGTCAAAATTGACCTTGCCTGGGGGGGGGTCAATTGTTTTTACAAAGGCGTATATAGGAAAACTTATTTGGTATATAACATTATCTAGTGATCTTCCACAAGCAAGTGGACTTGTACCAAGGTGAGTGATATAGGGCTATCTTGGCCCTCTTGTTTTAGCTCAAATGGCACAAAGTGCAAGAGTGAGCTATTAGGATCGCATTCCGTCTGGCGTCCCTCCGTCTGTCCGTCCGTCCACCATTTCCTTCAAACGACATCTTTTCTGAAACCACTGGGCCAATGTTGATGAAACTTTGTAGGGATGTACCTTGCATGAAGCTCTGTCAAAGTTGTTCAAAGAATTCCATTCCATGCAGAACTCTGGTTGCTATGGCAACAAATAGGAAAAACTTTAAAAATCTTCTTCTCTGAAACCACAAGGCCTAGAGCTTAGATATTTGGCATGTAGCATTGTCTAGTGGACCTCTACCAAGATTGTTCAAATTATAACCCCTGGTTCAAAATTGACCCGGCACGGGTGGTCACTTAGTTTTGCATAGGCTTATATAGAAAAAACTTTAAAAATCTTCTTCTCTGAAACCACAAGACCTAGAGCTTAAATATTTGGCATGTAGCATTGGCTAGTGGACCTGTACCAATATTGTTCAAATTATGACCCCCAGACCAAAATTGACCCCGCACAGGGGGTCACTTAGTTTTACATAGGCTTATATAGGAAAACCTTTAAAAATCTTGTTCGCTGAAACCACAAGACCTAGAGCTTAGATATTTGGCATGTAGCATTGGCTAGTGGACCTCTACCAAGATTGTTCAAATTATGACCCCCGGATCAAAATTGACCCCACACGGGGGGTCATTTAGTTTACATAGGCCTATATAGGAAAAACTTTTTAAATCATCTTCTCTGAAACCATAAGGCCTAGAGCTTAGATATTTGGCATGTAGCATTGCCTAGTAGACCTCTTCAAAGTTTGTTCAAATTATGCCCCTGGTGTCAAAATTGACCTTGCCCGGGGGGGAGGGGTCACTTTTTTACAAAGACGTATATAGGAAAACCTATTTGGTATATAACATTATCTAGTGATCTTCCACCAGGCAAGTGGACTTGTACCAAGGTGAGCGATATAGGGCCATCTTGGCCCTCTTGCTTAGTACACAACATTATATTGCCATGCAGAATGCTTATGTAATGCTGTATATAGCAAACTTGTTTTCCACTGTTCCACAATCTATAATAACTATTCATCATACAGTGTGTGGGATTTTTTTCTGACAGGAAGCTATTTTAGTTTGTTTTGCAATTTTTTCTACTTAGCAATATATTTTGCAGACTTGGTAAGCCATCATTAATAAGACTTTGTAATATTTTATAATGCACCATAAAAGAACTCATTTGTAATCCTTGAATTGCTACAGATGTAGTATAGTAAGAATTTGGTTTGATTTTAAATCCATTCTTCAGTTATCAATTTCTCTGAGGGGGAGGGGGATCACTTGATTCCCATAAGCTTAATTATAGGGAAAACTTCAATAATCTTATTGTTTAAAACCACAAGGCCTGGTATTTGAAATAAAGCATTGTGTAGTAGACTGCTACATAGATTGTTCCAGTCAGAACCCCAGGTCCATTTTTACTAAAGATGGGAACGAATATTCGAATGCAATTTTAGGATTCAAATATTCGTTCATTTTTTCATTTTTTTTTTCATTTGTTTTCAAGTTCGACAAAACGTTGACAATCACACGAAAGCCTTACAATATTTCATCAAATAAGTAATTGCTTAATAGCCCCGGTCAGTGTTTTGATAAGACGTGTCATAATTGCAAATTGCGGATCCTAAATTGCAAACAGTTTTTCAGTTTGTTGTTTAAGTAATTCACACGTGGAGTCATTATCTAGCGCCTTTATTTCATGTTTTGTAGGGTGCGAATCTTAATGTAATGTTCAGATAATTAGCCCCAAATTCAGGGATGTAATTCAAGTCTTTTTGCTGTAACAGATAAATGTCATAGTTTTTAATTAAAATCAAAGCGCTGAAGGCACTGGAGGTGTCCTTTATAAAATATGGTGACCACTTCCCATTGCATACAGATTTGAAATGGTACATTGTTACAAGAGGACAGTGGTGATTTAATACTGCAGAGCTGCATCCTAGTTTGAATATGATTGCTCCATTGATGTACTTAATGCGAACACTCCCATTTAGTGTGGGGTACAATGACGGGATATGGCAAGTGTACATTAACAGCTTGCCCATAAATATCAATACCGTATATTGGTTTTTTTTCGCGTACATCAAATTTCGCGATTTTGGTCCTGTTTTAATTTTAGCTTTTCTTTTTTTGCGATTTTAAAAATGTTGATTTTGATTTCTGCGTTTATTTTACTAAGGCCATTATTTTTTTATTACTTGTTACTCAAGTTTGAAATTAAAAAGCTCCGTAGAGAGGGAAAAAAAAAAAAAAAGACTTTTTTTTTACATCACAAACTTTGTTTCATCTTGGACCTGCTTTCTCTTCTAAAGTCCGACATAAGAACACCCCCCTTTCAGAGCAAAATGCCCTTGAAAATTTGTTGACTTCTATTACATTATTCTTTTCCCAATTATATAGAGAAGAAACAGAAAGTTAACATAATATTTTCAAATAAAAAATACTGGTGTCAGTAACAATTAAAGCATCAGACACTGGTGTTAAAACACACATGAATAAAATGAATACTACTATTTTCAATTGAAAACATTGTATACATTGTCTTTTTTGAGTCTTGTGTTCACCAGTTTCTATGAGAAAATAACAAAAATCGGGGTCGCGAAAATAGGTGACAAACGAAAAATCTGCGATTTTCAGCAGACTTTTTCACATGTAAGGTATCAAGTGATTGCAATAAATGATTCTGAAACTTTTTGATTGATGGGAAGTTGCATTTTTATAAAACATATTTATAGCCAACATTTGATTAAATTAATCAAAAACATTTATCAGCATTTTAGGTAAGTCAAAAAATTTTGTCACTATTCTGAGGGTAATATTCTGTAAAACATTTGGGGATAAAATATATTATTTTAGGAGGGAAATGGGGCTGAATTTTTGGCCCAAAATCGCACTCAAAAATAACTAAATTTTCAGATAAAAATATTGGTGTCAGTAACAAAACTATTAACAACAGGCATTATGGTTGAAACAAATGAAACAAATCTATTTTTTTCTTTTTTTGAGTCTTCTGAACACTGTTTTCTTTGGTAAAATTAAAAAAAAACGGGGTCGCGAAAATAGATGACAAACGAAAATTCGGCGATTTTCGGCTGACTATTTCAATTGTAAGGTATCAAATAATTGCAAGAAGTGATTATGAAACGTTTTTATTGATGGAAACTTATATTTTATAACAATTTTGGCAAGCATTTGATTAATGTAATCAGAAACTTTTGTCAGCATTCATTTTGAGGGGATTTTTTGTCAAAAATGGGGGAAATATACATCATGCTAGGAAGGGAATGGGGCTGAATTTCGGTCCCAAATCGGTCTGAAAAAATTCACTAGACGAATGCAGCTTCTTGACGTTATCACTTGTATAAACGGACCTCTAATTTTGCGATTTTAAAATTTAAAAAAAAAAAAAAAAAAAAAAAAAAAAAATTTTTTTTTTTGAAAATACGAAAAAATAGGGGCGGCGGGTTCGAGTAACGACAAATCAAAAAACACTGGCCTAAGGGGGAAATTAACCATGACATCGTTTCATAAATGAAAGGAAATTACTTTGTGACAGTGCTATAAACCGGTATCTCGAACTGTTCCGCTTGTTGTATTTGTTTGCCAAAATAAACAATGCATAGTAATACATCATGTATGTTCATTGAATGAATGGTATTTATAGCGCATCGATAATGACTTTCGCACTTTCGCGAAGATTGTTTTTACAGGTTTCAACTGTTTTAATGCTCAATTATCTTTAGAGGTTAGTGTTCAACACCTGTCCGGATATTGCATTCAGGTACATGTAAGTAAGGTAAAGAACTGACACCTTTTTTAATATGATAATTATACAGTTCATGTTAGATATCGTGCTGAACGTGATATATGTATAATACGCATGCGGAACTTAAAATTTCGCGAAATGTTGTACTAAATTTTCGCTGATTCTAAAGTTCACGATTTTCACTGCTCGCGAATATAGCGAAAATTAGACACACGCGAAAAAACCCCGATATACGGTATCTATTTACGTGTCATTGACCAATCAAACGGCTTGCAATTTCCTGGAAGGGTAATAAATACATCAATTATGGGTTTAGCTAGAGTTATGGTTCTTGGTCACTGCACTCCCTGATGGTGTGATTCAAGTATCAATTTAATCCCAGTGTTCAATACTATCCAACTTACATTCCTGACAAGGTTTTAACAGAAAGGGAGATTTATTGAATAACTAGACCTATCACTAAATGTGATTAATACACCCGAAATGCTGCTTTATAAACTGAGGAAGTTCGTAGTAACAATACCTTGCAAAGAAAAAACTAAGAAAAAGATATTGTTCTTGGCAATAATAAATACATCAATTATGGGTTTAGCTAGAGTTATGGTTCTTGGTCACTGCACTCCCTGATGGTGTGATTCAAGTATCAATTTAATCCTAGTGTTCAATACTATCCAACTTACATTCCTGACAAGGTTTTAACAGAAAGGGAGATTTATTGAATAACTAGACCTATCACTAAATGTGATTAATACCCCCGAAAGACTGCTTTATAAACTGAGGAAGTTCGTAGTTACAGAATACCTTGCACAAAAAAACTAAAAAAGAGATATTGTTCTTGGCAATAACTCTGTAATTTGTCCAAATAGAGTTGTGGTTCTTATACACTGCACTTCCTCTCATTGTGCTGGACCATTGTATGAAGTTGTATCGGATTCCAGCCAGTTACAGTTTTCAAGTTATGCTCTGGACAAGGAAAAGTAACAAAGGGCAATAACTCTGTGATGAGTCAAGATAGAGTTATGGTTTCTGTGCACTGCACTTCCTCTCAATGTACTTGACTATTGTATGAAGTTGTATTAAATTCCAACCAGTAGTTTTCAAGTTATGCTCTGGACAAGGAAAATGTAACGGACCAACCGACAGACCAACCACCGGGTGACTCTATATGACAACTATATACCCCCCTAAACTTCGTTGCAGGGGTATAATTAAGTTCTCTAAAGTTACAGTTCTCCCTACCCTTAAATGTCTTCAATCATTGCATGAAGTATCAAATCAGGATGGCCCTAGTGGTCTGTAAATCAAACTGTCTTTAATGCAACATCATTTCTTCCTAAATTTGTAAATCCTGCCCTAGCTGAGTGGCTCTAACATATATTGTACATCTTTTATGTATTTATCTTTAATATTTCCTCCAGATATGAATTATACTTAAGTTTCTCAATAATATATTAGAGCCTGCACAGGACTGGCGTACACTTGTATACATTCAAAAACTAGATGCCCATGTTCAACATGTTGAGCAGCAAGCTGTAAAAAAGGGCTAACTCCTTACCAAGTAGAGATAGGTAAAAAAAACACCTAAATATTGGATGTAACATGCATGTTGTACCACAGAAAAGTGGTCTCGATTTTTTTCTCAGGGCCAGTAATAAAAAAGTTACAATATAAGCTATTTATAGTAGTAACAAAGGGAAGTAATTCCAAAAACAAGCGTAGCTCATGGTGGTGATAATTTGTGCCAAGTTACATCAAAATCTCTCCATGCATGAAGAAGAAATCCTCCGGACAAAGATATTATTGAATTTGACCTTTAACCTCTAAGTATGACCTTGACCTTAGACCTAGGGACCTGAATCTTTTGCATGACACTCCGTCTCATGGTGGTGAACATTTGTGCCAAGTAACATCAAAATCCCTCCATGCATGAAGAAGAAATGCTCCGGACAAAGTCATTCTTGAATTATTCTTGTATCTGACCTTTGGCCTGTAAGTGTGACCTTGACCTTGGAACTAGGGACCTGGTTCTTGCCCATGACACTCTATCTCATGATGGTGAAAATTTGTACCAAGTTACATTAAAATCCTTTCACGCATGAAGAAGATATGCTCCAGACAAAGTCATTCTTGAATTTGACCTTTAACCTCCAAGTGTGACCTTGACCTTAGACCTAGGGACCTGGTTCTTGCGCATGACACTCTTTCTCATAGTGGTGAACATTTGTGCCAAGTTATTAAAGAATCCCTTGATCCATTGATAAGTAACAGCCCGACAAGCTAAACTTGGACAGATGCACGCACAGACGCAAGCACATACACTGAACCGCCATTTGGACAGCTATATCAAGCTTTCTCAAGCGGTACAACAACAATACTGTACAATCATGTTAAACAAAATAGATTTCATATTCATAATATTAAAGTCAATGAATGAATTTGAAGTACATGAGGCATTAAATCCCTATACCTGTAGAATGAATAAATGAATATGATTACATTTTGTAAATAAATAAGTCAAATAAATAAACTTTCCTCCTCAACAAAACCAAGGGCATAAGCTATTCCTAAAGCATGTAAAACCCTATTCATATCTACTAATTGAGAACTTTTGCAATGATATAATAGGGTTATTAGTATAGTGATGTGCTCCAGCATGCCGGATTATACTGGTATAGTTTCACTCTGTACCGTGGTATAATGTAAATATAAAACTGCAATTTCTCTGTCATTTATCATGTTTATTCGCTGAATTAGAATGAGTTAAGTGTTTTTTACCGTGACCACAATGACACAGTAGCTTAGTTAATATGCTGTATATAATTCTATCTTAAAAGGTAAACTTAACATATAAGCATAAATGATTTTGTCCAAGCGTGGCTTAAGATGTTAAGTCCAGATGGCTTTTCAATGAACATTTCGAAACAGTAATCAGTAACAGTAATAATCATTGCACATTTGTTGCCAAAGTATTTGTGAAATTCCATTGGCATAGTTTTTTGGAATGTTTCACCTCTGGCCATCTAATGAGCTCTTATACATAACTGCAATAGTTGCTGTGAACAGTCTTGATAAAGTTGGCTGTGTTGTATAAAATTCATCTGCTAAGAACAAATTAGACAGGTTAAGTCTTAGTTTCACAAGAGTCAGTGTCATAAGTTTGAACTTGTTAATAGCTAGTCTGTTTGGTAAATATCATAATATGGTTCAAGAAACTGATAAAGCAACATCAACATTGAAAATGCTTGGAGACCAGTAAGGTGCTTCAATTTGTCATTATTGTCCCTGAAACAGTCAACATCAAATCTTGTCTCCAGTTTCAGCACTTTAGTTTTCAGCACTGACGTTTCAGTCCTTAGTTTCTGTAAATCTGCATGCATAGCATCCATTAAATCACCATCAATGTCCGTCTGCGAAGTCGTGCCAGTTTCTTCAGAGTCCAAGCTATCCGTTCATACCTTTCTGTAAGCATCAGCTGACAGGTACTGCCTAGGCTTACTGACGGGACCCAGTCTGGATTCAGTCTAAACAATACTAAATGAGTATTAACTATATAGACATTCCTCTACAGTCTATCATACAAGTATGCCTTCTTCCCTGAAAGAAAGAATGTAAGAGTCTTTAAACATTTTAAAAGTTATGTTTGACAGAATTAAGAAACATGGTACATGTAAGTAAATAAACAAGCTGATCTGCCACAGAGAACATAACATGAAACTAATCCATATGTCTGAGGTCTAACATACTCACTTTTATATGTACAGAAGTGACTTTGGATTTATAAATAATTGCTTCCGGTAAAAGAGAAATTCTCCTTTGAGAAAAGTTTATTTACATTCTAATTTATTTACGACTTGACCAAAGGGGTACATTACATAAAGGTTTTGGGTGGTCTGGGGTATTGATAGTCTATATAAAGAGGTATCAATACCCCAGACCACCCAAAAACTTTGTGATTTACCCCTTTGCCCTTGACTTACCACTAACGAATCTTGTTGGTGAAATCTTTATCGATTTTTGCTGACCAGACCCTTGTCATTTCTTGATATATGTATCATTCCGTATAAGTTCTTCGTATAACACATCGGACTTATTGTCATTGTCTATATCATTGTCATATACGGTATTGAACAATGACTGTCATTTTGTTCTCATTACAACTATCGAATATAGCGGAAAAATAATCCGCAACACAGAATTTATCAATCGGATTGCCTCGGCAGATTGCTTTTTAATGTGGGGTAATGGAATCTGCCGAGAACCTCCGATCGGGAATTGATTTGCCCTAACTATTTTCTTCAATGGCGGATAATATGTGAAGGGGGCCCTGTTTACAATATAAATAAAACAATCTGTCTCTGAGCATACTATGTGTAGAAAAAATATATCAAAATATGAAGAAAATGGTTCTGTATGATAAATGATTATATAGAGTTTAGCATGATTTATTCAACTAGCATGAAGTGTTTTCGGGAATATACATACATTCTTAAATGTTTGATTCTGATGGTTGACCTATTTTGTGTCGGACGATTTTCAGATGAGAATAATCAGTATTCTGTTTAAGAATCAGCCTCAAAACACCAGTATTAGTTGTCCTTAACAGGACACCTAAAAACCAATCATGTTCGATCACTCAATTGAAACCAATTCAAAAATCAATACTCAAAGAAATGCAACCAATGGTATTTGAAGAAAGAAAGATTGATGCGCACTGAATCCACTTTGCATCAAAGTCCGATTTATTTACTTTACTTATGATCAGATTTGACAACGATATATATCAAAATGTAGTCGTAATAGTAAAGACAACAAGGTAGAACCAATAAAATACAAACGTAGATATTAATTTCATCTATGAAAATTATCATTTCATTTTTATTTACTAAGACAATGTTTTAAATCCCTAAATGTTGAGAATCATGAATTTAAGTGACAATTTCCCAAATAGTTATTAATCAGTATTTGGCGAACTATACATAATTTTGAATAAATACTATTGGATAGGAAAACATTCAGAAAAGTTAAACAATTTTATTCGAATATTCGAATGTATTCAAATAGTCTATACAAATATTCGAAAACTAATTATAGTATTCGTTCCCATCCTTAATTTTTACCCTTTCTGCAACATCATTGTTGACCTTGTATTATGGTAAGTGGTAGCCAGGTGAGCGATAAAGGGCCATCTTGGCCTTCTTGTATAGGAAATACTTTAATAATCTTCTTATCTGAAACCACAAGGCCTAGAGCTTAGATATTTAGCATGTGATATAACCTAGTGGACCTCTAGCAAGATTGTACAAATTATGACCCCCAGGTCAAAATTGACCCAGCAAGGGGGTCTCTTGATTTTACAAAGGCATAGAAAAGAAAATCTTTAAAAATCTTTATTTCTGAAACCACAGGCTTAGAGCTTAGATATTTGGCATGTATCATTACTTAGTTGACATCTTCCAAGAGTGTTCAAATCATGTCCCCAAGGTCAAAATTGACCCTTTTTGCTATTGATGACCTTGTATTATAGCCAATGTTAGCGAGATGAGCAATGTAGGGCCATGTTGGCCCTCTTGTTTAACAAGTAAGTGATATAGGGCCATCATGGCCCTCTTGTACAGTAGTCAGAATGTAACAGTTGTCACATGGAGCATAGATACACACACGATGTACGCACGATACACGTATGGTAAATACACAGTACACAATTCAGGGCGATACACGATATGAAAGATATAAGAAGCGCACGCTGCACGCTACACGATAGACGGAGTACAGGTTATACGATTACTTTGGCCTTTTTACATTTTATTTAAATTTTGATTGTGTTTTTTTCTTCACCAAATCTGTTTGTTTTGTTTCTCTGTAACAATTTGTTGTCCTTATACAGTTTAATGAGACCAAAAGAAAAAGACCAAATAATTACAGGTTTCGCACCTACACAATAGAATCAAAGGACTGAAAGTATTGGAGGATCGATTGTCTCTGAACAACACAGTCTGCACACATACATGTGTAAATATCAGGACAACACAGACTGTACACATACACGTGTAAATATCAGGACAACCCTTACATGAGTAAAGTTATAAACTGGAGACACAACTGTCCACAAATTTTGACTTTTAACCATTTGTGTAAACTTTACTTTTGAGATAGGGACCCATGTGCTTACCTCTTGCAGTCAGTGACTATGCTCAATTACCCTATGAAGTATCGTAGCTGTGGATGGTAACTTAAAGTGGATTTTGACAAAACTGAACTGAAAATTCATAGTTTGAACAACTTTTAATGTCATTCAACAGTTATGGGATCTGCCCATAGGGTTGATTGTATTGTGCCAGTTGATTGATTAGGATTTAACGTCGCACTCAACAGCTAAGGTCATATGGCAACTTCAAGTTTTCATTGAGGAGGAAGACCCTCTGTGCCAATTCGGGCATTATTTCAGTTACAAGCGGACACCTGGGTGGAACCTAGATAGCTTCCAGACATAAAAGAATTTGACCCAAGTGGGGCGCGAACCTACAGCGGTGAGGGACAAGTGATCATCAGTCAGTGACCTTAACCACTCAGCCACAGATGCCATTGTATGATGCCAAGCAATTGTCTGAAGTTTCAAGGCTTTAATGATTACCGAGAAAGTGAATTTTTAGAAAGCTTAACCAGATTTAAGACGACAGTGCCGACTGAAGTCAAGAAGGTTATGACAATGGCTCTTCTGTTTTTCATAGAAAAGCTAAAAATGGATAAATCAGTCTTTTGTTATAAATTGATTCAGTATATGCCTATTGTAGAACAAGTACTTGCAGCTTACGTTAACTATCCCGGTGAGTGCTTCCAAAATACTGCGAAATGCAATATACTGGGTCTATTGCGCATCCCTAGTCATTACCAGCCTCTTTACCATGCTGTTTTAAATTTTCAGAACTTGTCTAAAACAACAACTGAATGTTTTAATAGCAGGCTATTATCTTTCATATTTAACATATATTAGACTCTAGTAGTATTTCGTAATAATAATAATAATTATAATAATAATAATAATAATGATGATGATGCAATATAATTAATGTTTGCATGAATGTACCCGCCAAAATTTAGTGTAGCAAAAAAATCATGGTAAAGTTTGAAAGTTTTAGTTACAATACAATACAATACAATACAATACAATACAATACAATACAATTAATCCTACCGTATTTCCCCGCTTATAAGACGAGGAAATAAAGTCCCGATTTTTGCCTCAAAGTGGGGTCCTCGTCTTATAAGCGAGGCCACGAGAATCAACCAAAAATAAAAATCAATCCTACATACATTTGTGATGAAATCGGCAATACCGAATGTCGTCCCGCGAGTGTCTATGTGCAGGCGACAGTCGAACAATTACCGGTACCATACATTGGCGAATTACGTTATTGTGTTAACTCACCTCCGCCTGTCGATCGCAAATGTCGCCATTTGCAATTATTTAAAGAATCTGAAGGTAAACTTTGCTTTGAAAATAAGTGGTGCAGTCATATTTGTTTTTTCCGGTATGATATAAGCGGCCTAAAATTGATATCTGAATCAAGCGTTTATTGTAAAGAAACCCGATAATCAGTCTAGTCTGTGTATTGTTAATTCGGATATTGATTTTTGTTGACACTTTGAGACGATAATTGCGTCCGGTAAATACGTGTCATCGGCTGATTAATCAATTAATGAAAACATCTGGCAGCTTGTGTATAATTAGTAAGAGTGCCCAGGATACCCCAAATTAGCGGCAATTACGTCGTTGTTAAGGAGCGAGAGGCTTAGACAAAAGGCCGAAAGTTTTTTTGTAAAATTCGTCGCGCGATTGTTTTGTCAACTTTTAATTATAAATACGAAAGTTTGCTTATTTTTTGCAAACATTTTGTGATAACTCCAAAGAAATTGTAACAATGGGAATGAAAACATAATTTTTAATTGACTTCATTGCCTTCCCCCCCTTTCGCCCCCCCCCCCCCGCCACCCCGTAATTGTCGCTACTTTGGGGGATCCTCGGCACTCTTAATAATTATATACAGCTGTCATATGTTTTCATAATTGATTAATTAGCCAATGGCACATATTTACGCAATTATCTTTTTCAAAGTGTCACAAAATCAATATCCAATGACAATACACGATTGGTTTATAATACTCAAAAAAAATCGGCGATTAAAAAATTAAGTTATTAGCTTAGAAATCATACGAACTTGAAGAAAATAAAGTAACTGGGTTTCATTAAAAAATTGCCTCGCCTTATAAATGAGTCTATTAAAAACCACACTTTTCATGGCAAAGTGGGGGTCGTCTTATAAGCGGATCGCCTTATAGGCGGGGAAATACGGTATTTGTATTTATATTGAGTTAATATCTGTTCTTTGTAAATGACAGCATGATCCAGAGATATGAATTTGATTTTCCCTTTAGATTATTGCATTATAAATCATATTTAAGACATGTAGATTTATGTGATTTCTTACAGTTATTCGTACCCAGGTGCGAACCGACTTCGGCAAAATGCGGACATTTTCGTACCATTTTTGAACCACGCATTTACATAAAATACAATTACAACGTGTTTAAAGCATTAAAATATGTTTTCATATTTCAAAAAGACATCTACAAGTGCCTCTGTAAAGTTAATTTGCTGATAAGTTTCAGTTTTACACCAAAAGGCGTATTTTAGACTAGTGTTTCAGGCGCTATAGTGCGGCATATCTTTAAAGACACTAAATGACAACTAGTCAGGCCGAATACTTTTGATGATAGAGGTGTTTGCAAGTTACAAAAAAATCGTTGATTTAATGTTGAATTCCGAGTTTTGTAATCTTAAATTCAAGAGTACCAACTGGTTCAATAATGTGTTACGATGTTCCGATAGTTTATGATCACAAAAAAGGATAAAAGACTTTAAGTTATTCGGCCTCACTAGTTGTCTTTTAGTGTCTCAAAACCGCGTAGGAAAATAGTTTTATACAGAACAGATACCTCGTTGATTTTCTAATAACAAATTATAAGAAAAGCAACAAAATAATATTATGCTATTCTGAAATGTTTTGAAATTATTTAGATCTGTTACTATATAATTTTTAAAACAGAAGACAGTATAATGCATAACAACTGAATATATGGAACTACTTGTTTGTATGTAAAGCGTTCGGCCATAAGGCCGCTATACTCTGTTAACATATTGGCTTGATTTTAACAATCGATCCAAAAAAGAGTTCGGTAAGTTTCAAATGTCCACAGTTTACCTAGGTGCGAAATAATTTACAGTAAGTGTCAAATTTGAATTTGAATATTGATCCTGAGGTGCGAGAAAGTGAGCAGAAGTTAATTGCTGTCAACACATATCTTTAAAGCACCACTACATTAAAGACACTGTCTTTTTGTATTTTTGACAGTCAACATAATTATCTTTTAAATAAATCGTTCATAGTTTTAAGTAAATTCGTGTGGCGATTATTTTTATCACGATTACGAGGATTACCCTAAACAAGATGTAATTTTATTAAGGTACTGTACAATTATTTTATTATTTTTTGCTCGAACTTTAACTAATTTTGTAAAACTATCATTGATTCATTGATTCGTCATATTATTTTTATTTACCCAATAAATATTCAATAGTTTACCTTCTAAAATAGTTGATGTTCCCTGTCCTTTTATAATGCCTAATGACTTTCCTTATACCTTGTCTACTGCACTTAAGATAAATTAAATGCCATGAAAACAACGGTTTAGATATTGAAGAAAAATTATGTCCTTTCGTCGATGAAATATAATTAAATTTCAGATTTCAGGTGTAAACTGTCTTCCACCTGTCCCGGAAGTCATTATTGCCCCATATTGCACTGACGAATGAAAAATAATACAATAAGAAGTCAGCTTTTTATTTCTTTTTTGCGGAGATGTACACGCTTAGTAAAACAATTCACGACTGGATAAAACATAGTAAACGTATACTGCACAGACCTATCGTGCATCGTGCACCGGAAATCGTGTATCGTATTTCATGTATAGTACAAGGTGCACATTGCAAGATGAATGATATGATATGATACACGATAATTATAAGATTGACAAAATACGAAAGACAAAAAAGCGCACACACGTTAAACACACGCTACATGCAAATTTTGACAACTGCTATGTTCCAACTACTGTATATCTTGAATGAGTGCTTCCCCAAAACCATGGTAAGGTAAACTTACTGAAATAAGGCAAGTTCCAGGTTTTGCAATTTTGGAATTTCATTCTTGAAAATACTTGGTTTGAAAACTGTTGAAAATGGTATTAAAGCCACCGGAAATTAAACAATGAAAAAAATTCATAGCAGATGAAAATGCAGTTTATTCCAATGTAACATTTTGGTGTAGCTAGTATGTCAAGCAGAGCATGCTATAATGTTGTTAGCATACCACATTTCAAACACTGCTGACAATTTAACTGTGCTATGTGCAAATAACAACTGTAAACATGCGCTTTGGGAAAGTAGTGCAAGACAGACCAGATCAATCTTTTGTTTGAATGTCGCATACGATAAGAACATATTACAAATAAAAACAGTACATTCAACTTCAAACTATTGCAGAAAGGTCTATAGCTTACGGGCTGCATTACACAATTTTTAGCACATCTCCTCTGAAACCTCTAGGCCAATGTTGATAAAACTATGCAGGAATGTTCCTTGCATGAAGCTCTACCAAAATTGTTCAAAGAATTCCATTCCATGCAGAACTCTGGTTGCTATGGCAACAAATAGGAAAAACTTTAAAAATCTTCTTCTCTGAAACCACAAGGCCTAGAGCTTAGATATTTAGCATGTAGCATTGTCTAGTGGACCTCTACCAGGATTGTTCAAATTATGACCCCCGGGTCAAAATTGACCCCGCACGGGTGGGCCCTTAGTTTTTGCATAGGCATATAAAGGGAAAACTTTAAAAATCTTCTCTGACACCACAAGGCCTAGAGCTAAGATATTTGATATGTAGCATTGTCTAGTAGACCTCTACTAAGATTGTTCAAACTATGACCCTCGGGTCAAAATTGACCCCGCGGGGGGTGGTCACTTAGTTTTGCATAGGAATATATAGGATAAACTTTAAAAATCTTCTTCTCTGAAACCACAAGGCCTAGAGCTTAGATATTTGGCAGGTAGCGTTGGCTAGTGGACCTCTACCAAGATTGTTCAAATTATGAGCCCCGGATCAAAATTGACCCTGCACAGGGGGTCACTTAGTTTTACATAGGCTTATATAGTAAAAACTTTAAAAATCTTCTTCTCTGAAACCACAAGGCCTAGAGCTTAGATATTTGGCATGTAGCATTGTCTAGTGGACCTCTACCAAGATTGTTCAAATTATGACCCCCGGGTCAAAATTGACCCAGCGGGGGTGGTCACTTAGTTTTGCATAGGAATATATAGGATAAACTTTAAAAATCTTCTTCTCTGAAACCACAAGGCCTAGAGCTTAGATATGTGGCATGTAGCATTGGCTAGTGAACCTCTACCAAGATTGTTCAAATTATGACCCTTGGATCAAAATTGACCCCGCACCGGGGGTCACTTAGTTTTACATAGGCTTATATAGTAAAAACTTTAAAAATCTTCATCTTTGAAACCACAAGGCCTAGAGCTTAGATATTTGGCATGTAGCATTGGCTAGTGGACCTCTACCAAGATTGTTCAAATTATGAGCCCCGGATCAAAATTGACCCTGCACAGGGGGTCACTTAGTTTTACATAGGCTTATATAGTAAAAACTTTAAAAATCTTGTTCTCTGAAACCACAAGGCCTAGAGCTTAGATATTTGGCATGTAGCATTGTCTAGTGGACCTCTACCAAGATTGTTCAAATTATGACCCCCGGGTCAAAATTGACCCCGCGGGGGTGGTCACTTAGTTTTGCATAGGAATATATAGGAAAAACTTTAAAAATCTTCTTCTCTGAAACCACAAGGCCTAGAGCTTAGATATTTGGCATGTAGCATTGGCTAGTGAACCTCTACCAAGATTGTTCAAATTATGACCCTTGGATCAAAATTGACCCCGCATCGGGGGTCACTTAGTTTTACATAGGCTTATATAGTAAAAACTTTAAAAATCTTCTTCTTTGAAACCACAAGGCCTAGAGCTTAGATATTTGGCATGTAGCATTGGCTAGTGGACCTCTGTCAAGATTGTTCAAATTATGAGCCCCGGATTAAAATTGACCCTGCACAGGGGGTCACTTAGTTTTACATAGGCTTATATAGTAAAAACTTTAAAAATCTTGTTCTCTGAAACCACAAGGCCTAGAGCTTAGATATTTGGCATGTAGCATTGTCTAGTGGACCTCTACCAAGATTGTTCAAATTATGACCCCCGGGTCAAAATTGACCCCGCGGGGGTGGTCACTTACTTTTGCATAGGAATATATAGGATAAACTTTAAAAATCTTTTTCTCTGAAACCACAAGGCCTAGAGCTTAGATATTTGGCATGTAGCATTGGCTAGTGAACCTCTACCAAGATTGTTCAAATTATGACCCTTGGATCAAAATTGACCCCGCATCGGGGGTCACTTAGTTTTACATAGGCTTATATAGTAAAAACTTTAAAAATCTTCTTCTTTGAAACCACAAGGCCTAGAGCTTAGATATTTGGCATGTAGCATTGGCTAGTGGACCTCTACCAAGATTGTTGAAATTATGACCCCTGGGTCAAAACTGACCCCGCACAGGGGTTTCTTAGTTTTACATAGGCTTATATAGGGAAAACTTTAAAAATCTTTTTCTCTGAAACCACAAGGCCTAGAGCTTAGATATTTGGCATGTAGCATTTCCTAGTGGACCTCTTCAAAGTGTGTTCAAATTATGCCCCTGGGGTCAAAATTGACCTTGCCCAAAGGGGGGGGGGGTAATCACTTGTTTTACAAAGGCGTATATAGGAAAACTTATTTGGTATATAACATTATCTAGTGATCTTCCACCAGGCAAGTGGACTTGTACCAAGGTGAGCGATATAGGGCCATCTTGGCCCTCTTGTTTTCATTTAACATTCGTTTTATAATAAAACAAACTTCCCTGCCACCCATATATTTGTGAATCATTCATTCTGTGTCATATACTAAATTTCGCCCTACGCACATTTCGACCCGTGCTTAAGGTGAGGTTCAGCGTAAATCACGAAGGTCAAAAGTTGTTTTTAGGGGAGTTAATCTATAGCCCCCAGGCCTTCAGTGCTCACAGCGCTTTGATTCAAGAATTGTGTTTAGATGTTAAAAGTTCAGATGTGTTATGAATTATAGACTACGGCATCAAAAACACTACAGTCTAGAATTGAATGTTTATTTCAGTCAAGAACTCCAAACACAATTACTATAGATAACTGTGGAACTGAGGAAACTTATGATCTGCTAGCCATTCTCGACTTTGACAATGTTAGGAAACGAATGTCGGTAAGTATTCTGAGTTTCTATGAAGAAAATGCAAAATGTTTTATCACATTGTGTCAGACTAAATAGATCTTCAGCAGAAATAAAATAGAAAAAAATTTCTAACACAATTGACTTCTTGCCAATGTCAGTAAAGATTTAATATTAATTTTAGACCTCTTTAAAGTTTGTTCAAATTATGCCCCTGGGGTCAATATCGGCCCCATCCAGGGGGTCACTTGTTTTACATAGACGTATTTAAGAAAACCTTTAAAAATCTTCTCCTCCAAAACCACAAGGGTTAGAGCCTAGATATTTAGTGTGTAACAGTGTCTAGTGGACTTCTTCAAAGTGTGTTCAAATCATGCCCCAAGGTTCAAAATTAACCCTGCCCACTGGGTCAATAGTATAGAAAAAAATAAAAATCTTCTTTTCTAAAACTATAAGGCCTAGAGCTTAAATATTTTGTATGTAACATTGTCTAGTGGTCTTCCACCTACTTTGTTCAAATCATGCCTCTGGGGTCTAAATTGAACACACCTTCCAGCAAGTGCACTTGTACTCCGGTGAATGATGTAGGGCCATCATGGCCCTCTTGTTCTTAAATTCCAGTGACTGGCCTTGATTATGACCGTTGCTATGGCAAAGGAAAAACTTTAAAAATCTTCTTCTCAAGAACAGGAAGGTCTAGAGCTAAGATATTTGGCATGTGGCATAACCCTATGGACCCCTATCAAGATTGTTCAAATAATGACCCCCAGGTCAAAATTGACTCTGCCCGGGGGCGGGGGGGTCCCTTCTTTTTTCATAGGCTTAATGTAAGAAAACTTTTAAAATCTTCTCTGAAACCACAAGGCTTAGAACTTAGATATTAAGCATGTGGCATTACAAAGTGGATTTCTATATGGTGACCCTCTACCAAGATTGTTCAAATCATGACCCCCAGGTCAGAATTAACCATAGTGGACCTCTACCAAAATTGTTCAAATTATGAAACTTTGGTCAAAATTGACCCCGTCTGGGGGGGTCACTTGGTTTTACATAGGCTTATAAAGGAAAAACTTTTAAAATCTTTTACTCTGAAATTAAGGGCCGAGAGCTTAGATATGTAGCATTGCCTAGTAGACCTGTTCAAATTATGCCCCTGGGCTCAATATTTGCCCCGCCCAGGGGGTCACTTGTTTTACAAAGAGGTATATAGGAAATTTAAACCTTTAAAGAACTTCTCCTCCAAGACCACAAGGTTTAGAGCCTAGCTATTTAGTGCGTAACAGTGTCTAGTGGACCTCTTCAGTGTGTTCAAATCATGCCCCAAGGGTCAAAATTTTCCCTGCCCTGGGGGTCACTTGGTATAGGAAAAACTGAAAAAAATTGGTTTTCCTTAACCACAAGGCCTAGAGCTAAGATAGTTGGTACGTAACATTGTCTAGTGGTCCTCTATCAACTTTGTACAAATCATGCCCCTGGGTTCAAAATTGACCACTTTCATAGGTTAGTGCACTGGTACTCAGGTGAGCAATATAGGGCCACCATGGCCCTCTTGTAATATAACCCTCCGAAAGTATTCAAGGGAATTTGTTCAAACTTTACACATAGACAGAGGACATTGAGATGAAGTGCCATGTACATGGACTTTAACTCTAGCTTGTCCTATTTTTTAATTATCTCCCTTTATTACTTTTTCTTGTCAGGGCCATAACTCCTTAAGTACTGAACTGAATTGATTCAAGTTACTAACAGTCATAGAGGACATTAAGATGCAGTGCAGTGCAGTGTTCAAAAACCATAACTCAATCTCACCCTGGTTTTCAGTTATCTCCCTTTATTAATTTTTCGCATAAAACGTTTGTTCAAAGCATACAATTTCAGATTTTTAGAGTAGAACTACGACATTAACACAGAGAAAGTGCAGGTTAATAACCCTTAACACATTATAATTACCAATATTTTATTCAATTAGAACCTATACCATATCCATTCTTCTCACCTCAGATTTCTTGGTCATAGAAACAGCACTCGGCGGGGGGATGGCCATGTCTAACATGGCTGTAGTTAGCTCTTCTTGATGAAGTCCAGCGGAGCTTATGCCATGGTGGTTTCTCCGTCGTCCGTCTGTTCGTATACTTTCCTTGATAATGCTCTACAGGTCCCAATATTCATTTGACTTTGATGAAACTTGCTGATAATGATCCCTGGAACTTGTAGATGTTCCCTATCGTTTTTGGGGTCAGTGAGTCAGAGTTCAAGGTCACATGACCTCTGATAGCAATTCTTTGATAACACTCTACAGGTCACAATTTTCATTCAACTTTCATCAAACTTGCTCAGAAGGTTCCCTGCAATATTTAGATGATCCCAAATGTTTTTGGGTTCATTGTGTCAAAGGTCAATGTTACAGTGACCTCCCTTAGATTTTTCTTGATAAAATTCTACTGGTCACAGTTTTCTTTTAACTTTCATCAAACCAGCTCAGAATGTTCCCTGTAACAGGTAGATGTTCTCAAATGATTTTGGGGTCTGTAGGTCAAAGGTCAAGGTCACATTGACCTCCATTAGATTTTCCTTGATAACGCTTTACATGTCACAGTTTTCTTTCAACTTCCACCAAACTTGCTCAGAAGTTTCCTGAAACATGTAGATGATCCCTATCAATGTTTTGGTTAGTGGGTCAAAAGTCAAGGTCACAGTGACTGGAACTTTGAAAATATTTTCTGCGGAGATCTATTTGACCAACAGTCTTTAAACTTCATAGGATGATTTGTCTTACTGAGTAGATGATCCCTACTGTTTTTTGGGGTCAGTGGGTCAAGGTCACAGTGAACTCTGTAAGCTTTTCCTTGGTAACAATGCAAAAGATTTTCAGAAAACTTACTCAGAATAATCCAGTCAGATAGACCAGTAGAGCGATACTGGCCCTTTTAGGCATCTTGTTTTTAGCTCACCTGGCTCAAAGTGCCAGAGTGAGCTATAAGGATCGCATTCCGTCCGGCGTACATCTGTCTATCTGTCCTTCCACCATTACATCTCCTCTGAAACCACTGGGACAATGTTGATGAAACTTTGCAGGGATGTTCCTTGCATGAACCTCTATCAAAGGTGTTCAAAGAATTCCATTCCATGCAGAACTCTGGTTGCTATGGCAACAAATAGGAAAAATTTCAAAAATCTTCTTCTCTACAACCACAAGGCCTAAAGCTTAGATATTTGGCATGTAGCATTGTCTAGTGGACCTCTGTCAAGATTGTTCAAATTATAACCCCCGGGTTAAAATTGACCCCGCGCGGGTGGTCACTTAGTTTTGCTTAGGCTTATATAGGAAAAACTTGAAAAATCTTCTTCTCTGAAACCACAAGGCAGAGAGCTTAGATATTTGGCATGTAGCATTGGCTAGTGGACCTCTACCAAGATTGTTCAAGTTATGCCCCTTGGATCAAAATTGACCCCGCACGGGGGGTCACTTAGTTTTACATAGGCTTATATAGGAAAAACTTTAAAAAAAATCTTCTCAAGAACCACTAGGCCTAGAGCTTAGATATTTGGCATGTAGCAATGTCAAGTGGACCTCTACCAAGATTGTTCAAATTATGCCCCTGGGATCAAAATTGATCTTGCCCGGGGGATCACTTAGTTTTACATAGGCTTATATAGGAAAAACTTTAAAAATCTTCTTCTCTAAAACCACAAGGCAGAGAGCTTAGATATTTAGCATGTGGCATTGTCTAGTGGACCTCTACCAAGATTGTTCAAATTATGACCCCTGGGTCAAAATTGACCCCGCCCTGGGGGTCACTTAGTTTTACATAGGCTTATATAGGAAAAACTTTAAAAATCTTTTTCTCTGAAACCACAAGACCTAGAGATTAGATATTTGTCATGTAGAAATGTCTAGTGGACCTCTACGAAGATTGTGCAAATTATGACCCCCTGGTCAAAATTGACCACTCCAGGAGGTCACTTGATTTTACATAAGCTTATACAGGAAAAACTTTAAAAATCTTCTTCTCTGAAACCACAGGGCTTAGAGCTTAGATATTTAGCATGTAGCATTGCCTAGTAGACGTCTTTAAAGTTTGTTCAAATCAAGACCCCTGGGGTCAATATTGGCCCCGCCAAGGAGGTCACTTGTTTTACAAAGATGTATATAGGAAAACCTATTTGGTATGTAACATTGTCTTGTGGTCTTCCATCTACTTTGTTCAAATCATGCCTCTTGGGTCAAAATTGACCACACCCATTAGGCAAATGGACTTGTATTCAGGTGAGCGATATAGGGCCATGATGGCCCTCTTGTTAGTGGAGTTATAGGGAGTTGTGGCCCTTTTGCAGCTTTAATTGTTTTTCTGGTTGCCGATCTGTTTCATGTTGCATATCCATCATACTGTGCATGATCACTTTGAGTTGATTGATATTTATTTAAGAACAAATTATATGCACACAGCAGAGATAACAGTGTGCACCTTTGCAACCATGATTAAAAGATTGTAAGCTAAAGATGAATATGTGCTATTGACAAAATCCTATTACAAGCAAACCTTGCACTTCTGTGTCGTAAAGCACATAGCAGGGGCATCCATGTCCCGTGGACTCATTTCTAGTTTCATTGGGAATCATCGATTAAGTAACACCAAGACATGTATATAGATAAAGACAATATGTAGATATTCAACAACTTACTAGAAATAAAAGAAGGCTCACTTTCTCGTTTCCAGGTTATAGTGAGAAGAAATGGAAAGATACAGTTATGGTGTAAAGGTGCTGACTCTGTGATCTACGAAAGATTGGATCAATCTTGCAGAGAACTTCAGGAACTAACAACTCATCATCTAAATGTATGTTAATAAAGAAAAACTATCTGTTCAAGCATTGTAATGTCTCTTTCCTGACTTGGGGGAGACATATTGTTTTGTCAAAATTAGGCACAGCCTGGGGCTAATTATTATACCCCCCCCACTGAACACAAAGTGTAAGGGGGGTATACTGGATTCAGCTTGTCTGTCTGTGCTTACATTTGGATACTTCGGTGGCTAAAGGAACAATAGGTAACAGTAAAATACTCTTTGATGTCATAATTCATGCTGTAAGCTCTTACTTTGCTATTTTTTAGCTCACCTGAGCATATGCTCAGGTTGAGCTTTTAGGATCGCCTTTTATCTGTCGTCTGTCATCCTTAGTTTTTCAGTTTTCTGAGGAAGAGGGAGGTGGCTGGGGGGTGTCACTAGGTTTCCATAGACTTAATTATAGGGAAAACTTAAAAAATCTTCCTGTCTAAAACCACAAGGCTTGGTTTCTGAACTGAAGCATTGTGTAGCGGACCGCTACATAGATTGTTCAAATCAGGATCCCAGGTTAATTTTTAGCTCGTCTGATTTTTGAAAAAATGACAAGCCATTGTCATCACTTGATTGTCTGCGTCATCATCAGCGTTGGTTAAGTTTTGCCTTTAGGTCACTTACATGGAAACTATCAAAGCTATTACTTTAAAACTTAGGAAACTTGTACATCTAATACCCTTCTTCACATTGTATGCTTAAAGTGGAATTATGCACATTTTTTCAAGTAAAAATCCAGCTGAAATAGGTGTGTGTAAAAAAGGGTTGAGGAAATAATAGCTTTTAACCCAATAGACCAAACTCTTCCTGCTACCAGTACGAAATAATAACTTTCCAAATTTTACTTTTCCTATTTTGACTGGGGCAGTCTTTTAAAAAGAAAACAACTGCATGCAGGAGTTGCTTCCCTTCCATTGCCGAAATCTCTACCAACAACAACACAAGGGAGATCACTGTGAAGAAAGGAACTATTTCTATTTGTTAGTGTAGCAAACAAATTAACTTACCGTTTTCTGAAGCCTACTCCTTAAGTACCAAATCTGAAAGTAGCCCCGGCACGTCAGTCAGCATATAATCCCAAATTATGAGTCTTCATTTGAAACCATATGGGCAATGCAGACATGAAAGTTGTATTGTTTAAATATATAACATTATAAACTCATGCAGCATCAGCTAAATTTGGAAATATAACTAAAGTAAGCTGTTTTCGAATAAGAACCGCGGATGTATTTCATTTTACAATGATGCGTAAAAATAAGGGACGATTTACTATATATATACACCCTATAGAAATAATTCCGATTGCTTAACCCGCCGGTCATTTCTTAAACCTTGAGCGGAAAGAAAACAGATGTCTTGGAGTTTCTGTGACAACAAAATGTCTAACCTTATCCTCATAAGAATGAAATATTTTGAACAGCCAGGAATATTTACGCGCATGTTTACACATTCTCTTTTTACGATTATATCCATCCATTCATAAATTTTATTCAATGTGTGGCAAGGGGACGTAATTATAACTTTCCGTATTGCTGATATGTTTATTCTGCGGACCAAGCGCGAGCTAGTCTGCGTTCCTACATGTATTAGAAATACGCATGAGCACCTTAAGCAGAAACGCTAATGTCGATGTTTAAACGATTTGTTATATTTCATAGGTGGTGATTGTTTTTAGAAGAAGGCAATTTACCGTATATTTGACTGTAGGCCTCGTTATCTTGAAACGCATCGAATGAGCTATTTTGTTAAAATACATATCAATGACTACAATCAAACAAAGGACAAAAATTTTTAATACACAAACGAATCCAGCGTCTTCAGGACTTTGATTTATTAGTCCGATTTTTTTATTAGCTCACCTGACTATGCAAGGGTGAGCTTTTCTGATCGATGATTGTCCGTCGTCCGCCAACATTTTGATTCAAATGACATCTCCTCTGAAACTTCTTGGCCAATGTTGATAAAACTATGCAGGAATGTTCCTTGCATGAAGCTCTACCAAAATTGTTCAAAGAATTCCATTCCATGCAGAACTCTGGTTGCTATGGCAACAAATAGGAAAAACTTTAAAAATCTTCTTCTCTGAAACCACAAGAGGCCTAGAGCTTAGATATTTGGCATGTAGCATTGTCTAGTGGACCTCTACCAAGATTGTTCAGATTATGACCTCCGGGTCAAAATTGACCCTGCGGGGATGGTCACTTAGTTTTGCTAGGAAATATAGGAAAAACTTTTAAAAATCTTCTTCTCTGAAACCAAGGCCTAGGCTAAGATATTTGGCATGTAGCATTGGCTAGTGGACCTCTACCAAGATTGTTCAAATTATGACCCCCGGGTCAAAATTGACCCCGCACGGGTGGGCACTTAGTTTTTGCATAGGCATATATAGAAAAAACTTTAAAAATCTTATTCTCTGAAACCACAAGGCCTAGAGCTAAGATATTTGGCATGTAGCATTGTCTAGTGGACCTCTACCAAGATTGTTCAGATTATGACCTCCGGGTCAAAATTGACCCTGCGGGGATGGTCACTTAGTTTTGCATAGGAATATATAGGAAAAACTTTAAAAATCTTCTTCTCTGAAACCACAAGGCCTAGAGCTAAGATATTTGGCATGTAGCATTGGCTAGTGGACCTCTACCAAGATTGTTCAAATTATGAGCCCCGGATCAAAATTGACCCCGCACGGGGGTCACTTAGTTTTACATAGGCTTATATAGGAAAAACTTTAAAAATCTTCTTCTCTGAAAACACAAGGCCTAGAGCTAAGATATTTGGCATGTAGCATTGTCTAGTGGACCTCTACCAAGATTGTTCAGATTATGACCCCAAGGTCAAAATTGACCCCATGGGGATGGTCACTTAGTTTTGCATAGGAATATATAGGAAAAACTTCAAAAATCTTCTTCTCTGAAACCACAAGGCCTAGAGCTTAGATATTTGGCATGTAGCATTGGCTAGTGGACCTCTACCAAGATTGTTCAAATTATGAGCCCCGGATCAAAATTGACCCCGCACAGGGGGTCACTTAGTTTTACATAGGCTTATATAGAAAAAACTTTAAAAATCTTCTTCTCTGAAAACACAAGGCCTAGAGCTTAGATATTTTGCAGGTAGCATTGGCTAGTGGACCTCTACCAAGATTGTTCAAGTTATGACCCTTGGATCAAAATTTACCCCGCACGGGGGGTCACTTAGTTTTACAAAGGCTTATATAGTAAAAACTTTAAAAATCTTCTTCTTTGAAACCACAAGGCCTAGAGCTTAGATATTTGGCATGTAGCATTGGCTAGTGGACCTCTACCAAGATTGTTCAAATTATGACCCCCGGGTCAAAATTGACCCCGCACTGGGGGTCACTTAGTTTTACATAGGCTTATATAGGGAAAACTTTAAAAATCTTGTTCTCTGAAACCACAAGGCCTAGAGCTTAGATATTTGGCATGTAGCATTGCTTAGTAGACCTCTTCAAAGTTTGTTCAAATTATGCCCCTGGGGTCAAAATTGATCTTGCCCGGGGGGGATCATTTGTTTTACAAAGGCGTATATAGGAAAACTTTTTTGGTATATAACATTATCTAGTGATCTTCCACCAGGCAAGTGGACTTGTACCAAGGTGAGCAATATAGGGCCATCTTTGCCCTCTTGTTTTTAGAGCACCAACTTCAAATACTAATGCAGTATTATCATTAATTTAACACATTTAAATGCACAGCAACTGAAAATTGCTTTTATAAAACTGTCACCAAAAATACACAATGAGCAGTAAGATGTGCATTATGTCACTTTAAGATGCTGGGTGTGACCTGTTTATTTAGGATCGCATTCCGTCCGGCGTACGTCATACATCCGTCCGTCCATCCACCATTTCCTTCAAACGACATCTCCTGATGAAACTTTGCAGGGATGTTCCTTGCATGAAGCTCTACCAAAGTTGTTCAAAGAATTCCATTCCATGCAGAACTCTGGTTGCTATGGAACAAATAGGAAAAACTTTAAAAATCTTCTTCTCTGAAACAACAAGGCCTAGAGCTAAGATATTTAGCATGTAGCATTGTCTAGTGGACCTCTACCAAGATTGTTCAAATTATGAGCCCCGGGTCGAAATTGACCCCGCACGGGTGGTCACTTAGTTTTGCATAGGCTTTATATAGGAAAAACTTTAAAAATCTTTTTCACTGGAACCACAAGGCCTAGAGCTTAGATATTTGGTATGTAGCATTGTCTAGTGGACCTCTACCAAGATTGTTCAAATTATGACCCTGGGGTCAAAATTGACCCTGTTGGGGGAGTCACTTAGTTTTACATATACGAATAAGGAAAAACTTTAAAAATCTTCTTCTCTGAAACCACAAGGCCTAGAGCTTAGATATTTGGCATGTAGCATTGGCTAGTGGACCTCTACCAAGATTGTTCAAATTATGACCCCCCTGCAGGAATGTCACTCGAGATTCGCTTTTGACCTTATCGGTATTATTTGTGAACTTTTGGTCAAAGTAGGTCAGGGAATCAGGGTTGCGTCACCTAATCACATAGGTATGCAACAAACAGGTCATTTTCGCTTGATTTTTTGGTAGTATTACAAAGGTTTTAATGTCTTTATATGTTTTCAATCATGTTTAAAAACAGAATCCATCGGATAACTATGAAATTTAGCCCAATCCCAACCAAATGAAATGTAAAAAGAAATCCAATATGGCGGCAGTTACTAAACTAAAATACTTGTGTTTCGTGGCATTTGCCCTGATTCTTGCTGCAAATAGGTCTGACAACTTGACTAAGTACAGATTTTGCATGAGTATGTCCTATAGACAACAAAATCACCTTATGATACCAAGTGCCAGATGAGATATTAGGATCACATTCCATCCGTCGTCTATCCGCCCTCCGTCCACCATTTCCTTCAAACGACTTCTCCTCTAAAACCACAGGGCCAATGTCGATGAGACTTTATAGGGATGTTCTTTGCATGAAGTTCTATCAAAGTTGTTCAAAGAATTCCATTCCATGCAGAACTCTGGTTGCTATGGCAACAAATAGGAAAAACTTAAAATTCTTCTCTGAAACCACAAGACCTAGAGATTAGATATTTGGCATGTAGCATTATCTAGTGGACCTCTACCAAGATTGTTTAAATTATGACCCCCAGGTCATAATTGATCCCTTTGGGGGGGTGGGGTCTGATTTGTTGATTTTACATAGGCTTATACAGGAAAAACTTTAAAAATCGTCTTCTCGGAAACCACAAGGCCTAGAGCTTAGATATTTAGCATGTAGCATTGCCTAGTAGACTTCTTTAGTTTGTTCAAATCATACCCCTGGGGTCAATATTGGCCCCGCCAAGGAGGTCACTTGTTTTACAAAGACGTATATAGGAAAACCTATTTGGTATGTAACATTGTCTTGTGGTCTTCCATCTTCTTTGTTCAAATCATGCCTCTTGGGTCAAAATTGACCACACCCATCAGGCAAGTGGACTTGTATTCAGGTGAGCAAATCATGGCCCTCTTGTTTTTCAAATCGTTCAAATGGACTTGTATCAAAATACGTCTTCACAGCGCAACACCCTGAGCTTACGTATTTATTGTGTCGCATTGAATAGTTCTCCTAGTCAGGTGAGCAATATAAGGCATTTGGTTTCTTTTGCACAAGACTGCCCCTTGACCTAAAAATAGAAAAATCTTTAAACAGGTGCTCTGATTTTGAACTAATTTCTGCAGAAATTGCTAGAATAGTGCCCCTCTGTTACACAAGATGGCAAGGGGGCTAAAAATAGAAAAAAAACTTTAAACATCTCCTTGATTGATTTGGAAAGAATTTCACATAAATACTCCTGAGGTGACCCTCTACCAAAATTGCTCAAACCATTCTGCTCTGTTACACAGGGTGGTTGACTGCTAAAAGTAGAAAAATCTTAAAACAGCATAAACAGAATGACTATCTTTATGAATTCTAGATTAAATTTGCATAATGATTCATCTTAGGTCAAAAACTAAAACTAGGTCACAGGGTCAAATCATAGAAAAGCCTAATGTATGCAATAGAGTCTGCATTTTCCACTGGATGTTCATGAAACTTTGTCGGAATGACTGTCTTGATAGAATCTAAGTCGAGTTTGAATATGGGTCATCTAGTGTCAAAAAAAAGGCCACAGGGTCAAATCATAGAAAAACATTGTGTATGCAATAGAGGTTGCATTTTTCATTGTTTCTTCATGAAACTTGGTTAGAATGACTATCTTGATTAATTCTAGAATGAATTTGCATAATGGGTCATCTTAGGTCAAAAACTAAAACTAGGTCACAGAGTCAAATCATAGAAAAGCCTAATGTATGCAATAGAGGCTGCATTTTCCACTGGATGTTCATGAAAGTTGGTCAGAATGACTGCCTTGATAAAATCTAGGTCGAGGACGAATATGGGTCATCTAGGGTCAAAAAGTAGGTCACAGTGTCATATCATAGAAAACTCTTGTGTATGCAACAGAGGTTGCATTTTTCATTGAATCTTCATGAAACTGTGTAAGAATGATTATCCTGATTAAATTTAAATTGAATTTGAATATGGACCTAGTTAAAATCTTGTGTATGCCATACAGGTGAAATTGACAACCCAATCATCATATTGGTACTTTAGAAGCCAATCATGTTAATTGGTCGGAAGGTTTGTGTTGTCAAGGCCAAACAGAACGTTTGTGTTTATGATATATAGTTTAGAGTTGAAGTTTGGTCACATATGGTCATAAGTAGGTCTAAGGTGAGCGATATAGGGCCATCTTGGCCCTCTTGTTTGTAAATGTGACTGTATATTGTAGATTGGATTAGGGCAAACTTTGCTCCCTCTATAAAGATAGTTATTATTATCAGCATTATAAAGTTATATACTAGTAGTTCAGATGTCTCCAGATTATATCTCCTTAAACAAGGGGTTTGGAAGATATTGTCACATGACCTTGATCCTGACCTTGACCTTTCTTATTTTCATGAAACTAGTCATATGTTCATCTCATCCCGTCCTGTTCAGTTGGGGACTTCGTATTTCGTGGATGGATCCATTTGTTTAAAATACTACCAAATAAAATAGTAGGTTATATTTGGTCTGTTACTTCTTTTTATGCCCCCAAAGGTAGGCATATTAAAATCGCACTGTCTGTGTGTCCAGCATTCCATGTTTTCATGTCCGAGTTGTAACTTTGTCATGCATGGAGGGATTTTGATATAACATGGCACATTAATGTTCAGCACAATGTCATGAAGAAAAAGGGTTACGTGCAACACACGTCCCTACTTCAAATCATATGACACAACTGTTGAGCACATGAAGACGATGTGTCGCATGCAATACCCAAGTCCCTATTTCAAAGGTCAAGGTCACACTTAGAGTTTAAAGTCCCAGGACCACAATTACAAGTAGCTCTTATTTTACCAATAAAGATGTCTTACCTGCAGAAATAACCTGTATTTGTACCAAAAACATTCATAACTTTGCTTTTTAAATCGAAAAGTATATGTTAGAAATATAGCTCAGTATTTTTTTTCAATAATATTGCAAAAAATAGGTCAGGCTTTCTGGCAACTATTTCTCATGAAGAAATGTCTTGAAATCAAAAGAAAGGCATATGTCAACATTGTTTTAGAGTGAACAGAACATAGTTCTATCATTATCCTATCAGTTAATTTAGTGTGTCGCCTTTTTGGAGAAAAGACCATACATAGGGATCGCTTTATACGTCGTTCCTACTGTCACAAAAACTTAATGTTGGCTATTACTTTGCCATTTCTTAAGATTTCTTCATCAAACTTTCAAATTGTGTTGCTTATGACAAAAGGGGTGTGATGCAGCCAAATTTTGTAGGTCAATGTCAGGGCTTCGATAATTTGGTCAGCAATGTTACTTTTCAAAATTCATTTCCTGTTGAAATTGATCAATATTTTATTATGTTTGAAGTGTATTTCGAAAGGAAAAACAAGCAACTAATGTCTGCCGAGTACAGCCAATTGTATTGAGAAAATGTTTACAGTTGCACTGTGCGACTGGAGGTCATAAAAGCTGGTGTCCTGCTCCAGTCTTCAAAGGTCTCAGAAATTATCCGTATAATAATAAGCCATGAAAATATTTGTGCACAATATTCATTAATTTTTAGCTCGACTATTCAGAGAATATGGAGAGCTATTACAGTCACTTGTGCGTTGGTGTTGGCGGTGGTGTCAGCGTTGCAGCTTTGGTTAAAGTTTTGCCTGCTAGGTACTACCATGCACATATCTCAGTAACGACTTATGATATTGACTTGAAACTTTGTTCATGTCTTAGGGGTGTCACACAATCAAGTCAGATAACTCTTGTATAAATTTAGTACAAATTATGGCCCTTGTTTGACTTTGAAAACTTGGTTAAAATTTTGCCTGCTAGGTACTATCATGCACATTATCTCAGTAACCACTTATGCCTATACCCCTCCTTGACTTTGAAAATTTGCTTAAAGTTTTGCCTGCTAGGTACTATCATGCACATTATCTCAGTAACCACTTATGATATTGACTTGAAACTTCGTTAATGTCTTTAGTGGGGTCACACAGTCAAGACAGATAACTCTTGTATCAATTTTATACAAATTGTGGCCCTTGTTTGACTTTGAAAATTTGGCTAAAGTTTTGCCTGCTAGGTACTATCATGCACATTCTCAGTAACCACTTATGATATTGACTTAAAACTTTGTAAATGTCTTAAGGGGTGTCACACAGTCAAGACATATAACTCTTGTATCAATTTTATACAAATTATGACCCTTGTTTGACTTTGAAAATTTGGTTAAAGTTTTGCCTGCTAGGTACTATCATGCAAATATCTCAGTAACCACTAACAATAATAACTTGAAACTTTGTTAATGTCTTTAGGGGTGTCGCACAGTCAAGTCAGATAACTCTTGTGTAAATTTAGTACAAATTATGGTCCTTGTTTGACTTTGAAAATTTGGTAAAAGTTTTGCCTGCCAGGCACTTTCATGCACATATCTCAGTAACCACTTACGATATTGACTTGAAACTTTGTAAATGTCTTTAGGAGTGTCACACAGTCAAGTCAGATAACTCTAGTATAAATTTAGTACAAATTATGGCCCTTTTTATGCCCCTGAAGGCTGGCATATTAAAATCGCACTAAACATCTGTCTGTCCTTCCATCCAACCATCCGTCCATCCGTCCGTCCTGCCTTACATTTCTTCGTGTCCAGGCTGTAACTTGGTCAAGCATTGAAAGCTTTTGAAATTACTTTGCACAAAAGTTCAGCACATCAAGACGACATGTCTCGTGCAAGACCTATGTCCCTACCTCAAAGGTCAAGGTCACACTTAGGGTTTGAAGGTAATGGAATCCTGTATATTTGCACACATTTGTGTCCGGACTGTTACTTTGTCATGCATCAAAGGATTTTAAAAGAACTTGGCACAAATGTCAAGCACATCAAGCCAATGTGTTGCGTGCAAGACCCATGTCCCTACCTCAAAGGTCAAGGTCACACTTAGAGTTTGAAGAGAATGGAATCCTCTATTTATCAGGGCTGTGAATTATCCACAGAAATCCGCGGATTTGGGATCCATCAGGACTGTTTTTGAGATCGATGCAAATCCGAGGAGGAATTTCGAAGGGGGGTGGGGGGGGGGGAGGTGTGGTAATTTGCTATTCGTCCTCCGTTCTGTGTTACGGAAACAGACTTTATCTGAACCTTATAATTGGTCATATTTAACCCGAGGGAATTTTCTCCTATGCGCCACGAGTCTCTGCAGTTTCGCCGTATCAATCAAAAACCGATTGTCGTCTATTGGATAACATATGAAAGTAAGTGGAGCGTCGTTACAAATCTTGGCAATTTCATTGTCAGTCAAAAATCGTCGTCTGTTGGTTAATATATGAAAGAAGGCAGAGCTAATCTGTCATTCTCAAAGGTGTTAGTTGATAAACAATCGTAAAATTGAAAATAATAGACCTCGGCGAATTTCTATGATGGTGTTTGTAACACGGATAAATGAGTGGCCGAATCTGACACGACTTTGTATTTTAATTCATAGATTGCCGGCGATAGATTACCTGTTTTTCCGATAATCCCATGTCATTACTCAAATTAGTACATTCTTTCATGATTTAAAAATTATCAAAAATCGACCTGCACTGATAATTGTGAAAATCGTCGTGAGTTTATATTAATCGGAAGAGCAACGAATAAGAGGTTTATGATAATTCGAGCATTGGTTTTTGGCATCCGTGTTTTAATTATTGACTTACGTGTTGAAATTTTAACTTGCAAATTGTTACGGACATAATTTTTGTTACGCTTCATAAATTCGGGGGCATTGTAAATTGTAAATGCTATTCATTAGCTGAACTCTCTTTTTGGGCAATTTCTTTAATTAAAACTTTCTAAAATTGCGAAAAAATGACGAAAATCACGGACATGCGAGGTCACGAAAATATGTGACAAACGGGGAACAACGTACTTTTAAACTGATGGATCCTAGGAAAGGGATGAACAGCTAGCTAATTTAAGAATTATTGTAAAATACAACTGCAAAGCTGCAGGACACAAAAAGAAAAATACGGTATGCATGCCTAGAGTATATGACCGGAACCCTATGACCCATGGCTCGACCCTAGAAATTCTCACCTTGACTCTTGAAAATTTGATTTTGACTGTTGAAAATTTAGGCTGGAGAGTCAATGACCCTTGAGTTTGAAAGCCTACTGAACACCCTATCAAGTAGTTATCAGCAGTGGCAGTTGTGTCCAACTCTAATAAAAGAAGATTTAAAAGATATTGTACCGTCCGTTTCCGACTATAAGACGCATTTTTTAGACTCGAAATTGAAGTGCAACCAGGGGGGTGCGTCTTATAAGGTGATGCTACAGGAAATTTAACAAACAATCCGGACGAATTTGATATTAAAACTTCAAATCTCACTGTTTAGCGAGTACTTTCGTTTTCGGTAGCCATTTGCAAAACAGTGCTAAAGCGGGTACCATCCCGTGCCGTATTAAAACGGTCGATATCGTTTTATTTTTTATCTATTTAATCGATTTTTAATTTAATTTTTCTCCTTCCAAACTAGAAATATATCGGTCCGAGTTTATTCAGTCTGTAAACCAAAAATAATTAATCGGCAATTTCGAAAAAAAAATGTTGGGCGATAATTCTTAAAATCTTTTCAATTGTTATTGACTGCAAATCGCTAAACAAACATGACAATTAAACATCTGTTGATGTTTTCTTTAGACACCAATTAGAAGCCAAACTTTGGGGATTTAAAAAGGTGACACGCCGAAGTGTTAAAAGTTGAATAAACACAAACAATAGCCAGGGGTCTAACTGTTTTTTTAGTAAATTTCTTGTTAATTGACACGCGCATTCGCAAGACCGATTGCTCTAAATTAAAACACGAATTGATAATAATCAAGGTGGGCATGGCTTATGTTTGATTGACATTATTTTGCTGATTGACAGACAACCATAGAAACACAATCAAACATTCACGATTACCGATTTGTTTGATATATATTTTGTTTCTTTAATCGGAAAATGATTACAATACGGACTTGATAAAATAATTGGTAAACAATTTAAATTAATTCATGGTGATAGAAATTTGTTTGATAACAATAATTGGCCAGCATTTACTATTCACACACATGAAAACTTAAAGAATGTTTGCTTGTTTGTTTTTATTGAAAAAATGTTTATGATGTAACCAGTATTAAATGAATGGGTAACTTATTAAAGTAAATAGATTGTGATACAAATTTGTTTGATTTCAATTATTTACAAGTGATTATGCTATATACAGTATATAATTAATATAAAATGGTTTGTTTCTTTATTTTCGGACATACGTGAAATACTTCGAAAAAATGGATGAGGTTTATTTTACTTTCATTGATTTTTACACTGTAAGCAGCGCTTGTTTGAAACTTTTTTTACCCTTCCCTGATGTTAAAATACAGACGCGTCTTATGCGAGGGTCAAAGCAAAAAACTCAATTTCCCAAACCCTAGTAAGGGATGCGTCTTATAGTCGAGTGCGCCTTATAAGCGGGTATATACGTTATATTATTTATTATTCTTCTTCCAAATACTATATGGATGATTTACATAAAAGCAAGAGAGATGTCTTTGAAACATGAATCTCAGCCTTTAGATTTCATTAAAACCCAGGAGCTTAGGCTTGTCCCCCCACAAGGGCTTTGTCCTTGACCCACAAGGGGCCTTGTGGCCCCCTTGACCCCTCGCACAATTTTCCTCTTTTTTTCACAAAACCTTGTTCACAGCCCTGATATATGCACACATTAATTTTGTGTCCGGACTGTAACATTGTCATGCATCAAAGGATTTTAAAATAACTTTGCACAAATGTCTAGTACATCAAGACAACGTGTCACGTGCAAGACCCACGTCCCTACCTCAAAGGTCAAGGTCACACTTAGAGTTTGAAGGTAATGGAATCCTGTATATATGCACACATTTGTGTCCGGACTGTAACTTTGTCATGCATCAAAGGATTTTAAAAGAACTTGGCACAAATGTCTAGCACATCAAGACAATGCGTTGTGTGCAAGAACCACATCCTTATCTCAAAGGTCAAGGTCACACTTAGAGTTTGAAGGTAATTGAATCCTGTATATATGCACACATTCATGTCCGGACTATAACTTTGTCATGCATTTTAAAATAACTTGACACAAATGTTTAGCACATCAAGACAATGGTTATGTGTTGTGTCCCTACATCAAAGGTCATGGTCATACTTAGTGTTTAAAAGTAATGGAACACTGTATGCATGGTAACTCTGTCATGCATGGAAGGATTTTAAAACAGCACAATTATTGAGCACATGGAGAGGGCACAGACTGTGAGACACATCCCTTTGGGAGAATTCGTCATTTGTGAGGGACAGCTCTTGTTTGACTTTGAAAATTTGGTTAAAGTTTTGCATGCTAGGTACTATCATGCACATATCTCAGTAACCACTTATGATATTGACTTGAAACTTCATTAATGTCTTTAGTGGTGTCACACAGTCAAGTGAGATACCTTTTGTATAAATTGAATACAAATTATGGCCCTTGCTTGACTTTGAAAATTTTGCTAAAGTTTTGCCTGCTAGGTACTATCATGCACATTCTTAGTAACAACTAGTGATATTGACTTAAAACTTGTAAATATCTTAAGGAGTGTCTCACAGTCAAGTCAGATAACTCTTGTATAAATTTAGTATGAATTATGGCCCTTGTTTGACTTCGAAAATTTGGTTAAAGTTTTGCCTGCTAGGTACTATCATGCACATATCTCAGTAACCACTTATGATGTTGACTTGAAACTTTGTTAATGTCTTTAGGGGTGTCACACAGTCAATACAGATAACTCTTGTTTGAATTTAGTGAAAATTATGGCCTTTGTTTGACTTTGAAAATTAAAGTTTTGCATGCAAGGTACTATTATGCACATATCTCAGTAACCTCTTATGGTACCGTATTTCCCCGCCTATAAGGCGATCCGCTTATAAGACGACCCCCCTACTTTGCCATGGAAATTGTGTGGTTTTGAATAGACTCATTTATAAGACGAGGCAATTTTTTTAATGACCCAGTTACTTTATTTTCTTCAAGTTCGTATGATTTCTAAGCTAATAAGTAAATTTTTTAATCCCCGATTTTTTTGAGTATTATAAACCAATCTGTGTGTTGTCAATTCGGATATTGATTTTTTTTTTGACACTTTGAAAAGATAATTGCGTAAATATGTGCCATTGGCTAATTAATCAATTATGAAAACATATGACAGCTTGTATATAATTATTAAGAGTGCCGAGGATCCCCCAAAGTAGCGACAATTACGTCGTAGTTTAAAGACAAAAAAGGATCGAGATGGCAATAAAGTCAATAAAAAATTATTTTTTCATTCCCATTGTTACAATTTCTTGGGAGTTATCACAAAATGTTTGCAAAAACTAAGCAAACTTTCGTATTTATAATTAAAAGTTGACAAAACAACCGCGCGACTAATTTTACAAAAACGACTTTCGGCCTTTTGTCTAAGCCTCTCGCTCCTTAACAACGACGTAATTGCCGCTAATTTGGGGTATCCTGGGCACTCTTACTAATTATACACAAGCTGCCAGATGTTTTCATAAATTGATTAGTCAGCCGATGACACGTATTTACCGGATGCAATTATCGTCCCAAAGTGTCAACAAAAATCAATATCCGAATTAACAATACACAGACTAGACTGATTATCATTTTTTTTTGCAATAAACGCTGTGTAAACGCTTGATTCAGATATCAATTTTAGGCCGCTTATATCATACCGGAAAAAAACAAATATGACTGCACCACTTATTTTCGCAAAGTTTACCTTCAGATTCTTTAAATAATTGTAAATGGCGACATTTGCGATCGACAGCGGAGGTGAGTCAACACAATAACGTAATTCGCCAATGTACGGTACCGGTAATTGTTCGACTGTCGTCTGCACATAGACACTCGCGGGACGACATTCGGTATTGCCGATTTCATCACAAATGTATGTAGGATTGATTTTTATTTTTGGTTGATTCTCGTGGCCTCGCTTATAAGACGAGGACCCCACTTTGAGGTAAAAATCGGGACTTTATTTCCTCGTCTTAAAAGCGGGGAAATACGGTAGTTATATCAAACTTAGCAATAGTGTTCAGGGGTACATTTTGTATCAAACAATTAATTTACCAAAAAATAAATATATAGTGATAGATTTTTGATTTTTTTTTGACCTGGGGACTGAAAGTCCCCAAGGCCTAAGTTAGTATACCACATTTCAAACCCTGCAAGAATTTTAGCCGTGCTATGTGCGAATAACAACTGTAAACATGCGCTATGCGAAAGTAGTGCAAGACAGACCAGATCAATCTTCTGTTTGAATGCCGCATATGATAAGAACATGTTACAAATAAAAATAGTACATAAATCTTCAAATGACTGCAGGAAGGTATATAGCTTACGGGCTGCATTACACATTTTTTTATGCCCCCGAAGGGTGGCATATTAAAATCGCACCGTCTGTCCGTCTGTCCGCCTGTCCGCCTGTCCGTCCGTCCGCTCTGTCCGCCTGTCCGTCCGTCCGTGCGCCCCCACTTACAAATTCGTGTCCGGACTGTAACTTTGTCATGCATTGAAGGATTTTAAAATAACTTGGCACACATGTCTAGCACATCAAGACGACGTGTCGCGTGCAAGACCCACATCCCTACCTCAAAGGTGAAGGTCACACTTGGAGTATGAAGGTTATGGAATCCTCTATATATGCACACATTCGTGTCCGGACTGTAACTTTTGTCATGCATTGAAGGATTTTAAAATAACTAGGTACACATGTCTAGCACATCAAGACGACGTGTCGCGTGCAAGACCCACGTCCCTAGCTCAAAGGTCAAGGTCATACTTAGAGTTTGAAGGTAATGGATTCCTCCATATAAGCATATATGCACACATTCGTGTCCGGACTGTAACTTTTGTCATGCATTGAAGGATTTTAAAATAACTTGGCACAGATGTCTAGCACATCAAGACGACGTGTCGCGTGCAAGACCCACGTCCCTAGCTCAAAGGTCAAGGTCATACTTAGAGTTTGAAGGTAATGGATTCCTCTATATAAGCATATATGCACACATTCGTGTCCGGACTGTAACTTTGTCATGCCTTGAAGGATTTTAAAATAACTTGGCACAAATGTCTAGCACATCAAGACGACGTGTCGCGTGCAAGACCCACGTCCCTAGCTCAAAGGTCAAGGTCATACTTAGAGTTTGAAGGTAATGGATTCCTCTATATAAGCATATATGCACACATTCGTGTCCGGACTGTAACTTTGTCATGCCTTGAAGGATTTTAAAATAATTTGGCACAAATGTCTAGCACATCAAGACGACGTGTCGCGTGCATGACCCACATCCCTACCACAAAGGTCAAGGTCACACTTAGAGTTTATAGGTAATGGAATCCTGTATATATGCATACATTTGTGTCCGGACTATAACTTTATTATGCTTTGAAGGATTTTAAAATAACTGTGCACAAATGTCTAGCACATCAAGCGGATGTGTCGCGTGCAAGACCCAAGTCCCTACCTCAAAGGTCAAGGTCACACTTAGTGTTTAAAGTAATGGAATACTGTATGCATGATTACTCTGTCATGCTGGAAGGATTTTAAAATTACATAGCACATTTATTGAGCACATGGAGAGGACACAGACTGTGAGGCACCTCTTTCGGGGGCATTCGTCACTTGGGAGGGACAGCTCTTGTTCTGTTTTAGAAATTAATGCGCTGTTAGCTGATTACGGAAGATAATCATATGCATATCACGGAAAAGTACGGATATTTACGGAAATTTACTAAAACGCGTCTAAGCTCGATATAAGAGTTTGTAGTTTGATTTTCAAATTTCCGATGTTATTTCATTGACAACTTTGTTATTTACTAACGATTACATATATATTTACCTAAAAATAAATGTCTCTAAAAAAAGATATAATTTACGTACATTCCCGAGAAGGAACTAACGTGATCAAATTCACCCGCCATTTATCGAGGACGCTGCATGTCGAGGCCCAGTGAGCGGTTTCACTGATTACAACTACAAGGTAACACAGAATCATTTTTGGTTTTCTCTGTTATACACATTGTACAGTACTGTATTTATATTTCATTGCTGGTATTGCTTTGTTTATTTCTGTTTCAAGGTCTTGTCATTGGTACACAATAATTTTCGATCCACATCATCAGATCATATCGCTTGAAGTTGTACAAAGCGCAGATCGAATTATTTGTACTGGCTTAAACATTTTATAATGTTGACTATGTGATTATTTTTCATTTAACGTACATTTCATAATAAAACAAACTTCCCTGTCACCCATATATTTGTGAATCATTCATTCTGTGTCATATATTGAATTTCGTCCTCTGCACATTTCGACCCGCGCTTTAGGTAAGATTCAACGCAGAACACGTAGGTGAAAAGTTGTTTTTCGGGGAGTTAACCTATAGCCCCCAGGCCTTCAGCGCTCACAGCGCTTTGATTATGATTCAACTTTCCTAGTTTATACTTAAGAGTCAGCAGAATTTTGTTTTGCTATTATGCTGATAAAAGTTTTGTTTTATTAGCAAGCACCCACAATTATAGTTGAGCTTGCTGTCTTATGGACAGCTCTTGTTTAATACACAACCATTCTTGACCTTAGAAAAGAGCCTGCAAAATTATATACCGGTCGAATTACAATCCTATTGTGGAAAAAAATAGGTCTAGCACATAATTTTATATTTTTGTCGAATTTAAATGAAGTACATTTACAAATTGTGTTGTTAAATTTATTTTCTAAAACTGAACATCTTCTTTCAAAACCATTCAAAAAATAAATAAAAGTGAACACCTACTTTCAAAATAATTCAAAGTAATTAAAGACAGATTCTTCATTTATAAGGGAGTCCCGAGTTAAAGAAACATAACCGTTACAATAACCGACAAAGCAATCAAGGATTGGTCTTTTCCAAGTGGTTGGGCTAGCTGCAAACATCAAAGTATTTTCAGAGGCATTTGGCTTTGTCCTCTGATTGCTGATTACCAACCGATTAACGAAGTGATAGTCAGATTATCTGACACATTTATTGCTCTTCCTGGGGCCAAATAACACACCTGTAGGTGTTGACAGGATTCTACAGTATATTCTGATTTTCAACACATTTATGGACTGAAAATGTAAAAATTCTCGGACCGATTTAAAATGGCTTTTCAGACTTGTGAATCAGTTTTTGAAGTCAAAATTTGGTCCAGAACCGAAGATTATCGAAGCCCTGGTCGAGGTCATATTTGACAGAGTTATGCCCCTTATTGTACTTTTATGCCCCTTTTTGTACTTAGTTTTTGTCATGGAAACTTAACGTTGGCTATAACTTTGCCTTTTCTTAAGATTTCTTCATCAAACTTCCAAATTGCATTGCTTATGACAAAAGGGATGTGCTGCCACCAAATTTTGTAGGTCAAGGACATGGTTGACAGAGTTATGCCCCTTTTTGTGCTTAGATTTTGGCTATAATTTTGCCATTTATTAAGATTTCTTCATCAAACTTTCAAATTGTATTGCTTATGACAAAAGAGTCATGATGTTGCCAAATTTTGTAGGTCCAGGTCATATTTTCAGAGTTATGCTCCTTTTTGTACTTTGATTTTGTCACGAAATTATTGGTTATTCTGACAAAGTGTAAGAGGGCGACACAAGTGTTCTATCAAACACCCATCCAGTTTTACTGAATCTGTAAATTCTAAAAGATCCTGGGACTTTTAAAGGTAAAGGAATCCTGTATATTTGCACACACTCGTGTCCGGACTGTAACTCTCTCATGTATTGAAAGATATTACAATAACGTGGCAAAAATGTTCAGCACATCAAGATAATGTGTCACATACAAGACCCACGTCCCTACCTCTAAGATAAAGGTTACACTTAGTGTTGATGAAGGTAATGGAATCCTGTATATATGTGTGCAAGACCTATGACCCTACCTCAAAGGTCAAGTTCACACTTACAGTTTAATTGTCATGGAATCCTGTATACACAGGGTTTCCTCTGGGTCAATTTTAGTTTGCGCCAACAAATTCGCCAATCAGAAAAAGTTTGCGCCAATGGCTCCAAAGTTGGAGCCACTAGTCTTCAAAGCCTACAGAACACTCTTGGGGAGAGGGGACCGAGTGATATGATTTTTAGTTAAGATTTGATAGCATGTCAGATAGCAAAAACTGTATGTAGATCTAACAGATACAAAATTTAATTCATTTTTGTAGATTTTAAAGGGTCAAAATAACATTTTCAGGAGCCAATGTGAGACTTTTTATGGTTGAGGCACAGGTCATAGAGTTCATATACTCTAGACTTGCATATGATATTTTTCTGTTCGTGTTCTGCATCACCATGAGATCAAAAATAAAAGTAACAGTTTACATTCCCCGTTTGACACACATTTTCGCGACCTCGCATGTCTGTGAATCATTCATTCTGTGTCATATATTGAATTTCGTCCTCTGCACATTTCGACCCGCGCTTTAGGTAAGGTTCAGCGCAAAACACGTAGGTCAAAAGTTGTTTTTCGGGGAGTTAACCTATAGCCCCTCGGCCTTCAGCGCTCACAGCGCTTTGATTAAAATTACCTGGCACAATTGTTGAGCACATGGAGATGATGTGTCACACCCAAGTCCCGCATCCTTACCTTGAAGATCAAGGTCACACGTAAAAAGTCAGAGGTGTTAGAATCCTGTTTATATGCACCGTATTGTAACTCTGTTATAGATTGAAGGATTTTAAAATGAATTGGAACAAATATTCAACACATGGAATATTCAACACATGGAGATAAGTGTCACGTACTGGGTCTACACCTTGAAGTTCAAGGTAAAAGACTGTGAGACACCGCCTAGGGGGCATTTGTCACCTTTCAAGGGACAGCTCTTGTTAAATTTTTTCGTACATGTTTTCATTTTGAAAATTTATCTTGTATTGGTTGAGTTTTACATAGTATGCTTAAAATGTAGAACCTAAATGTGATTTGTTTTCAGGAGTTTGCCCAGGAAGGCCTGCGAACATTATGTCTTGCAGTGAAAGATATCTCGGATAGTGACTATATGAAGTGGGCAGCAAAATATAAAGAGGCCAGGTAGACACTTCTGTTACTGTGTACTACATTGTAAATTGTGAAATTTTCTCACCATTTTTAGCTCTCCAGGCACAAAGTGCAAGGGTAAACTATTAGGATCGCTCATCGTCCTGCATATGCCCATTAGCATTTCCTTTCAATTGACATCTCTGAAACCACTAGGCCAATGATGATGAAATTTGGCAGGGATGTTCCTTGCATGAAGCCCTTTCATAGCTGTTCAAAGAATTTCACTCCATGCAGAACTCTGGTTGCCATGGCAACGGAAAAGAAAAACTTAAACAATCTTCTCAAGAAGGGGAAGGCCTAGAGCTTAGATATTTGGCTTGTGGCATTAATTAGTGGACTTCTACCAAGATTGTTAGCTCACCTGGCTTTGCCAGGGTGAACTTTTCTGATGGATGATTGCCCGTTGTCCTTCAACATTTTGATTCAAATGACATCTCCTTTGAAACCACTAGGCCAATGTTGATGAAACTATGCAGGGATGTTCCTTGCATGAAGCTCTACCAAAATTGTTCAAAGAATTCCATTCTATGCAGAGCTCTGGTTGCTATGGCAACAAATAGGAAAAACTTAAAAAATCTTCTTCTGAAACCACATGGCCTAGAGGTTAGATATTTGGCATGTAGCATTGTCTAGTGCACCTCTACCAAGATTGTTCAAATTATGACCCCCGGGTCAAAATTGACCCCGCACGGAGGGGGGGTCACTAAGTTTTACATAGGCTTATATAGGGAAAACTTTAAAAATCTTCTTCTCTGAAACCACAAGGCCTAGAGCTTAGATATTTGGCATGTAGCATTGCCTAGTAGACCTCTTCAAAGTGTGTTCAAATTATGCCCCTGGGGGGGGGGTCATTTGTTTTACAAAGATGTATTTAAGGAAAACTTATTTGGTATATAACATTGTCGAGTGATCTTCCGCCAGGCCAGTGGACTTGTACAGTACACGCAAGGTGTTTTTTCCAAATGTCACCCAGTCACCGCGACAGAAATTCATTCTAGGTGACCAGTCACGGTGACAAGGTCACCCTAAAAAAGTTTTGGTCACCCAAACGGCCACCGCGACCATTTACGATGCGCTGAGATATTCGGTCGCGGTGATTCACGGTGGCCGGTCGCGGTGAATCGCGGTGACCAACTCGACTGAAATAAAGTATTTCACAATTATTTTATTATATTTATTGGTGTACAAAATGTAGAATACATCAATTTCTGTAAATACTTTTTATACCCCCAAAACGAAGTTTAGGGGGGTATATAGGAGTCACCCGGTGGTTGGTCGGTCGGTCGGTCGGTCGGTCGGTCGGTCGGTCGGTCGGTCGGTCGGTCGGTCGGTCGGTCGGTCGGGCGGTCTGTTGCATTTTCCTTGTCCGGAGCATAACTTGAAAACTACAAGTTGGAATTCAATACAACTTCATACAATGATCAAACACTTGAGAGGAAGTGCAGTGCACAAGAACTATAACTCCATCTTGACTAATTACAGAGTTATTGCCCTTTGTTAGTTTTCCTTGTCCGGAGCATAACTTGAAAACTACTGGTTGGAATTCAATACAACTTCATACAATGGTTAAGCACTTGAGAGGAAGTGCGTGCACAAGAACTATAACTCCATCTTGACTAATTACAGAGTTATTGCCCTTTGTTAGTTTTCCTTGTCCGGAGCATTACTTGAAAACTACTGGTTGGAATTCAAAACAACTTCATACAATGGTCAAGCACATTGAGAGGAAGTGCAGTGCACAAGAACTATAACTCCATCTTGACTAATTACAGAGTTTTACCCTTTGTTACTTTTCCTTGTCCGGAGCATAACTTGAAAACTACTGGTTGGAATTCAATACAACTTCATACAATGATCAAGCACATTGAGAGGAAGTGCAGTGCACAAGAACTATAACTCCATCTTGACTAATTACAGAGTTTTGCCCTTTGTTAGTTTTCCTTGTCCGGAGCATAACTTGAAAACTACTGGTTGGAATTCAAACAATTTCATACATAATGAAGCACAATGAGAGGAAGTGCAGTGTACAAGAACCATAACTCTATCTTGACTCATTTCAGAGTTATTGCCCTTTTGTTACTTTTTACTTGTCCGGAGCATTATTCGAAAACTATTGGTTGGAATTCAGTACAACTTCATACAATGGTCAAGCACAATGAGAGGAAGTGCGTGTACAAGAACCATAACTCTATCTTGACAAATTACAGAGTTATTGCCAAGAACAATTCTCTTTTAGTTTGTTTGCAGGTTTCTGTTACTACGAACTTTCTCAGTTTATAAGCAGTCTTTTGGGGGTATAATTTTTATGTTATTTTTCATCTACGGTCTCTATTATTAGCACATCGTCGCCGCGGTATTTCTGTTCAATTGCCACTCGAGTATTACTGCATAAAAAATCATCATTTTTAGATACATGTATAATTGTTTCAAAACGTTTTCTTTCCTTCCTGAACTTATATTTATCACGTTTATGTAGATTTAAAATAATAATTCACGTAAACAATGTGCCGTAATTGGTCAATCTTTTTAATCCCAACTTGCCTTTTGTCAATCACGGTGGGTGTGAAAAATATCGCCTGTAATAAAGGATGACATATTTAACTCAAAAAATTGTTTGCAAACCCAAGCTATTTGACACAATTACTTCTGAAAGATAACTGTCAATGTTGAGTGAATACGCATATTTGTCTGCGGAGATTTTGAGTATCTTTTGTCTTACGAAAGTCGACAGACGATGCATCTAAAGTGCGTAAATATTTAAATTATTGTAATAATTATATTGTCCAATGTTCGAATTTCTCAAATGCAAAAAATGATCTAGATTTATATCAAAAAGTTCCGAATGTTGTGTACCCGAAACACAATCGCCATCTGCTATATTTGGTGTACCGCAAGGTTCAGTTGTGAGACCTCTCTTTGTTGCGAATTATGCTTTCTTTTATATTTAATTTTATTATTTTGTACGGATCACACAAACAACCGGAATATTACGGAAATGCACATTATTAATAAAGAAATCTTGAATATCAAAACGAGTTGCTTGTTCGCAGCAGGAACGTAGAATCTGTATATTCTACGTTCCTGTTCGCAGCGTACTTTTTGTTTTGTCATTTACGATTGCCTCTTATTTTTCAGTAACTGCCAACGTCCATGCTTTCCCAGTTATTTTTTTTTCATTTTGCCAAATAAAGTTATTTTTACTGCAAAGTGTTTTCTATATCAAACGTAAAGCAGCAGGTGTTATGAGATCAAAGAATGCCGCCGCGATGGCCGGTTTCTTTGATCTTAGTGAGCACGTGGTATTAAAAAGAAAAAGTTTGAGACATTGACAATAGATTGATATTTTGGATTATTAGATCATAAGTTTGGAATAGTTAAAGTAAGTTTGTTTTTTAGATTTATTGTGTTGCCGGGGTTGTTTTACTTGATCCTGAAGTATGTTAGTTTGTTGATAGCGGCATCGTAATTAAAACGATTTGGGCGTCGGAAAGTTTCGAAAAACGTAAAATTACAATTATTTTTCTTTTTTTTATTGACAATTTAAAGTTAATCAGTAAAAAAACATAACAAATATTCAAGTCTCGACCCGAATGTGGACACCGCGAAACACCGTGACCAGTCACCGCCATGGTCACCGCGACTGGACACGCTAATTCGCGGTGACGGGTGACTCAGGGGGGCATTTGGGTGACCAAATTTGCGTGGTCACGATGATTGGACATCGCGGTGATGGGTGACAATTGGAAAAAACACCTTGCGTGTACTGTACCAAGGTGAGCGATATAGGGTCCATCTTGGCCCTCTTGTTCAAATTATGATTCCTAAGTCAAAATTGACCCTGCACTGGGTCACTTGTTTTTACATAGGCTTATATAGAATAAACTATAGGGTTTTTTGATTTTACAAAGGCTTAATGATGTAGGAAAAACTTTAAAAATCTTCTTCTCTGAAACTACTTAAGCTTAGATAGTTAGCATGTGGCATTACCAATTGGATCTCTTCCAAGATTGTTCAAATTATTACCCCCGGCTCAAAGTTCAAATCATGTCCCCAAGGTCAAAATTGACCCTGTCTGCTATTGATGACCTTGTATTATAGCCAATGGTAGCCAGGTGAGCTATATAGGGCCATTTTGGCCCTCTTGTTATGCCCCCTTCGAAGAAGAGGGGTATATTGGTTTGCAAATGTCGGTTGGTATGTCTGTTAAATATGGGTTATCTTGGGTTAAAAACAAGATCAGCAGGTCAAAACATGTGTATGCCATAGAGGTGACAATTATGAAAATCAGATAGAATGTTTGTCTCAATAATTTCTAGGCAAAAGTTCAAATCTGGGTCACCTGGGATTAAAAATAGGTAACATAATCAAATCAAAGAAACACACTGTTAACACTCTTGAGGCCACAAGTCCCAGAGATTTGATATGTGGAGTGAAGCAATATCTAGTGGATGTCTAACAAGATTTTTTCAAAATTATGCCCCTGCGGTCTAATTCTAGGGGTTAAGTATACTTGAATGTACGTATTTGAAAATTCAAAAATCCTCTTCTCAAAACCCGCAATGCCCAGATCTTAGATATTTTGTAAATGTAGCATTGTCTAATAACAGTCCTCTCTTAAGTTTGTTCAAATCATGCCCCTGGGGTCAAAATTTACTCTGTCAGGGGTCACTTGTTTTACAAAGAGTTACAAAGGGGAATTTTATAACTCTTCAGTCATCTTTCAAGTTTGTTAAAATTATGCATGCCCTATGGGTCAAAAGTGACCCCGCCCTTATGATATCACTTGTCAGGGAAATTTGGAAAGATATTCTTGTCTGAATTCATAAGTTCCAGAGCTTTGATATTTAAATGTTAAAAACCACAAGGCCCAGATCTAAAATATCATGCATATAGCATTACTTAGGGGTCCTCAATTAAGTCCTAGAAACATGACCCAGGAGTCACCATTAACATTGCCGTGGGTGTCACATGTTTTACTTAGACCATAAAGGAAAAACTATAAAAAAATATTTTGTTGAAAGGATTGCCCAAATTTCTAGCTTGACTATTCAAAGAATACGGAGGGCTTTTACAGTCACTTGTATGTCAGTGTTGGTGTCAGCGTCGGGGTTGCAGCTGTGGTTAAAGTTTTGCATGCAAGGTACTATCATGCACATATCACAGTAACATGACATATTGACTTGTAACTTTGTTAATGTCTTCAGATATGTCAGACTGTCAAGTTAGATAACTTTTGTATGAATTTAATTAAAATTATGCCACTTGTTTGACTAAGAAAATTTGGATGAAGTTTTGCATGCAAGGTACTACAGTTAAACTTCGTTCGCTTGAACTTGAAGGGATCGTCGATTTTAGTTCGAGGGATCGGTGGTTCGAGCCATCGAAGTCCGCCAGTCATGGGTCGTTATACTGAAGAAATTATAATGCACATTTTAAACCAGGTTTTATATTTTCTATATTCAAAAAGACAATTTGTCCCTGCATGAAAAAATATTTATCGGCGAAATTCAGTCAAATTATTGCATTTTTTCGACTCAAGGCCTAGAGCTTAGATATTTGGCATGTAGCATTGTCTAGTGCACCTCTACCAAGATTGTTCAAATTATGACCCCCAGATCAAAATTGACCCCACATGGGGCATCACTTAGTTTTACATAGGCTTATATAGGAAATTTTTAAAAAATCTTCTTCTCTGAAACCACAAGGCCCAGAGCTTAGATATTTGGCATGTAGTATTGGCTAGTGGAACTCTACCAAGATTGTGCAAATAATGACCCCCAGATCAAAATTGACCATGCACGGGGGTCACTTAGTTTTACATAGGCTTATACATGAAAAACTTTTAAAAATCTCTGAAACCACAAGGCCTAGAGCTTAGATATTTTGAATGTAGCATTGCCTAGTAGACCTCTTCAAAGTTTGTTCAAATTATGCCCCTGGGGTCAAAATTGGCCTTACCCTATGGGGGGGGGGGTCATTTATTTATACCCCCAAAACGAAGTTTAGGGGGGTATATAGGAGTCACCCGGTGGTTGGTCGGTCGGTCGGTCGGTTGGTCGGTCGGTCGGACTTTTCCTTGTCCGGAGCATAACTTGAAAACTACTAGTTGGAATTCAATACAACTTCATACAATGGTCAAGCACATTGAGAGGAAGTGCAGTGCACAAGAACTATAACTCCATCTTGACTAATTACAGAGTTATTGCCCTTTGTTAGTTTTCCTTGTCCGGAGCATAACTTGAAAACTACTGGTTGGAATTCAATACAACTTCATACAATGATCAAGCACACTCAGAGGAAGTGCAGTGTACAAGAACTATAACTCTATCTTGAGTATTTACTGAGTTATTGCCCTTTGTTAGTTTTCCTTGTCCGGAGCATAACTTGAAAACTACAAGTTGGAATTCAGTACAACTTTATACAATGGTCAAGCACTTGAGAGGAAGTGCGTGCACAAGAACTATAACTCCATCTTGACTAATTACAGAGTTATTACCCTTTGTTACTTTTCCTTGTCCGGAGCATAACTTGAAAACTACTGGTTGGATTCAATACAACTTCATACAATGATCAAGCACACTCAGAGGAAGTGCAGTGTGCAAGAACTATAACTCTATCTTGAGTATTTACCGAGTTATTGCCCTTTGTTACTTTTCCTTGTCCAAGCATAACTTGAAAACTACTAGTTGGAATTCAGTACAACCTCATACAATGGTCAAGTACTTTAGAGGAAGTGCAGTGCACAGGAACCATAACCCCATCTTGACTCATTACAGAGTTATTACCCTTTGTTACTTTTCCTTGTCCGGAGCTAACTTGAAAACTTCTGGTTGGAATTCAATATAACTTCTACAATGGTCAGCACAGTGAGAGGGAGTGCAGTGCACAGTAACCATAACTCCATCTTGACTAATTACAGGGTTTTGCCCTTTGTTACTTTTCCCTGTCTGGAGCATTTTTAAACTACAAGTTGGAATTCAATACAACTTCATACAATGGTCAAGCACAATGAGAGGAACTGCTAAGAACAATATCTCTTTTTAGTTTGTTTGCAGGTTTATGTTACTACGAACTTCTTCAGTTTATAAAGCAATCCTTTTGGGGGTATTAATCACATTTAGTGATAGCTCTAGTTTTCAAAGATGTATATAGGAAAACCTATTGGGTATATAACATTGTCTAGTGATCTTCCACCAGGCAAGTGGACTTGTACCAAGGTGAGCGATATAGGGCCATCTTGGCCCTTTTGTTTATCAATGAAAAGCTGATAAAACACAACATTTATTCATTACTTGTAATTTTAGTTATAAGTCAAAATGATTAAATTGCGAACACATAACTTTCACTATTTTTAGCTCACCTGGCACAAAGTGCCAGAGTGAGCTATTAGGATCACTCACCGTCCGGGGTCCGTCGTCCGTCCGTCCACCATTTCCTTCAAACGACATCTCATCTGAAACCAGTAGGCCAACTGTGATGAAACTTTGCAGGGATGTTCCTTGCATGAGGCTCTATCAAAGTTGTTCAAAGAATTCCTTTCAATGCAGAACTCTGGTTGCTATGGCAACAAATAGGAAAAACTTTAAAAATCATCTTCTCTGAAACCACAAGGCCTAGAGGTTAGATATTTGACTTGTAGCAATGTCTAGTAGTCCTCTACCAAGATTGTTCAAATCATGACCCCCGGGTCAAAATTGACACCGCCCGGGGGGGTCACTTGGTTTTACATAGGCTTATATAGGAAATTTTTTTTAAATCTTCTCTGAAACCACAAAGCCTATAGCTTAGATATTTGGCATGTAGCATTGTCTAGTGGACCTCTACCAAGATTGTTCAAATCATGACCCCCCGGTCAAAATTGACCCGCCCGGGGGTCACTTGGTTTTACATAGGCTTATACATAGGAAAACTTTTAAAATCTTCTTCTTGGAAACCACAAGGCCTGGAGATTAGATATTTGGAATGTAGAAATCCCTATTGGACTTCTACCAAGATTGTTCAAATCATGACCCCGGGTCAAAATTAACGCTTCCCAGGAGGGGGGAGGTTACTTGATTTCACATAGGCTTATATAGGGAAAAAGAAGGCCGAAAAGCAGAGAATATATATTTGGAATGTTACTTAGCATTGTGTAGTGGACCTCTACAAATTCTGTTAGAATCATGAGCCCTTTTGTAGTCAGGTGAGCGATACAGGGCCATGATGGCCCTCTTGTTTAAAATCTTTTAGCGTCAACATGCGCATACCCTTTCGAAAAATCCCTCACTCATTAAATATTATATCCATCTTCGTGAAAAAACTTAAATTTTTGCCAATTTACTCCTAATTTTTATCAACATTGTAAAGAAATTCAGATTACCTTTTATTGTTCATTTACTGAGGTGCTTAAAACATGCACTGTCCAACAAAGGTCTGATCAGTGTGCAATGTTTTGCCCGATAATTGAGACTGACACCTTTTACAACGTTGTATTGTTCGAGCAAAAGGATTTAATTGACGATGAAATAGATCTGAAGGGACCGCCAATCGTGGTTCGAGGTTTCGGAGTTGGAATAATATGATTTATATAGAGATTTTGCCGGGACCGTGGACCGAGTTCGAGCGATCAGTTGTATTCGAGCGAACAAAGTTCGAGCAAACGAAGTTTAACTGTATTATGCCCATATCTAAGTAACCACAAGTGGGAGTTATTTTAAACTAACCAGTAGTGTTCAGGGGTATTTTGGCTCTTGTTGAACTTTTTGAAATTTGGTTGAAGTGTGCAAGGCAAGTGTGCAAGTGTGCATTATTCCATGCACAAACTTCAGTAAGGTCTTATGGGAGTTATTTAAAATCTAGCAGTAGTGTCGAGTTTTGTTTTATTACAAGCACTGAGAATAGTCGAGCGTGCTGTCTTATGTAAAGCTCTTGTTCAAAATAATTCACAGATCAAGGGTCAAGGTCATGGTTCTAAAAATAAAATCACTTACTAAACAAAAGTCATATAAAAACAGTTCCTGGTCAAAAACTTTGATGGACATGTTTTTGAACAAACTTTAGTTCATAGCAACTGTGTTTGTTTGGTCAATGGTACTCAGCTAAGCAATATAAGGCCATTATGGCCCTTTTGTTTTTAGCTCACCTGAGTCAGAGTGCTCTAGGTGAGTGAGTTATTGTGATCGCCTGGTGTCCGTCGTCTGTCTTTCGTCTGTCTGTCCACACTTAACCTTGTGTATGCAATAGAGGCTGCATGCAATGGAGGCTGCATTTTTCACTGGATCTTAATGAAACTTGGTCAGAATGACACCCTTGATAAAATCTAGGTTGAGTTTGAATATTGGTCATCTGGGTTCAAAAACAAGGTCATGGGGTCAAATCATAGAAAAACCTTGTGTATGCAATAGAGGTTGGATTTTTCATAGGATCTTCATGAAACTTGGATCAGTATGATTGCCTGGATAAAATCTAGGTCGAGTTTGAATATGGGTCATCTAGGCTCAAAAACAAGGTCACAGGGTCAAATCATTGAAAAAACATTGTGTATGCAATAGAGGTTGCATTTTTCATTGGATCTTCATGAAACTTGGTCAGTATCATTGTCTTAACAAAATTTAGGTGGAGTTAAAATATGGGTCATCTGAGGTAAAAATTTTGGTCAGAGTGGGTGGGGTAATATGATTTGTAACATTAATAACATCAAAGACTTGGCCCGGACCAATTGAGTTGACCAAATTATCGAAGCCCTGAACATATGACATGGCTTTTAAAATTTGTAGTTAAAATATGCTGGCTGATAAATTGGAATATACACTGTAGAAACATACTAGGTTCATATTATGAAAAAGAAAATTAAATGTGTTTTTGAATTCTTCTATTCAAGCGCTGAACATTGACTAAGATTGTCTTTGGTGGTCAAGCAAATAGTATGTGTTCAGTTCAGATCAGAACGCTCAATATCGGTTTTAGCACAGTGAGGTTCAAATGTAATTCAAAGATTAAGAAAGAAAACAAAACACCATACAACATTGTCATTAACAAAATGTTCCATTAAAGCCCAATGATAAGTTTGACTTTACTCAGATAGGCGCATGAATTTACTGATGTAATACATGATTGTGTTCTATTTATTCTCAAACATTGTTGATATGTGCCTTTCTTTCATATTTATGTCATTTCTTGATGAAAAAGTGTAACTCACAGGGAGCATTTCTTATTTGTTTGCTGTATCATTGAAAACATACTATATTTACAACAGCATTGCCCTGGAAAATCGAGAGGAGAAAATGAATGAGTGTTACGAGGAGATTGAGACCAACCTGACACTGCTCGGTGCAACAGCTATAGAAGATAAGCTACAGGATGGTGTACCAGATGCTATAGCAAATCTAGCTATGGCAGGCATCAAAATATGGGTTCTAACTGGCGATAAACAAGGTTAATATGTTACAGTGCAAATAGTTTTAAGATTTTATACTGAACAGACAAAATGATACACCAGTACTGATTTTCAATAGGTCACCTGTCACATGATAGCTCAGCATCAGTAGTATGTTTGTCCATCCACCATTTCCTTTAAACAACATCTCCTCTCAAACCACTTGGCTAATGTTGTTGAAAATTGGCAGGGATGTTCCTTGCATGAACAAATAATGTTCAGATAATTCCATTTTGTGCAGAACTCTGGTTGCTATGGCAACAAATAGGAAATTATATTCTTCGTCTCTGAAACCACAAGGCATGAAACACAAGTTATTGTCACCTTTATTCAAAGCTTTTCAATACAGGTAGTTATTTTTTAGTCCATTTTAGTTTGACAGTTTTAACAGTTTGGATGTAGATAAATGTTGGATGGACAGTACGGTGGTTAGACATTTTATCACTATTTTAGCCGGGATTGTTTTATTACTGTAGTCATGTAAAATAAATGATTCAGTCAACATGCTTGTTTTTAGCTCGACTATTCCAAGAATAAGGAGGCTATTGCACTCGCCCCAGCGTCGGCGTCAGTGTCGGCGTCTGTGTTGGTTAAAGTTTTTTATAAAGTTAAATATCTTGAATACTATCAAAGGTATTGACTTGAAACTCAATATCTATCTTAACCATCAACATCTACACCTGAGGAAACAATCCCCATAACTCTGTTTTGATTTTTGACAGATTTATGCCCCTTTTTAACTTAGAATTTTTGGTTAAAGTTTTTTATTAAGTCAAATATCTTGAATACTATCAAAGGTATTGACTTGAAACTCAAAATATATCTTAACCATCAACATCTACACCTAAGGAAACAATCCCCATAACTCTGTTTTGATTTTTGACAGATTTATGCCCCTTTTTAACTTAGAACGTTTGGATAAATTTTTTTATAAAGTCAAATATCTTGAATACTATCAAAGGTATTGACTTGAAACTCAAAATATATCTTTACCATCAACATCTACACCTGAGGAAACAATCCCCATAACTCTGTTTTGATTTTTGACAGATTTATGCCCCTTTTTAACTTAGAACTTTTGGTTAAAGTTTATCAAGTCAAATATCTTGAATACTATCAAAGGTATTGAGTTGAAACTCAATATCTATCTTTACTATCAACATCTACACCTGGGGAAACAATCCCCATAACTCTGCTTTGATTTTTGACAGATTTATGCCCCTTTTTAACTTAGAACTTTTGGTTAAAGATTTTTATGAAGTCAAATATCTTGATTTCTATCAAAGGTATTGACTTGACACTGAAAATATATCTTTACCATCATCATCTACACCTAAGGAAACAGTCCTCATAACTCTGTTTTGATTTTTGACAGATTTATGTCCCTTTTCAACTTAGAATTTTAGTTAAAGATTTTTATGAAGTCTAATATCTTGAATACTATCGAACATATTGACTTGAAACTTCAAATGTATTTTTACTATCAACATCTTCACCACTGTTTTTGATTTTTGACAGATTTATGCCCCTTTTTAACTTAGAATTTTTTCACAGTTTTTACCAGACTGAAATACTCGAAATGGCTTATTTTTAAAATGTCATAAAATAATTATGCAGCAGTTATGCTTTTTTAATTTTATGCATATCAATTTTGAAATGTTACAAAGTTATTCAGGATCAAATATACATGTACAAGGTCATGTATTTCTTTGAAATTATCCCCCACCTCCCTCCCCTCCTCCCTCCAGTTGGCTTACAGAATCCAGGGTAAGGCTTTGAACGTAATGTACATTTACAGAGGTCTTTGAACAAGTTTCATATCCTTGACCTTAAGTCTTATAGACAATTACGCAATACACCAGTCCTGTTCTTAGACAAAAAAAAACATTTTACTGACAAGCTTTCTAATAGTTGAGCGTGCTGTCATGAGACAGCTCTTGTTTAAAACGCAATGAATAATTGTGACTGTAAAAGGACAACTCCTACAATACTATTGATGAGCGTAAAGGATGTGTTAGACTTAAACTCCCCTTCTTTTATTTTAAGCTAATTGGAATGTTACTAATTAGCATTGTGTAGTGTCCTCTATGAATTGTGTTAAAATCATGACCCTTTGTATTATAGCCAATGGTAGTCAGGTGAGCGATATAGGACCATCTTGGCCCTCTTGTTTATAGGTCAAAGGTCAAGGTCAAAGGAGCTCGAGATAGTAAAATCTTCTGGATGCTAAATCTCCAAATTCCCTGGTCCGAATTTAATGATACTTCACAGAAGTGATAAGCATCTTGTGGATGCTAAATCCCCAAATCTCCTGGTCTGAATTTAATGATAATTCACAGAAGTGATAAGCACCATGCCTAGTTGTGCATGGTCCATGTTTTGGGTCACTAGGTCAAAGGTCACAGGGGCTTGAGATAGTAAAATCTTGTGCGCTTTTAATCTCCAAAACCCCTGGTCAGAATTTAATTATACTTCATAGGAGCCTCAAGTTGTGCAGGTGCAATAATTAAAGCATCAAATATTACATAAATTTTATAAACTGTGTCAGTGGGGTGTTCGGGGGGTATTCATCACCTTCAGTGATAGTTCTAGTTTAATATGTTTTATAAAAAATACAAGAAAAACTGTGATACTATGTATCACAGCGGGCCTAGAAACAAAGCTTTTATGTTAATATTTTGAAATGGGAGATACAAATAAACTTTTTAGACTTTATAACATAGACGGAATAAATTTATATTCTAGGTCCATGTAAATCAAACACTTTCACTATCTGGTTTATGTAGTTACAATTTAGTAACTGTTACTCATTTTCACACTGAAATGCCAAATCAATTAGGCTATATTCTTGCCTCTGTCCTCACAAAATCGTTTGCAGTCAAAATTTTTGTAAACAAAACAACACACATTTTCGTGATTACTGAAAAGTCAGTGCATACCGGCCAGTTAGTTAACTCCGGCTACCTGTCAGTTTATTGCTGTAGACCAGTCTGATAATTCGAAATGTAATCCAGTCTGATAAAAATGGAAAGTGCATCCCGGCCAGTTACTAAACTTTGGCTACCTTTCACTTTATTGCTCTAACATGCCATTTCTGATTAAAATAGACTGTCGGTGACTGCACATTGATACTTTCATTCAAAAACAAACTGAAGTATGATTGTAAATTTTAAATAATAAAAATCGAGTCATAGTAATGTTATGGACCCACTTTACCCGATAGCGGAAAATACCGGCATGTTTGACCGATATCGGTTTTTATACTAGCCGAACAATAAAAACTTTTCACTACTAATTACACGTTACATAAGCATATCAAATAATTTGACGTTTACATGGATGAAAGATAGAAATATCAACTTTTTGACAATTTAAAAGCTACACAATGAACAGTGGTTTAACCAATTCTTTATCGTACCTTCCTAGGCGATTTCAATAACATTTTGTTCAAAGAACTGTACACTACTTCACCTACATGATACATTTTCCAACCACATATTAAATATAGCCCGCAATAAGACTTTTAATTTCTATGTATGACATAATAGAAACCAACAATAGTTTAGTTGGTAATATGTCTCTGAATTCATTCATGGATATTACGTTGTCCTGGTATGACAGTCAGATAATCTCTTAAAGAATTGTGTATGCAATAGAGGTTGCATTTTTTAGCTCACCTGGCTACGCCAGGGTGAGCTTTTCTGATCGATGATTGTCCGTCGTCCGTCGTCGTCAACATTTTGATTCAAATGACATCTCCTCTGAAACCTCTAGGCCAATGTTGATAAAACTATGCAGGAATGTTCCTTGCATGAAGCTCTACCAAAATTGTTCAAAGAATTCCATTCCATGCAGAACTCTGGTTGCTATGGCAACAAATAGGAAAAACTTTAAAAATCTTCTTCTCTGAAACCACAAGGCCTAGAGCTTAGATATTTGGCATGTAGCATTGGCTAGTGGACCTCTACCAAGATTGTTCAAATTATGAGCCCCAGGTCAAAATTGACCCCTGCACGGGGGCACTTAGTTTTTACATAGGCTTATATAGGAAAAACTTTAAAAATCTTCTTCTCTGAAACCAAAAGGCCTAGAGCTTAGATATTTGGCATGTAGCATTGTCTAGTGGACCTCTACCAAGATTGTTCAAATTATGACCCTAACCCCCCCCTGAGTGCATAGAATATTAGGGCCCCCAAAATTTAAAAATTTTTTTTTCTAAAACCACAAGGCCTAAAGCTTAAATTTTTGGCGTGAAGCTTGGCCGCTCCCCCAAAACCACAAAACCCCCCCCCCCAACATTGGCCGCCCCCCCCCCCCTGGACCTCTACCAAGTTGTTCAAATTATGAGCTCCAGTCTTTCCCCCCCGGGGGGTCACTTACCCGTTTACATAGGCATTTTAAAGGAGGAAAACTTTAAAAATCTTCTTCCTGAAACCACAAGGCCTAGAGCTTAGATATTTGGCATGTAGCATTGTCTAGTGGACCTCTACCAAGATTGTTCAAATTATGACCCTCTGATCAAAATTGACCCTGCACGGGGGGTCACTTGGTTTAACATAGACTTATAAAGTAAAAACTTAAAAAAAATTCTTCTTTGAAACCACAAGGCCTAGAGCTTAGATATTTGGCATGTAGCATTAGCTAGTGTACCTCCACCAAGTTTGTTCAAATTATGACCCCCGGGTCAAAATTGACCCTGCACCGGGGATCACTTAGTTTTACATAGGCTTATATAGGGAAAACTTTAAAAATCTTTTTCTCTGAAACAACAAGGCCTAGAGCATTGATAATTGGCATGTAGCATTGCCTAGTAGACCTCTTCAAAGTTTGTTCAAATTATGCCCCTGGGGTCAAAATTGACCTTGCCCGGGGGGTCATTTATTTTTCAAAGATGTATATAGGAAAACCTATTGGGTATATAACATTGTCTAGTGATCTTCCACCAGGCAAGTGGACTTGTACCAAGGTGAGCGATATAGGGCCATCTTGACCCTCTTGTCATTGGATTTTTATGAAACTTGGTCAGAATGATTGCCTTGATGAAATCTAGGTCTGGTTCGAACATAGGTCATCTAGGGTCAAAAACTAGGTCACCTGGTCAAATCATAGAAAAACCTTGTGTATGCAGTAGAGGTGGCATTTTGCATTGGATCTTCATGAAACTTGGTAAGAATGATTATCTTGATTAAATCTACATCACATTTGAAAATGGATCATCTGGGGTCAAAAACTTGGGTCACAGTGTCAAATCATAGGAAGACCTTGTGTATGCAACATAGTATGCATTTTTCTTTGGATCTTCATGAAACTTGGTCAGTATGATTGCCTTGATGAAATCTAGGTCGAGTTTAAACATGGGTCATATAGGGTCAAAAACTAGGTCAGAGGGTAAACTTGTAGAAAAACCGTCGTACAAGTCTCTACACTCTACAAAGGAAGTTTTAAAATTTTCTTCTCAAGAACAGGAAGGCCTATAGCTTACATATTTAGCATGTGGCATGACCTGAGGACCTCTATCATGATTGTTCAAATTATGAGCCCCGAATCAATATTGACCCCGCTCAGGGGGTCACTTGTTTTTACAAAGGCTTATAAAGGAAAAATTTTCTTCTGAAACCACAAGGCCTAGAGCTAAGGTATTTAGCATGTGGCATAACCTAGTGGACCTCAACCAAGATTGTTCAAATTATGATCCCGGTTCAAAATTGACCCCGCATCGGGGGTCACTTGTTCATAGGCTTATGTTTAAGGAAAAACTTTAAAAATCTTTTTCTCTGAAACCACAAAGCCTAGAGCTTAGATAATTAGCATGTGACATAACCAAAAGGACCTCTGCCTAGATTGTTTAATATGACGCCTGGGGGTCACTTCTTTTTATATAGGCTTATATAGGAAAAACTTTAAAAAAGTTCTTCTCTGAAACCACAAGGCATAGAGCTTAGATATTAAGCATGTGGCATTGCCTAGTAGACCCCTACTAAGATTGTTCAAATTATGACCCCAGCTCAAAATTGACTCCGCCCATGGGTCTCTTGATTTTACATAGGATTATTATTGGTAGGAAGTGCAGTGTGCAAGAACAATAACTCTACCTTGCCTACTTTTAGAGTTATTCCCCTTTATCAGATTTACTTTAAAAGTTTTGTCCAGAGCATAACTCCAAAAGTACTTGAGGGATTTACTTCAAACTTAATACACTGACATAGCACATTGGTAGGAAGTGCAGTGTGCAAGAACAATAACTCTACCTTGCCTACTTTTAGAGTTATTCCACTTTATCAGATTTACTTGAAAAAAAAATTCCGGAGCATAACTCCAAAAGTACTTGAGGGATTTTCTTCAAACTTAATACACTGACATAGCACATTGGTAGGAAGTGCAGTGTGCAAGAACAATAACTCTACCTTGCCTACTTTTAGTCAAATAGAAAAATATCATACCTATACTGATAATGAACATTAATATAATTTTGCAAACCTTCTCTTCATTGCCTTATTCTTTTTCCACTTACTTGAAAACTGTACTCAGCATGACCATAACTATACGGCTTTTTAAGGATTTCCTCTCACCAAGTAAAATGTACGAAAGTACAACCTTCAGGTAACTGATTCCCGGCGGGGGGATTAACCATGTGTAACATGGCTCTTGTAATTATAGCAAAAACTGTACTTCTGAAACCACAAGGCCTAAGGCTTAAATACTTGGCACATAGCATTGCCTAGTTGACATCTTCCAAGAATGTACAGATCATGTCCCCCAGGTAAAAATTAACTGCTATAGATAACCTTGTATGCCAGGTGAGCGATATAGGGTCATTTTGGCCCTCTTGTTCAGGGAAATGTAAATATCTGAGGATAATAAATCACAAAATTCATGATTATTAATTTATATAAAGATGTAAACATTTAATGTTATTCACAGCTGCAAGCTTACTTATTAAATATAAAAAAACTTTAAAACACTTGTCAGAAAGCATAAGACCTGGAGCTTAGCTATTTGGTATATAGCATTGGATGCTGTTAGCTACCGCTTTGAGTAAGAAAGTAGTCCTTGAAAATTGAAAAATATCCTTGAAAAGTCCTTGAATTTGTTTTGAGGAAGTCCGTATGAACCGTGTATAATAAACTGCATACTATTAGCAATTTATTCTTCATGAAAGTTTCTTTGCATAATTATTTCCTTAATAGTCTAACCTTAGTTAAGAGACCACAGTCCTGTATTAAGAGACTACCATTTCAACTTCCCCTGTGTGGTCGCTTAAAATAGGTTCAACTGTATTTCCTGAAAAATTTCACAACACTTTTGTAACTGCTCTGTTATTTTGTAATGCAGAAACTGCAATCAACATTGGGTATTCATGTCGTCTGCTGACAGATGATATGGAGGAAGTGTTTATAATTGACGAGGAAGACTTTGACAAGGTCAAACAGCAGATGGAAGATGCACTGAAAACCATTGACGATATAAAAAAAGGCAAAAAGGCGGAAGATAATGTTGATTCTGTCAGGTACTCTTATAAAGACAGTGTCAGTTTATACATTCAAGTATTATTGGTGCACTCTTTCTGTAGGAAAAGCTAGAGCTTTGATATTTGGTATGTATCATTGCCTAGTTGACATCTTCCAAGAATGTTCAAATCATGTCCCCCAGGTATAAATTGATCCTTTCTGCTATTGATGACCTTGTATTATAGCCAATGTTAGCCAGGTGAGCAATATAGGGCTATATTGGCCCTCTTGTTTGGCTTCTGTGGCTTAAAAGAACAATAGAGAGAACAAAAGAATAGCCACACAAAGTGCCAGGATGAGTTATTAGGATTGCTCAACATCAGGCGTACGTTGTCCCTTCACCATTTCCTTCAAATGATATCTCTTAAACCACTGATGAAATTTGGAAGGGATGTTCCTTGCATGAAACTCTGTCAATGTTGTTCAAAAAATTCCATTCAATAAATGATTATATAGGGGGAAACTTTTAAAAAATCTTCTGTCTAGAACCACAAGGCCCAGAGATTAGATATTTGAAATGTGATTGTTCAGATCATGACCTACAGGTCAAAATTGACTGCAAGGCAATTATTGTTGACCTTGTATTATAGCCAGTGGTAGCCAGTTGAGCGATATAGGGCCATCTTGGCCCTCTTGTCTGAAGAGTTGTAACCCCTTTTTAACTTAAATTTCTCTTTTAATTATGGTTTTCCTGTAGCAGATTTGTTTCATGTCCAAACTGTCCATACTATGCACTTTTGCAACCATAGTAAAGATATTGTATGCTAAAGATAAATGTGTGTGTTACAAGCAGACCACACACTTCTGTGTCTAGAAGCACAAAGTGGGGGCATCTGTGTCCCAGGGACACATTTCTAGTTATACACCCGAAATGAAGTTTAGGGGGGTATATAGGAGTCACCCGGTGGTTGGTAGGTTGGTCGGTTGGTCGGGTAGTCGGTCGGTCAATTGCATTTTCCTTGTCTGGAGCATAACTTAAAAACTACTGATTGGAATTCAATACAACTTCATACAATGGTCAAGCACATTGAGAGGAAGTGCAGTGCACAAGAACCATAACTCCATCTTGACTAATTATAGAGTTATTGCCCTTTGTTACTTTTCCTTGTCCGTAGCATAACTAGGAAACTACTGGTTGGAATTCAATACAACTTCATACAATGGTTAAGCACATTGAGAGGAAGTGCAGTGTACAAGAACCATAACTCTCACTTTACTAATTACAGAGTTATTGCCCTTTGTTACTTTTCCTTGTCCGTAGCATAACTTGAAAACTACTGGTTGGAATTCAATACAACTTCATACAATGGCGAAGCATATTAAGAGGAAGTGCAGTGTACAAGAACAATAACTCTATCTTGATTAATTTCAGAGTAATTGCCCTTTGTTACTTTTCCTTGTCCGATGCAAAAGTCGAAAACTACTGGTTGGAATTCAATACAACTTCATACAATGGTCAAGCACATTAAGAGGAAGTGCAATGCACAGGAACCATAACTCCATCTTGACTTATTACAGAGTTATTGCCCTTTGTTACTTTTCCTTGTCCAGAGCATAACTTGAAAACTACTGGTTGGAATTACAACTTCATACAATGGTCAAGGACATTGAGAGGAATAGCAGTGTACAAGAACCGTAACTCTATCTTGACTCATTAAAGAGTTATTGCCCTTTGTTACTTTTCGTAGTTTTTTTTGCAAGGTATTCTGTTACAACTAACTTCTTCAGTTGATTAAGCAATCTTTCGGGGGTATTAATCGCATTTAGTGATAGGTCTAGTTAGTATTTATTTGTATTTGTAGATGGGGGAGTTCCTCCAAGTAGCATGAGATTTTGTGGCATGATTGAAGATAGAATCCAAAGCTTACAGTAGTCGGATTGTAACAGTCGTCAAAATTTGTGTATATCGTGCATGTAACGTGCGTGCGCTCATCGTGTATTTTGTCAATCGTATACCTTGTATCATATCGTATCATTCATCATGCAACGTGCGCCATATACTATACACGAAATATGATACACGATTTTCCGGTGCACGATAGGCGGCCTATACAGTATACGATTTGATGTTTTATTCAGTCGTTTATTGTTTTATTAAGCGTGTACATTTAACTTTACATTGTAATATTTTGTATTCGCCAGTGCGATACGGGCAGTAATAACTTCTGGGACAGGTAATAGTTAACACCTGAAATCCGAAATTTTATTTTATTTCATTGACACAAAGGACATAAATTTTATTCGAAATCTAAACTGTTGTTGTGACAGCATTATTTTAAGTGCAGTAGACAAGGTATAAGGAAATTCATTAGGAATTATAACAGGTAAGGGAACATCAACTACTTCAGCAGGTAAGCTATTGAATATTTATATGGTAAATAAACATAATATGACGAATCGCCAAATCAACGATAGTTTTACAAAATCAGTTCGAGCAAAAATTAACAGTACCTTATTTAAATTGCATTTTGTTAAGGATAATCCAGGTATTTGTTATAAAAAATAAATGCCAATTGAAACACATAAAAAATGAATGATTTTTTGAAAAGATAAATATGTTGACTGTCAAAAAGACGAATCAATATTGTCTTTCGTGTAGTGGCGTTTTAAAGATAGGTGTTGACAGGAATTAACTTCCGCTCATTTTCTCGCACCTTAGGATCAATATTCAAATTTGACACTTATTGTAATTATAACCCTGAAACGAAGTTTAGGGGGTATATAGAAGTCACCCGGTGGTTGGTCGGTCGGGCAGGCGGTCGGTCAGGCGGTCTGTTGCATTTTCCTTGTCCGGAGCATAACTTGAAAACTACTAGTTGGAATTAAGTACAACTTCGTACAATGGTCAAGCACATTGAGAGGAAGTGCAGTGCACAGGATCCATAACTTTATCTTGACTCATTACAGAGTTATTGCCCTTCGTTACTTTTCCTTGTCCCGAGCATTACTTGAAAACTACTGGTTGGAATTCAATACAACTTCATACAATGGTCAAGCACAATGAGAGGAAGTGCAGTGTACAAGAACCATAACTCTATCTTGACTCATTACAGAGTTATTGTCCTTTTGTTACTTTTCCTTGTCCAGAGCATTATTGAAAACTACTGGTTGGAATTCAATACACTTCATACAATGGTCACACAATGACAGGAAGTGCGTGTACAAGAACCATAACTCTATCTTGATTTTTACAGAGTTTTGCCCTTTGTTACTTTTCCTTGTCCAGGCGTTACTTGAAAACTACTGGTTGGATTCAATACCTTCATACAATGGTCCAGTACATTGAGAGGAGTGCGTGCACGAACTAACTATTTGACTCATTACAGAGTTATTGCCCTTTGTTACTTTTCCTTGTCCAGAGCATTACTTGAAAACTACTGGTTGGAATTCAGTACAACTTCATACAATGGTCTAGCACATTGAGAGGAAGTGCAGTGTACAAGAACCATAACTCTATCTTGATTATTTACAGAGTTATTGCCCTTTGTTACTTTTCCTTGTCCAGAGCATTACTTGAAAACTACTGGTTGGAATGCAATACAACTTCATACAATTGTCCAGCACAATGAGAGGGAGTGCAGTGTACAAGAACCATAACTCTAGCTTGACTAATTGCGTTATTGCCAAGAATAATATCTCTTTTTTAGTTTTTAGCTCACCTGGCACAAAGTGGGAGAGTGAGTTATTAGGATCGCATTCGGTCCATAGTCCGGCGTCTGTTCGTACGCTGTCTGTCTGTCCGTCCACCATTTCCTTCAAACAACATCTTCTCTGAAACCACTGGGCCAATGTTGATGAAACTTTGCAGGGATGTACCTTGCATGAAGCTCTACCAAAATTGTTCAAAGAATTCCATTCCATGCAGAACTCTGGTTGCTAAGGAAACAAATAGGAAAAACTTTAAAATCTTCTTCTCTGAAACCACAAGGCCTAGAGCTTAGATATTTGGCATGTAGCATTGTCCAGTGGACCTCTACCAAGATTGTTCAAATTCTGAAGCCTGTAACTAATTGGTCTTATTACTTTGGTCTCATTAAACTGTATAAGGAAAACAAGTTGTTAAAGAGAATCAAAACAAACAGATTTGGTGGGGAAAAAATAAAATTTAAGTTAACGTGGGTTCCGTCTAACGTAGTGTGTGCGCCTTGTATATCATTCATATCGTGTATTGTTCTGAATCGTGTACTGTGTATTTACCGTACGTGTAACGTGTGTACACCCTGCGTACATCGTGCGTGTATTGTGGGCTCCGTGTGACAACTGTTACGTTCCGATTACAGTTACTATACTGGTAAATTTATTGCAGATTTGAAAATGGTGGAATGCCAACTGGTACTGCTACATTCAATTCAGCAGACGACACTGTCAGTCTTGAGGGAACTTCAGACTTTGCTCTAGTCATTAATGGACACAGTCTGGTAAGTTATTACTGTGAAACCAGTAATGTTTGTGGGGCATGAATTTTCATAGATTTGTTGGTTCAGTTGATTCATGAATTTAAGGTCCCTACGAAATATTTGTCTGAGATTACTGTTTTCAAATAACAGTACTTAGTATACTACTGAACTCTTTAGAGGGAGATAATTCGAAAATCATGCTTTATTTCACCCAGTAAACAGTTTTATAATATTTAATTGTTATTAATTTGCACATGTTGGTCGGTCTGTAGGTAGAGTAAACCTTGTCCGATCAATAACTAGAGAATGTTTTGGCCAGGGTTCTTCAAACTTGTTAGGTTGGTCGGTCATGACAAGTAGATGACCCCTATTGATTTTCAGGTCAAAGATCAAGGTCACAGATATGTCCAATCAATATTTGGGGAATGCATTGGCCTAGTTCCTCAAACTTTGTATGTTGGTGACATGGCCAGTAGATGACCCCTACCAATGAGGTCAGCAGGTCAAAGGTCAAGATGACAATAACCTTGAACACAAAATCTTGTCAGATCCTTAACTAGAGACTGCTTTTAGCCCAGTGTCCTCAAAATAGGTAGGTTGGTTGGTCTAGGTGACTAGTACATGGCCCCAATTGATTTAGATGTTAACAGGTCACAGTGATCAACTCATTGGCTGCTGTCAGGAAGCATACAAATTTTCCTTTTTATACGCTAGTAGGGACATTTTATGGTGGGCGGCAAACAGTTTTCATCTGATCTTTACCAAACTTGGTGCAAATATTTGTTGGCATAATGTCTAGGCCAAGTTTTATAACCCAAGGCACTTCAGGATTATGGCTGTGAATTACCTAAAAATGATGAAATTAGCCTTTGCTCTATAGTTCAAACAGATGAATTAGCCTTGTCCGCTCTATAGTTCAAACAGGTTTACAAAACCTATGAACTACCAAATACTGAGTTATGCCTTATATAGGAAAAACTTTAAAAATCTTCTTCTCTGAAACCACAAGGCCTAGAGCTTAGATATTTGGCATGTAGCATTGTCTAGTGGACCTCTACCAAGATTGTCCCCCCGGGTCAAAATTGACCCCACGCGGGTGGTCGCTTAGTTTTACATAGGCTTATATAGGAAAAACTTATAAAATCTTCTTCTTTGAGTCCACAAGGCCTAGAGCTTATATATTTGGCATGTAGCATTGGCTAGTGGACCTCTTCAAAGTTTGTTTAAATTATGCCCCTGGGGTCAAAATTGACCTTGCCCGGGCGGGGGGCACTTCTTTTACAAAGACGTATATAGGAAAACCTATTTGGTATATAACATTGTCTAGTGATCTTCCACCAGGCAAGTGGACTTGTACCAAGGTGAGCGATATAGGGCCATCTTGGCCCTCTTGTTTACATAATTATTCTATATAGAAACTAAAAAATTCTTGTTGTCTGAAACTACAGTAAAACCTCGATAACTCGAGGTTGCAAGGGGAGGAGTAAAATGCTCAAGTTATCCGGGTTCTCGAGTTATCCGAACCATGGAAGTTTTTCTGCTTTCATATATCTTATGAACAACGAGTTATTTAAGGACTTTATGTTGAGGTCGGATTAAAACATTTACAAAATGTATTTATTACATTAAATCACGCGCTCTGATTAGATTTCGTACTTATTTGATAAAATCCTGTTCGTTTTGTTTGCATACATGTACAATCAAGGTAATTACTATTTGACAACTGATTAATGGAGAAGGCGGGGCAATGTTAGTTTACTTCGTCCAGTGTATTAACGGGTCAATTGGGGGTTTTTATGCTCCCGAAGGGTGGCATATTAAAATCGCATCGTCTGTCTGTCCGTCCGTCCATCCGACCGTCTGTTCGTCTGTCTGTGCGTCCCCACTTACAAATTCGTGTCCGGACTGTAACTCTGTCATGCATTGAAGGATTTTAAAATAACTTGGCACACATGTCTAGCACATTAAGACGACGTGTCGCTTGCAAGACCCACATCCCTACCTCAAAGGTCAAGGTCACACTTGGAGTTTGAAGGTAATGGATTCCTCTATATATGCGTATATGCACACATTCGTGTCCAGACTGTAACTTTGTCATGCATTGAAGGATTTTAAAATAACTTGGCACAAATGTCTAGCACATCAAGACGACGTGTCGTGTGCAAGACCCACATCCCTACCACAAAGGTCAAGGTCACACTTAGAGTTTATAGGTAATGGAATCCTGTATATATGCATACATTTGTGTCCGGACTATAACTTTATTATGCTTTGAAGGATTTTAAAATAACTTGGCACAAATGTCTAGCACATCAAGCTGATGTGTCGCGTGCAAGACCCACGTCCCTAGCTCAAAGGTCAAGGTCACACTTAGAGTTTGAAGGTAATGGATTCCTCTATATATGCGTATATGCACACATTCATGTCCGGACTGTAACTTTGTCTTGCATTGAAGGATTTTAAAATAACTTGGCACAAGTGTCTAGCACATCAAGACGACGTGTCGCGTGCAAGACCCACATCCCTACCACAAAGGTCAAGGTCACACTTAGAGTTTATAGGTAATGGAATCCTGTATATATGCATACATTTGTGTCCGGACTATAACTTTATTATGCTTTGAAGGATTTTAAAATAACTTGGCACAAATGTCTAGCACATTAAGCTGATGTGTCGCGTGCAAGACCCAAGTCCCTACTTCAAAGGTCAAGGTCACACTTAGTGTTTAAAGTAATGGAATACTGTATGCATGATTACTCTGTCATGCATGGAAGGATTTTAAAATTACATAGCACATTTATTGAGCACATGGAGAGGACACAGACTGTGAGGCACCTCTTTCCGGGGCATTCGTCACTTGTGAGGGACAGCTCTTGTTCTTACTGTTTTCCAATAATGCCAGGTGACCAGTATGCTAGACAATTTTGACCTAAGCTTAATTTGTTTGTAAATAACTCAATGGCGAAATGTGATTATTAACTCACACCAGTTGTCGTATAGGCGCAGCACCAGTAAATCGGTATAACACATCACTCGTGGCATTTTCAAGAAACGCATTACAAACACGTTTCAATCTGTTTTCTGATCGATGATTGTCCGTCGTCTGTCGTACGTCAACATTTTGATTCAAATGACATCTCCTCTGAAACCTCTAGGCCAATGTTGATAAAACTATGCAGGAATGTTCCTTGCATGAAGCTCTACCAAAATTGTTCAAAGAATTCCATTCCATGCAGAACTCTGGTTGCTATGGCAACAAATAGGAAAAACTTTAAAAATCTTCTTCTCTGAAACCACAAGGCCTAGAGCTTAGATATTTGGCATGTAGTATTGGCTAGTGGACCTCTACCAAGATTGTTCAAATTATGACCACCGGATCAAAATTGACCCGGCACGGGGGGTCACTTAGTTTTACATAGGCTTATGTAGGAAAAACTTTAAAAATCTTCTTCTCTGAAACCACAAGGCCTAGAGCTTAGATATTTGGCATGTAGCATTGGCTAGTGGACCTCTACCACGATTGTTCAAATTATGCCCCCGGATCAAAATTGACCCTGCACCGGGGGTCACTTAGTTTTACATAGACTTATATAGGGAAAACTTTAAAAATCTTTTTCTCTGAAACCACAAGGCCTAGAGCTTAGATATTTGGCATGTAGCATTGCCTAGTAGACCTCTTCAAAGTTTGTTCAAATTATGCCCCTGGGGTCAAAATTGACCTTGCCCTGGGGAGGATCATTTGTTTTACAAAGGCGTATATAGGAAAACTTATTTGATATATAACATTATCTAGTGATCTTCCAACAGGCAAGTGGACTTGTACCAAGGTGAGCGATATAGGGCCGTCTTGGCCTGTTTGTAAATGTCATCTGAGACAGAGTTAAATAAAGAATCACATGACAGTTTATATCATTTTAACTGCTCAACAAATGTATCAAAATATAAATAAAGATCATGATATGCCTAGGCAGAAGATAGCTATGAATTAACCAGCTTTGAAACAAACAAAAAGCACCTTTCTTTCAGTTAGTGTAGTGGTTATAGAAATCAAACGAAAGAATATGCAGTTTGGGATTTTCTCTCAAGCTTTATCATCGAAAGCCTACTCAGACTCAAAATTTTCGTCTCATCATTAAGTTTTCATAATTAAAAACTCGCAAACGAAATGTTCTTTATTTTTTTCTTAGAACATTAAAAGTAACAAGTGGGTGTAATTACACATGATGTAAGACGCTTTAAATGTGCGAATAACATTTATACACTTTGGCCACTGGACAGCCGATTAATCGATAATCAATGAGAACAACCAATTAACAATAGAAGTCTTTCACATGACATGTCCAAAATAATGATGCGCCATCGGAGGTGAGAAAAATCTGATAATCAGTGACCTCGAGTTGCCGCAGTTAATTTAGTAAGAAATCTACCTTGCAGGACCACAGGTGTTCCTCGAGTTATCCGGGGTTCTCGAGTTATCGATGCTTGAGTTAACGAAGTTTTACTGTAGTAGTACTGATTTAATTTAACTTACAAATTTTGAAAATACCTTTTTTTCTGAAACAAGCAGACCAATACACTTTCCATTTGTTTCGTTTGGCAACACCTTTAAAAAGAGAGCAGATGAATCATCATTGTCCTCATGTTTGCTTTTCCTTACACTAAAAGTTCAGTCTTCTGGCAAACCATGTCTGTTCATTTTAGGTACACTGTCTGAAACCAGACCTAGAAAAGTTGCTGTTGGATTTGGGTTGTTCATGTAAAGCTGTGATCTGTTGCCGAGTAACCCCATTACAGAAAGCGCTGGTCGTTGATCTGGTTAAGAGGAACAAGAAATCCATCACTCTGGCAATAGGGGATGGTGCAAACGATGTTAGCATGATTAAAAGTGAGTATAATGTAATTACAATTGTGAGATAAATTGGAGTGAAATACAACCTGCTTGCACAGTATTTGTAATCTTCACTTAATATAAGCTCCAATTGCCACATCTTAAATCAACAAATTTTGTAAATATTGACACAAGTCACATTTCCTTTATAAATTTAATTTACATTTGTGATACTGGCATTTACTTCACCTTAATGATAAATGATCTTACACAAATAGTTTCCTAATGGTTTAGTTGTAATTTTTAAGTCCAAAAGGCCAGTTTTAAAGTGAAGCAGCCTTCTTATTTAAAGGGCAATTGTTACTGTATCCTTTTGTTGACTGCTGAATTAAGGTTTTACTGCACATGTTCAGTCAAACTTCTCATAAGCATGCAGTCAAGGCATGCATCAAAAGTGGTCACATAAAGCAAGTATCTGATTAATACAGGTGTATGTAAGATGAAAATGACCAATTGTGATTCTCTATGACAGGACTCACCAGTTGACCACAAACAGATATTCAACTGTATACTTGAAACATGTTTATTATACCCCCACAAACAAACTTTGGGAGGGTATATAGGAGTGAGCTTGTTGGCTTATCTGCTTCTAAAACCTTGAAGGATTTTTATGAAATATGGGTCAAATGTTCATCTGATCAAAAGGATGTGGTGAACCAAGTTCCATCCCCATTACTCAAGGTGCAGAACCCATGTTTTGGCAAAGGTCAAGGTCACACTTTTGGGTCACTATACCCCCTAACACAAAGTGTAAGGCGGGTATACTGGATTCAGTTTGTCTGTCTGTCCGTCCATCTTTAGACGGAATCTTGTGGACACTAAATCTCCAAAAACCCTGGTCAGAATTTAATGATATTTTACAGAAGTGCCTAGTTGTACATGGTCCATGTTTCGGGTCATTAGGTCAAAGGTCAAAGTCACAGGGGCTCGAGATAGTAAAATCTTGTGGACTCTAAATCTCTAAGACCCAAGGTCAAAATTTAATGATATTTTACAGAAGTGATTAATACCATGCCTAGTTATGCATAGTCCATGTTTCGGGTCACTAGGTCAAAGGTCACAAGGGCTCAAGATAGTGAAATCTGGTGGACCCTAAATCTCCAAAACCCCTGGTCACAATTTGATATTTTACAGAAGTGATAAGTACCATGCGTAGTTGTGCATGGTTCATGTTTCAGGTCAAAAGGTCCAAGGTCGAGGTCACAGCAGGCCTTGACACTAACTTTTCTGAGTGGTGTCCCTGAGGGATACCTACGGGTAAAATTTGGTGTCCCTCACCAAAACTTGGGATCCAACCAGTTTGAGGGGAAAATAATTGTCGAACATCAGTTTGTTCAAGTAGGCTTTGTTACTAGAGGGTCATTGACTCTAAAGCCAAAATCAAATTTTCAAGAGTCAATGGTCATAGGGTTCCCATCATATACTCAAGGCTATCATATTATATTTTTCAGTTTGTGTCTTGCTGCTTTGCAGTTGTATTTTTAACCAGGTTTTCAATTTTGAAAATCCTGGTTATTAGATTGGGGTATGGCGGGCGGATGGGCGGATGGGCGGATGGGCGGGCGTCAAACGAAATTGTGTCCGCTCTGTAACTCTTCAACCCTTTGAAGAATTTTGATGAAACTTCAGACAAATGTTTACCACATCAAGATGACGTGCAGAACGCATGTTCCGCATGGCTGGCTCCAAGGTCAAGGTCACAGTGACATTAACATTGAAAATCCTGTCCGCTCTGTAACTCTTCAACCCTTTGAAGAATTTTGATGAAACTTCAGACAAATGTTTACCACATCAAGATGACGGCAGACGCATGTTCCGCGTGGCTGGCTCCAAGGTCAAGGTCACAGTGACATTAACTTGAAAATCCTGTTTACATGATTTTAACTTGATTTGGCAGTCAAAGGTCATATCTCTTTGGAGGTATTTAAAAAGATATGATATATTATTTCATGTCTACTTTGTAACTTGTTTTTTTTTAATAAATGTATTATTAAATTCTAGAATTTCTACAGGCGCTGTTGAAAATCTGGTTTCGGCATTGCCGCATTTCTTGTCTATAATTCCTTTAGCTAGCTGCTCATCTCTTTCCTAGGCTCCATAAGTACGCTGTTCCTCATTTGTCACATATTTCCGTGACCTCGCATGGTCGTGATTGTTGCAGAATGGTGTTTGTCTGGAGAGGTTAATTCCTTATATTGTCGCAATGTGAAAGAGAATATGTGTCTTTTGAGGGAGGTTGTTATACTAGGGAGGTGTTGTTCAGGGAGGTTGGGCAGTACACATTAAAATACTGATAAAATGGATGTTTAGCACAAAGAAAAAATGTTTAATATTTTACAGCTGCACATATTGGTGTAGGAATTTCTGGTCAGGAGGGAATGCAGGCTGTTTTGTCAAGTGATTATTCCTTCTCACAGTTCAGATATCTTGAGCGCTTATTGCTGGTACACGGACGCTGGTCATACCTACGCATGTGTAAATTTCTCAAGTTTTTCTTCTACAAGAATTTTGCATTCACCTTGTGTCACTTCTGGTATGCCTTCTTCTGTGGATTCTCTGCTCAGGTAAGAACTAATATAAATATTACAAAAGGATATATGCCAGCAAAAGCCTTTTCTTTGCTGCAAACAGTTGCCACTTTCGATGAAAAACTTATGTAGAAAAATATAAAACATCAGATTACACACAAAAATTATATCTACATGTATGCAACATTTGCATAAATCACGACAGAATTGAAAAACAACAAGGGACAAACCCATCCCACCATAACATTCAGGACTAATTATCACCCTCAAAAGGCGGAGGGATATTGTTTTGACCTTGTCAGTCTGTCTGGAGCCATAACTAAGTAACCAATGGATAGAATTTCATGAAACTTAAAATACAATAGCATAATGTGTAATTATTAAAGAAATACAATAGCATAATGCACAACTTTCGTCAAGATTGGTGTAGTACCTCAGAGTTATTGCCCTTTAATTGATATTTTCTTATATATTCAATATAAAAGCAGTAAATTTCTATTTCACTGCAAATCCGTAATAGGGGGAGGGGGGGAGTCACTTGATTTTACATAGGTTGCTATAGGTAAAACTTTTAATTTCTTCTCTTAAACCACAAGGCTAAGATAGTCTATAGCATTGTCTAGTGGACCTCTACCAAGTTTGTTCAAATCATGCCCCTGGGGTCAATATTGGCCCAACCCAGGGGATCACTTGTTTTAGATAGACATGTTTTAGGAAAACCTTTAAAAATCTTTTTCTCCGAAACCACTAGATATTTAGTTTGTAAAAGTGTCTAGTGAACCTTTTCAAAGTTTGTTCAAATCGTGCCCCCGGGGTCACAATTGACCCTGCCAGGGGGGTCATTGGTATAGGAAAAACTTTAAAAAATATTCTTCTCCAAAACCACAAGGCTTAGAACTTAGATATTTGTTATGTAACATTGTCTAGTGGTCCTCTATCAAGTTTGTTCAAATCATGGGGTCAAAATTGACCATGCGGGGGGGGGGTTTATTCCTATAACAACCACTGACTTGTCAAGCAACCACATTATTAGCTACCACTAACTTACCAAACAACCACTGACTTCTCCTTGGAACAAGTGACTTCCTTGGCAACCAGTGACTTTCCTAGCAATCGCTGACTTCCTTACCAACTACTGACTCCCTTTAGCAACAGTTCACTAGTACTCAGGTGTGAGACATAGGGCCATCATGGCCTTCTTGTTTGTTTTATTCACAGTAAAATTTAATGTCAAATTTAATCAAAATTTAATTGTAATTGGCTCAAATAATTTAATTCTTTCTAATATCCACACTGTGCCTTTGGGTTTTTAGCTCTCCTGGTGCTTTGTGTCAGGGTGAGCTTTTAGGATGAATGATTGTCTGTCGTCCGTCAACATTTTGCTTCAGAAGATAAATATCTTCTCTGAGACCACAAGGCCAATTCCAATCATTTGTGTCTTGCCTAAGGACACTACCGACATGCCTATGGTGGGAATCAGACCTCAACAGTTGAGTTCTGTATGAGTGTAAGATACAGAAAAGAGAATTATCCCTCAGAAATGAGGCCCTAATGGGATAGTGAAATTTTTAAAATGCTTCTATTTTCTGAAAAAGCTTGTCAGAATTTGATTTTTGATTGGCACAAAATTAATAATCAATTGTTGTATTCCCTAACAATGGAAAATTTAGAAACTGGATTTTTACAGAAATGATGGCCTTAAGGCAGGCGCGTAGCTACCTATACGCAGGTATGCAGGTGAATCCACATTATTTTTAGAGATATACATTTTTTAAATTTAAATTTTATTAGCTCACCTGGCTACGCCAGGGTGAGCTTTTCTGATCGATGATTGTCTGTCGTCCGTCGTCCGTCAACATTTTGATTCAAATGACATCTCCTCTGAAACCTCTAGGCCAATGTTGATAAAACTATGCAGGAATGTTCCTTGCATGAAGCTCTACCAAAATTGTTCAAAGAATTCCATTCCATGCAGAACTCTGGTTGCTTTGGCAAAAAATTTGGCATGTAGCATTGTCTAGTAGACCTCTACCAAGATTGTTCAAATTATGACCCCCGGGTCAAAATTGACCCCGCACCGGGGGTCACTTAGTTTTGCATAGGAATATATAGGAAAAACTTAAAAAATCTTTTTCTCTGAAACCACAAGGCCTAGAGCTTAGATATTTGGCATGTAGCATTGGCTAGTGGACCTCTACCAATATTGTTCAAATTATGAGCCCCGGGTCAAAATTGACCCCGCCCCGGGGTCACTTAGTTTTGTATAGGAATATATAGGAAAAACTTAAAAAATCTTCTTCTCTGAAACCACAAGGCCTAGAGCTTAGATATTTGGCATGTAGCATTGGCTAGTGGACCTCTACCAAGATTGTTCAAATTATGAGCCCCGGATCAAAATTGACCCCGCACCTGGGGGTCACTTAGTTTTACATAGGCTTATATAGTAAAAACTTAAAAAATCTTCTACTCTGAAACCACAAGGCCTAGAGCTTAGATATTTGGCATGTAGCATTGGCTAGTGGACCTCTACCAATATTGTTTAAATTATGACCCCCGGGTCAAAATTGACCCCCGCACCTGGGGTCACTTAGTTTTGCATAGGAATATATAGTAAAAACTTTAAAAATCTTCTTCTCTGAAACCACAAAGCCTAGAGCTTAGATATTTGGCATGTAGCATTGCCTAGTAGACCTCTTTAAAGTTTGTTCAAATTATGCCCCTGGGGTCAAAATTGACCTTGCCCGGGGGGGGGTGGGGGGGAATCATTTGTTTTACAAAGGCGTATATAGGAAAACTTATTTGGTATATAACATTATCTAGTGATCTTCCACCAGGCAAGTGGACTTGTACCAAGGTGAGCGATATAGGGCCATCTTGGCCCTCTTGTTGTTTAAAACCGTTACATATAGACTGGATTAATATATTTGTCCATGATCTATATTAATTTCAAATTCTAAATTCAATTCAGACCTTTTCACTTGCCCGATGATTCTTCTAGTGTAATGTATTCATCGTATATTTTCCGGGTGAAGGCTACTTTGATATAAAATGAGAGTACCTTCTTACTCCGCATGACTGCTTCCTGGCACAATGGCTAATATTCTAAGAACCTGATGGCAGAAATCGAATAATCAGTCATGACGCCCAAGTTGATTTGAATGAGTTCTGACGGGAAGTAACCTGTTGGAAGACAAGGTGGTCTCTTACCGATGATAAGCCTTCCATCTTTCTCAAAGCTGTAAATCTCACAAAAAGGGACCTTTATCAAAATATTTATGTGTTTCTTGTTGTACTTCCTACAATTCCCATATCTACAGCGACGGCAGATAGAGCATTTGTGTCTAGCTATGCTCCTCAACTATGGCGAGCTAGCTCAAATTCAGGGAGAAAGATTATACGGTCAAGTATGATTATATCATGCTGTTAGGATAACTAACAATGCTCCAACATGGATGCAAGTCTGACGTAGGTGTAATTTCAGAAAGACACTACACCAAGTTAGAACACAGATAAAAATGAAGTTAGACTACATGTAGCTCTTGGGATTTCTCTAAGTAAAATCTACTGCATAAACGCTGACAATACATATTTGTGACAAGTTTGAATTGTCAGCGTTAATGTGTTAGTATTATGTCTTTGTATTCAATGATAGTATAATATAATACTTTAAACAGCTTGAAAGTCTCGTTTAAATTCCCCAAACCATTTTTTTGGCGGGGGACTTAACCCACTGTTCCCTATCAGGGCTCTACCAGGGGGCCTAGGCAAGTGGCATATACAAGTCAAGTAGATCTAGTATTTAAATGTTTGCTTAATTTCCCAAAGCATTTTTTGCCGGGGGCGAAGCCCCTGGGTCCCCTTTCATGCTCTGTCTTCAGCCCTAGTTGGCACCGGACCCCCGCCCATTTAGTGAATCCACATCTACCATACCCTTCCTACGCGCCTGTAAGGGGATTTAGTGCTTTTATAAATTCACTGAATTTGCATGTTCTAAATAGAAACTTGTTGTCGGAAACTAATAGCTTAGATATTTAGCATGTAGTAACCTTCTGTATGCAATAGAGACTGCATTTTTCACTTGATCTTCATGAAACTTGGTCAGAATGGCTGCCTTAATAAAATCTAGGTTGAGGGCAAATATGGATCATTTGGGGTCCAAAACTAGGTCACCCAACTCAAATCATAGTAAAACCTTGTGTTTACAATAGAGTTTGTATTTTAAATTGGAAACTTTACATAAAGCTCGGTCAGAATAACCGCCTTGATGAAATCTAGGTCAAGTTTGAATATGGGCCATCTTGATTCAAAAACTAGGTCACAGGGTCAAATCATAGAGAAACCTTGTGTATGCAATTGAGGTTGCATTTTTAGCTCTTTAGTGAGCTACAGTCGAGTCTCGATTATTCGAAGTGCCGGGGACCAAGATTTTACTTCGAATAATCCATGGGTTCGAATAATCCAAGTCCCGAAGATGGCCAGCTGATTGTTATGTAAATCGTCAATATATACATTTATATAGCTATCACAGACGCTTAAGGTAATATGCATTGCATATATCATTTAGTTGAAAGGAAAAAGAAAACAGAAATAAATCATATCAAACGTTTAATTTATTTTTTCCTTTTAAAACCCTTTCCACTCGTTGCTGATCTAGGTATCCTCCCGGGGCCGGGTCCTTTGCCAGATTGCTCAGTATGAATGGAAAGAAAGATATCAGCTGATCTAGGTATTCCCCCGTTACCGGGTCCTTCGTCAGATTGTTCAACCCAAATTACTTATGCACAAGTAGAAGTCATTTTTCTTCTGACAGTTAGATTAAAAGTCATGCATTGAATAGGTATGGTAGTCACAAGTTTGTTATTCGAAATTAAAGGTGAACATCTTTAACCGACTTTCAAACAAAAACAAAAGTTGTTCCTTTGGTATTAAACAAACAAGGTTAAAGCGGGTATGTAATTATCAAACCTTAGCACATATAACGCACTGACCGCATGTCGTTTTTCACAAGTTGAGCGTGTCAGCAATTGTTGGTTTCATTGGAATGCATTTCGAATAATGGGTGTGAAATTCCTTACAAACATTGTCAATCGGACTGAAAAAACACTTCGAATAACACCAGGTATTCTTAAAACCTGTTTCAAATAACCCGTTTATTTTTATAAACATTTATATATAAAACATTTCGGGACCGAATATTGTCCTCGAATTACACCAGGTATACGAATAATAGGTTGTTGAATAATCGGGGTTGAACTGTATTAGGATCGCATTCCGTCCGTCGTCCATCCGTCCGTCCGACCGTCCACCATTTCCTTCAAACGACATCTCCTCTGAAACCACTGGGCCAATGTTGATGAAAATTTGCAGGGATGTACCTTGCATGATGCTCTATCAAATTTTGTCAAAGAATTCCATTCCATGCAGAACTCTGTTTGCTATGGCAACAAATAGGAAAAACTTAAAAAATCGTCTTCTCTGAAACCACAAGGCCTAGAGCTTAGATATTTGGCATGTAGCATACCACAAGGCCTAGAGCTCAGATATTTGGCATGTAGCATTGTCTAGTGGACCTCTACCAAGATTGTTCAAATTATGCCCCTTGGATCAAAATTGACCCAGCCTGGGGGTAACTTGGTTTTACATAGACTTGTATAGGAAATTTTTAAAAAATCTCTGAATTCTCTGAAACCACAAGGCCTAGAGCTAAGATATTTGGCATGTAGCATTGTCTAGTGGACTTCTACCAAGATTGTTCAAATCATGACCCACGGGTCAAAATTGACCCCGCCCGGGGGGTCACTTGGTTTTACATAGGCTTATATAGGAAATTTTTTAAAAATCTTCTTCTCTGAAACCACAAAGCCTAGAGCTTAGATATTTGACATGTAGCATTGTCTAGTGGACCTCTACCAAGATTGTTAAAATAATGACCCCTGGGTCAAAATTGACCCCACCTGGGGGTCACTTGGTTTTACATAGGCTTATATGGGAAAAAAATAAAAAATCTTCTTCTCTGAAACCACAAGGCCTAGAGATTAGATATTTGGAATGTAGAAATCCCTATTGGACTTGTACCAAGATTGTTCAAATCATGACTCCCTGGGTCAAAATTAACCCCTCCCAGGAGGGGGGAGGTGACTTGATTTCACATAGGCTTATATAAGGAAAACTGGCAGAGAATATATATTTGGAATGTTACTTGGCAGTGTGTAGAATTATGTTATGTTAGAATCATGAGCCCTTGTATTATTTCCAATGGTAGTCAGGTGAGCGATATAGGGCCATCATGGCCCTCTTGTTCAGAGTAAAAATCACGAGCCAAAGGTAACAAGAGCTGTATAAGTCAGTGTGAAATTCGTGAAAACGGCATCTGTAGAAATTATAGAATAAAAAAAATGAAAAAGAAAATTAAACATTCTAGAAAAATTAATATACCGAGTGATCTTGACCTTTTGAGTAGTGACCTCGACCATAAAAATATTTTCAATTGTAAAACAATATTGTAATCAAAAAATAAAAATTGAAAAAAAAAATCTATTTTTAGTAACAGTGACCTTGACCTTGAACCTAAAAAGTTATTTGTTTTGCTGAAAACAATTTAAAACTAAAATAAAAATTTGCAATAAAATCTCTATTTTTAGTAAGGGATAACCTCACATAGTCCGTCTGGTGAGTACATCCGTCTGTCCGTCCCCACTTACACATTCGTATCCGGACTGTAACTTCGTCATGCATTCAAGGATTTTAAATAACTTGGCACAAATGTCTAGCACATCAAGACGACGTGATGCATGCAAGACCCATGTCGCTACCTCAAAGGTCAAGGTCACACTTAGATTTTGAAGGTAATGGAATCCTCTATATATGCACACATTTGTGTCAGGACTGTAACTTTGTCATGCATTGAAGGATTTTAAAATAACTTGGCATAAATGTCTAGCACATCAAAACGATGTGTCGCATGCATGACCCACGTCACTACCTCAAAGGTCAAGGTCACACTTAGAGTTTTTAGGTAATGGAATCCTTTATATATGCATACATTTGTGTCCGAACTGTAACTTTGTCATGCATTGATTGATTTATAAATAACTTGGCACAAATGTTCAGCACATCAAGCCGATGTGTCATGTTCCTACCTCAAAGGTCAAGGTCACACTTAGTGTTTAAAAGTAATGGAACTCTGTATGCATGGTAACTGTATCATGCATCGAATGATTTTAAGATTACATAGCACATTTTATTGAGCGCATGGAGAGGACACAGACTGTGAGACACCTATTTCGGGGGCATTCGTCACTTGTCAGGGACAGCTCTTGTTTTACTTAAACCCCAATACTACTGGTACTGCTTGGTATTCTTATACTTGTAGAAATATGGTGCTTAAACCAGATAAAGATTTTGAACTGACACAATTGAATTTCTTGTACAATATACACGATGTACATTTAAAAGACATGGTCGCCACAGGAACAGCTACTTTCCACATAGACTTGTATAGAAATAAATAAAACTCTTAGCTGTTAGTGCTAAACCTTATACTGTCCATCCGTCTGTCTGTGCATCCACCCTTACATTTTTTCGTTTTCCAGGCTGTAACTTTGTCATGCATTGAAAGCTTTTGAAATAACTTGGCACAAATGTTCAGCACATCAAGACAACGTGTCACATGCAAGACCCACATCCCTATCTCAAAGGTCAAGGTCACACTTAGAGTTTGAAGGTAATAGAATCCTCTATATATACACATTCATGTCCGGACTCTAACAATGTCATGCATTGAAAGATTTTAAAATAACTTGGCACAAATGTTCAGCACATCAAGCTGATGTGTCGTGTGCAAGACCCACATCCCTCCCTCAAAGGTCAAGGTCACACTTAGAGTTTATAGGTAATGAAAGCCTGTAAATATATACTTGAGGACAAAAGTTCTGTCCGGTTCAAAATTGTTTAATTAAATTTTAATTGTACTTTACTTTTAATTTTTTATTTGCAAATTTATATTTTGAGACTACTTGCTACATCACAAGGTGTTAAGAATTCTATACAAAAACATGCAATCAACCGTGACGGCATAAACCATGAATATCACATTTATCTAAATTACATGTACATGAAGCTTATAATCACAACAATTTCAAGTGATTTTTGTTACCAAAGGATAGTCCTATCGAAAGACGTAAAAAGTTTAGACAAATACTGAGCATATGTTGTTATTACGATGCTTTCAAGATAGCAAAATTTGCGCGTTTTATGTCGACTGGAGGTCAGTGAGCCTACAACACATGTTGCACGTGCGTTAAACGCCCATGAACATTCTATTCGACGTCACGAACATTGAAAATGTGTAAATTGATTCGAAAATGATGATATTCTTATGCTTTTCTAATTATGAATAAAATGTCAGAACTTTTGTCCTTAAGTACACACACTTTTGTGTCCAGACTGTAACTTTGTTATGCATTGAAGGATTTTAAAATAACTTGGCACAAATGTTCAGCACATCAATACAATGTGTTGTGTGCAAGACCCACGTCCCTACCTCAAAGGTCAAGGTCACACTTAGTGTTAAAAGTAATGGAATACTGTATGCATGGTATATCTGTCATGCATGGAAGGAATACATGGCACAATTATTGAGCGCATGGAGAGGACACAGACTGTGAGACACCTCTTTCGGGGGCATTCTTCACTTTTGAGGGACAGCTCTTGTTGATTCTTAAATTGTTTTAAGCCAAAAATAAGTTTTTGTAGGTCAAGGTCACTACTAAAAAAATTTTTTTTTTAGTTTTCAATTGTTTTCAGCCAAAAAAATAATTTTAGGGGTCAAGGTCACTGTTACTGTTATTTTTTTATATTGATGTTAGGTGAAGGTCAGTTACTGAAAATACATTTTTTTTCTTCTTTTTTTTGAGTTTAAAATTGCTTATTGGCAAAAAAAAATTTTTGAGGTCAAGGTCACTTAATATAATTTTTTTTTTTTTTTTCATTTTTTTTTCAAATTTTTAAATTGTTTTAAGCAAGTGTCTTTGCCCAAGAACACACCTGAAACAGTCAAGGTGACTTTTTAGCTCACCTGGCTACGCCAGGGTGAGCTTTTCTGATCGATGATTGTCCGTCGTCCGTCAACATTTTGATTCAAATGACATCTCCTCTGAAACCTCTAGGCCAATGTTGATAAAACTATGCAGGAATGTTCCTTGCATGAAGCTCTACCAAAATTGTTCAAAGAATTCCATTCCATGCAGAACTCTCGTTGCTATGGCAATAAATAGATAAAACTTTAAAAATCTTCTTCTCTGAAACCACAAGGCCTAGAGCTTAGATATTTGGCATGTAGCATTGTCTAGTGGACCTCTACCAAGATTGTTCAAATTATGGTCCCCAGGTCAAAATTGACCCCGCGCGGGTGGGCCCTTAGTTTTTGCATAGGAATATATAGTAAAAACTTTAAAAATCTTCTTCTCTGAAACCACAAGGCCTAGAGCTAAGATATTTGGCATGTAGCATTGTCTAGTAGACCTCTACCAAGATTGTTCAAATTATGACCCCCGGGTCAAAATTGACCCCGCACCGGGGGTCACTTAGTTTTGCATAGGAATATATAGGAAAAACTTAAAAAATCTTCTCTGAAACCACAAGGCCTAGAGCTTAGATATTTATCATGTAGCATTGGCTAGTGGACCTCTACCAAAATTGTTCAAATTATGAGGCCGGGGTCAAAATTGACCCCGCACTGGGGGTCACTTAGTTTTGCATAGGAATATATAGGAAAATCTTAAAAAATCTTCTTCTCTGAAACCACAAGGCCTAGAGCTTAGATATTTGGCATGTAGCATTGGCTAGTGGACCTCTACCAAGATTGTTCAAATTATGAGCCCCGGATCAAAATTGACCCCGCACGGGGGGTCACTTAGTTTTACATAGGCTTATATAGTAAAAACTTTAAAAATCTTCTTCTCTGAAACCACAAGGCCTAGAGCTTAGATATTTGGCATGTAGCATTGGCTAGTGGACCTCTACCAATATTGGTCAAATTATGACCCCCGGGTCAAAATTGACCCCGCACCGGGGGTCACTTAGTTTTGCATAGGAATATATAGTAAAAACTTTAAAAATCTTCTACTCTGAAACCACAAGGCATAGAGCTTAGATATTTGGCATGTAGCATTGCCTAGTAGACCTTTTTAAAGTTTGTTCAAATTATGCCCCTGGGGTCAAAATTGACCTTGCCCGGGGGGGGATCATTTGTTTTACAAAGGCGTATATAGGAAAACTTATTTGGTATATAACATTATCTAGTGATCTTCCACCAGGCAAGTGGACTTGTACCAAGGTGAGCGATATAGGGCCATCTTGGCCCTCTTGTTTTTTCATTAAGGTCAAACTCGATGTTAAATCCTAATATTGTTCTATGGAGATGACTGTTTTATTTTCTTTTTAGAAGTTTTCGTTTAATTCTACAATTTCTACAGATGCCATTTTCATGAATTTCACACAGTCTTTTACTTTAAAAACTGTTCCTTTCTTTTGTACAACTTCTATATTAAGGGGGGCATACGTGTTTTACAAACAGCTCTTGTTAATATACTGTCCCTGCATCCAGTTATACTATTGGTAAGAAAGCAGGAATTCGTAAATTGTCAGCTTGAATTGTTTATATTTTCAGACCCTGTTTGATCCTTACTTTGTTTCCTTCTACAATGTGATGTACAGCTCATTACCAATTTTGGCTCTTGGTCTCTTTGATCAGGTATGTAGTCAATAGTTACTTGGATTGCTTGAAAAATGATGAAACTAGTGGCTAGTTGAGAACTGTTCTCTTTATTTCTGAGGTAGGTTGATAGTATAGAAGATACTACAGAAATTGAAATTTTGAAGTTTCATTCAGAGAAAACATGATATATTTAACAGGTAGTTAACAAGTAGAACAGAGAAAAGAATGCTTTTTATACCCCCTGCAAAAGATGTTGTAGGGGAGGGATACTGAATTCAGCTTGTCCAACCATTTGTCTGTAGACAGTCTTGTGTTCGCTTCATTTCCAAAACCCTTTACCAGAATTAAATGACACTTCACAGGATGATTGATACCAAACGTAATTATGCATGCTCTTTGTAGGTTTTGTTCGAATAATTTTTCACAGGGTTATGACCCTTTTAGGATTGTTGAATGTCTGTCTGTCCCTCCATCCGTCTGTCCGCTCACAATTAGTTTGTTTACACTCTAGCATCTACATTTTTGAAACAATCATAATAAAACTTGAACACAATGTATATGGCCACAAGACCTCGTATGAGTTCAATAATGGACATGATCAGTGTTTCCTGAATAATGGCCCCTGATTTAACAAAAAATGCAATATTTAACTATGTTTACACTCTAGCACCTTCATTTCTTCTTTAATCCTTATCATATTTACAGAGAATGTGTATGACCATAAGATCTCAGATGAGTTAAATTATGGGCTTGATAGGATTAATTCTTCCAGAGTTATGGCTCTTGATTTAGCAAAAATTGCAATATATGACTGTGTTTACACTCTAGCACCTTCAATTTTTCACTTATCCTAATCATATTTACAGAGAATGTGAATGACCATTAGATCTTAGATGAGTTCAGTTATGGGCTTGATCGGATTTGGTCTTTCAGAATTATGGCTCTTGATTTAACAAAAATTGTTATATTTACCGTATTTCCCCGCTTATAAGACGAGGAAATAAAGTCCCGATTTTTGCCTCAAAGTAGGGTCCTCGTCTAATAAGCGAGGCAACCAAAAATAAAAATCAATCCTAGATACATTTGTGATGAAATCGGCATTATCGAATGTCCCGCGAGTGTCTATGTGCAGACGACAGTCAAACAATTACCAGTACCGTACATTGGCGAATTACGTTATTGTGTTAACTCACCTCCGCTGTCAATCGCAAATGTCGCCATTTTCAATTATTTAAAGAATCTGAAGGAGACTTTTTCCGTCATATTTGTTTTTTTCCGGTATGATATAAGCGGCCTAAAATTGATATATGAATCAAGCGTTTGAGCAAGCGTTAATTGTAAAGAAAACCAATAATCAGTCTAATCTGTGTATTGTTAATTCGGATATTGATTTTTGGTGACACTTTGAGACGATAATTGCATCCAGTAAATACGTGTCATCGGCTGATTAATCAATTTATGAAAACATCTGGCAGCTTGTGTATAATTAGTAAGAGTGCCAAGGATCCCCCAAATTAGCGACAATTACGTCGTTGCTAAAAGAAAAAAGGAGCGAGAGGCTTAGACAAAAGGCCGAAATTTTTTTTGTAAAATTCGTCGCCGCGGTTGTTTTGTCAACTTTTAATTATAAATACGAAAGTTTGCTTTTTTTTGCAAACATTTTGTGATAACTCCAAGAAATTGTAACAATGGGAATGAAAAAATAATTTTTAACTGACTTTATTGCCATCTCGCTCCTTTTTAGCTCACCTGGCTACGCCAGGGTGAGCTTTTCTGATTGATGATTGTCCGTCATACGTCTTACGTCGTCCGTCGTCCATCATCATTTTGATTCAAATGACATCTCCTCTGAAACCTCTAGGCCAATGTTGATAAAACTATGCAGGAATGTTCCTTGCATGAAGCTCTACCAAAATTGTTCAAAGAATTCCATTCCATGCAGAACTCTGGTTGCTATGGCAACAAATAGGAAAAACTTTAAAAATCTTCTTCTCTGAAACCACAAGGCCTAGAGCTTAGATATTTGGCATGTAGCATTGTCTAGTGGACCTCTACAAAGATTGTTCAAATTATGACCCCCGGGTCAAAATTGACCCCGCGTGGGTGGGCACTTAGTTTTTGCATAGGCATATATAGGAAAAACTTTAAAAATCTTCTTCTCTGAAACCACAAGGCCTAGAGCTAAGATATTTGGCATGTAGCATTGTCTAGTGGACCTCTACAAAGATTGTTCAAATTATGAGCCCCGGGTCAAAATTGACCCCGCACGGGGGGTCACTTAGTTTTACATAGACTTATATAGTAAAAACTATAAAAATCTTCTTCTTTGAAACCACAAAGCCTAGAGCTTAGATATTTATCATGTAGCATTGGCGAGTGGACCTCTACCAAGATTGTTCAAATTATGACCCCCGGGTCAAAATTGACCCCGCACCGGGGGTCACTTAGTTTTACATAGGCTTATATAGGGAAAACTTTAAAAATCTTTTTCTCTGAAACCACAAGGCCTTAGGCTTAGATATTTGGCATGTAGCATTGCCTAGTAGACCTCTTCAAAGTTTGTTCAAATTATGACCCTGGGGTCAAAATTGGCCTTGCCCGGGGGGGATCATTTGTTTTACAAAGGCGTATATAGGAAAACTTATTTGGTATATAACATTATCTAGTGATCTTCCACCAGGCAAGTGGACTTGTACCAAGGTGAGCGATATAGGGCCATCTTGGCCCTCTTGTTTTCTTTGAACTACGCCGTAATTGTCGCTACTTTGGGGGATCCTTGGCACACTTAATAATTATATACAAGCTGTCATATGTTTTTATAATTGATTAATCAGCTAATGACACATATTTACGCAATTATCTTTTCAAAGTGTCACCAAAAATCAATATCCGAATTGACAATACACAGATTGGTTTATAATACTAAAAAAAATCGGCGATTAAAAAATAAACTTATTAGCTTAGAAATCATCCGAACTTGAAGAAAATAAAGTAACTGGGTTTCATTTAAAAAATTGCCTCGTCTTATAAATGAGTCTATTCAAAAACCACACAATTTCCACGGCAAAGTGGGGGCGTCGTCATATAAGCGGATCGCCTTATAGGCGGGGAAATACGGTAACTATTTTTACACTCTAGCACCTTCATTTTGGGCTTTATTAGCTCACCTGGCTACGCCAGGGTGAGCTTTTCTGATCGATGATTGTCCGTCGTACATCGTCCGTCATCCGTCGTCCGTCAACATTTTGATTCAAATGACATCTCCTCTGAAACCTCTAGGCCAATGTTGATAAAACTATGCAGGAATGTTCCTTGCATGAAGCTCTACCAAAATTGTTCAAAGAATTCCATTCCATGCAGAACTCTGGTTGCTATGGCAACAAATGGGAAAAACTTTAAAAAATCTTCTTCTCTAAAACCACAAGGCCTAGAGCTTAGATATTTGGCATGTAGCATTGTCTAGTGGACCTCTACCAAGATTGTTCAAATTATGACCCCCGGGTCAAAATTGACCCCGCGCGGTTGGGCACTTAGTTTTTGCATAGGAATATATAGGAAAATTTTTTAAAAATCTTCTCTGAAACCACAAGGCCTAGAGCTAAGATATTTGGCATGTAGCATTGTCTAGTGGACCTCTACCACGATTCTTCAAATTATGACCCCCGGGTCAAAATTGACCCTGCGGGGCTGGTCACTTAGTTTTGCATAGGAATATATAGGAAAAACTTTAAAAATCTTCTTCTCTGAAACCACAAGGCCTAGACCTTAGATATTTGGCATGTAGCATTGGCTAGCAGACCTCTACCAAGATTGTTCAAATTATGAGCCCCGGATCAAAATTGACCCCGCACTGGGGGTCATTTAGTTTTACATAGGCTTATGTAGGAAAAACTTTAAAAATCTTCTTCTCTGAAACCACAAGGCCTAGAGCTTAGATATTTGGAAGGTAGCATTGGCTAGTGGACCCCTACCAAGATTGTTCAAATTATGACCCCCGGATCAAAATTGACCCCGCATGGGGGATCACTTAGTTTTACATAGGCTTATATAGGGAAAACTTTAAAAATTCGTGTCCGGACTGTAACTTTGTCATGCATTGAAGGATTTTAAAATAACTTGTCACAAATGTCAACACATCAAGACGACGTGTTGCGTGCAAGACCCACATCCCTACCACAAAGGTCAAGGTCACACTTAGAGTTTGAAGGTAATGAAATCCTCTATATATGCACACATTCGTGTCTGGACTGTAACTTTGTGATGCATTGAAGGATTTTAAAATAACTTGGCATAAATGTTCAGCACATCAAGACGACATGTCGCATGCAAGACCCACATCCCTAGCTCAAAGGTCAAGGTCACACTAGAATCCTCTATTTATGCACACATTCGTGTCTGGACTGTAACTTTGTCATGCATTGAAGGATTTTAAAATAACTTGGCACAAATGTTCAGCAGATCAAGATGACGTGTCACGTGCAAGACCCACGTCCCTACCTCAGGTCAAGGTCACACTTCAAGTTTGAAGGTAATGGAATCCTGTATATATGCACACATTCGTGTCCAGACTTTATCATTCATTGAAGGATTTTGAAATAATTTGGCACAAATGTCTAGCACATTAAGACAATGTGTCACGTGCAAGACCCACATTCCTACCTCAAAGGTCAAGGTCACACTTAGAGCTTGAAGGTAATGGAATCCTGTTTATATGCACACTTTCGTGTCTGGACAATAACTTTGTCATGCATTGATTGATTTAAAAATAACTTTGCACAAATGTCAAGCACATCAAGCCGATGTGTCGCATGGATTTTAAAATTACATACCACAATTATTGAGCACATGGAGAGGACAAAGACTGTGAGACACCTCTTTCGGGGGCATTCGTCACTTATGAGGGACAGCTGTTGTTTTATTGTACAATTTCTACAGATGCCGTTTTCACGAATCTCACACTGCCTTTTACTTTTAAAAACTACACTCAACAACTTTAAAAATGCACCAGTCATATTTTGATGATTTTAACACTGAATATGATAATAATTTTCATGAAATTTGGAACAAGTAATAATCGATTTCATAGACATCATCTGTAGGAATTTCATTTTAACAGATAACAATTTACGTATTTTACGACACTTACAAAGTCACTAGGTGAAAACAGTGAGTTCACAAAAGTCAATATCGTGTGTATGACCCATAAGCTGCAAGACATGCTGTGCACCAACGCCTACATCCTACAGCGGATATCTATGAAATTGATTATTATTTGTTCCAAATTTCATGAAAATATTTGATCATATCCAGTGTTAAAATTATCAAAATATGACTGGTGCGTTTTTAAAGTTGTTGAAATAGGACCATTGCCCGATTTTCTCGTGCAGCACATGCAAAAAGTGGTAAAACGTGCACAGCCGAGTAAATAACTATACTGCTGACAAAATATGAGTGCAAACTGTTGAAATAGTTAGGTTACCTTGTACAAAAATGATATTTATTTCATTTTACATTTGACGGGATTTAACCGAAATATTGAAATTCAAATAGTGGTGCATTTTTGAAGTTGTTGAGTGTATTCCTTTCATAGTACAACTTTTGCATCAAGGGGAGCATACATGTTTTACAAACAGCTCTTATGAAGTCAATACAAGTAATATTTCTTTACAAAATCGGGTTTAATATAAAGATACATAAGCTAAAAAAGAAACCTTCTGATTATAGTTGTGGACATTGACCTTGTAAAACAATATAACTTGAATTTACTTCATGTAACTTGAGTATGATTTTGTGCTTAGCATGAGATTGTGCTCAAGAAATATTTATAAGCACGGGGCCTGATGTAGGGTCAGGATACAAAACCATTGATTTAGTACTGGAATTATTTCATTACATTCCACAATGTTAATCATTTGTGAACGACAAGTACACTCAGTATTTACGGTATATAAACGAAACTTGAAAACTTGAAACTTATGCATGCAATTAATTATACCCCAGAAACGAAGTTTAGGGGGGGTATATAGGAGTCACCCGGTGGTTGGTTGGTCGTTCGACAGGTCGGTCGGTCAGGTGGTCTGTTGCATTTTCCTTGTCGGGAGCATAACTTGAAAACTACTATTTGGAATTCAATACAACTTCATACAATGGTCAAGCACATTGAGAGGAAGTGCAGTGCACAAGAACTATAACTCCATCTTGACTCATTACAGAGTTATTGCCCTTTGTTACTTTTCCTTGTCCGGAGCATAACTTGAAAACCACTGGTGGGAATTCAATACAACTTCATACAATGGTCTAGCACAATGAGAGGAAGTGCAGTGTACAAGAACCATAACTTTATATTGACTCATTACAGAGTTATTGCCCTTGTTACTTTTCCTTGTCCGGAGCATAATTTGAAAACTATGGGTGGGAACTCAATACAACTTCATACAATGGTCAAGTACATTAAGAGGAAGTGCAGTGCACAGGAACCATAACTCTATCTTGAGTAATTATGATTTATTGCCCTTTGTTACTTTTCCTTGTCAGGAGCATTACTTGAAAACTACTAGTTGGAATTCAATACAACTTCATACAATGGTTCAGCACAATGAGAGGAAGTGCAACTTACAAGAACCATAACTCTATCTTGAGTAATTACAGAGTTATTGCCCTTTGTTACTTTTTCTTGTCCGGAACATAACTTGAAAACTACTAGTTGGAATTCAATTTTACTTCATACAATGGTCAAGTTCATTGAAAAGAAGTGCAGTGCACAGGAACCATAACTCTATCTTGACTCATTACAGAGTTATTGAACTTTGTTACTTTTCCTTGTTGGGAGCATAACTTGAAAACTACTGGTTGGAATTCAATACAACTTCATACAATGGTTCAGCACAATGAGAGGAAGTGCAGTGTACAAGAACCATAACTCTATCTTGAGTAATTAAAGAGTTATTGCCCTTTGTTACTTTTCCTTGTCCGGAACATAACTTGAAAACTACTAGTTGGAATTCAATTTTACTTCATACAATGGTCAAGTTCATTGAAAAGAAGTGCAGTGCACAGGAACCATAACTCTATCTTGACTCATTACAGAGTTATTGCCCTTTGTTACTTTTCCTTGTCCGGAGCATAAGGTTGGAATTCAATACAACTTCATACAATGGTTCAGCAAAATGAGAGGAAGTGCAGTGTACAAGAACCATAACTCTATCTTGAGTAATAACAGAGTTATTGCCAAGAACAATAACTTTATTTTAGTTGTTTTTATGCCCCCCAAATCGCACCGTACGTCCTTCCGTCCGTCTGTGCGTCCCCACTTACAAATTCGTGTCCGGACTGTAACTCTGTCCTGCATTGAAGGATTTTAAAATAACTTGGCACACATGTCTAGCACATCAAGACGACGTGTCGTGTGCAAGACCCACATCCCTACCTCAAAGGTCAAGGTCACACTTGGAGTATGAAAGTTATGGATTCCTCTATATATGCACACATTCGTGTCCGGACTGTAACTTTGTCATGCATTGAATGATATTAAAATAACTTGGCACAAATGTGTAGCACATCAAGACAAAGTGTTGCGTGCAAGACCCACGTCCCTAGCTCAAAGGTCAAGGTCATACTTAGAGTTTGAAGGTAATGGATTCCTCTATATATGCATATATGCACACATTCGTGTCCGGACTGTATCTTTGTCATGCATGGAAGGATTTTAAAATAATTTGACACAAATGTCTAGCACATCAAGACGACATGTCTTGTGCAAGACCCACATCCCTACCGCAAAGGTCAAGGTCACACTTAGAGTTTATATGTAATGGAATCCTGTATATATGCATACATTTGTGTCCAGACTATAACTTTATCATGCTTTGAAGGATTTTAAAATGACTCGGCACAAATGTCTAACACATCAAGCGGATGTGTCGCGTGCAAGACCCAAGTCCCTACCTCAAAGGTCAAGGTCACACTTAGTGTTTAAAGTAATGGAATACTGTATGCATGGTTACTCTGTCATGCATGGAAGGATTTTAAAGTTACATAGCACATTTATTGAGCACATGGAGAGGACACAGACTGTGAGGCACCTCTTTCGGGGGCATTCGTCACTTGTGAGGGACAGCTCTTGTTTTGCAAGGTATTCTGTTACTATGAACTTCCTCAGATTATAAAGCAGTATTTCGGGGGTATTAATCACATTTAGTGATAGGTCTAGTTTCATCTAAATATATAATGAATTAAACGTGATTTTTTTACCAGAGAAGTGTTAGCTACTAAAGTGCTCTTTCGAAATCACCTTTCATTAATAGTATTTCAATACTTTGATTTAAACTTATCAACCTGCATTTTTTACACCTCGGGAATACACTGGATAGGGATAGTCTCTGTAGTATCGAAAAAAAAACCAATACAGACAAAATAATACAGGTTTTTCACAGACTTATCATTCTCATGTACTCTTCAGCGTTATAGAGCACAAACGGTTACCGATAGGCAAATGAGGGGGCAGTTTGGTCCGATAAAAAAAGCGTATAACTTTGTTTTATGAATCATGAATAGATAATACTCTGATTATCATGTATTTTGCTAAATTATTAACTTATTTCTTCTACAAATTATAAACTTAATCAAATAAGTATATTTTGTAACTTTAATTGTAGAAAATGATGAAATTGTGAAAGAAAGAATCACTGGTGAAGGCATAGCTTCGTCACACTACAATTTCATGAACGTGCATAAATGATTGCAAAAATGAATTAGATTGTACTTTCAGCATTTCAACAAAATATCAAAAATGTATTTCTTAATAAGTTTTGTAAATTCATTTTTGTATTCAAATTAAAATATTAAGCAAAGAAAATACGTGGTGTGGGAGTTTTCTTTTTCAAACAGAAACACTTCTACAGTGCGTTGTGTGTATTAAATATTTTACTTTTTATATAGATCTATACAGTCAAGTAAAGTATTTCATTATTTAAACAAATTAATAAAGAATTTATCAAGTAAATTTCAAAAAACATTTTGAAAAATGTCAGAAGTGAGTCATATTTGTAATGGGCATTGCAGACAAGTCGTGCGAAGCTTGGAAGGAGCTCGGACGTATCTCGTACCGTGCACGCATGTTCGTACAGCACTCGTACTGTGTCCATACGACAAAAATAAACCAGTTTGGCGATATTTGAAAATTTCTCATTTTTATCTAGAATCATCACGGATGGTGGTATGGAGCCCAAGCGCAAGTTCCCCACCCAATGTCCGTAGTATCGTGCAAACATCTTACATTGACCGTGCAACTCCCTTGCGATAGTCACGTGAGCACCGGCAAGCTCTTCTGGGCCTCATGTTGTTCCAAGTCCACACGGACATAGTGCAATACCCGTACGAGCTCTAACGGGGTCAATGCAGTAACTGTACGGGGTGGGAGCTCGGTGAAACAATAATTTGTACGATGCTCGGGAAGAGTGTACGATGTCCGTACGGATCTGTGTGATTTTGCAAAATTTCGACTGAAAACCTACTCGTACGTAGCTTGTAGCGTTAATGTAATGAAAATACTTTCAAAATGTTAACATACTTCTATATATTCTATTTATATGTATATAAACAGGCGTACAGTCAGATTTTATTAATTTATTCTCCTACTTTTCAGGGTAAATGTATTTTATATTAATGATTACATATATCAACTTTAAATGATGTAGTTGTTTACACAAAATGCTTTTTAAAAATTATTCAATGACATATGAAGATACAAAAATGAAAAACACAACGCGGTCATTATCTTTTTGTTCATGATGTATTTAGATCTGTAAAAATATAAATCAATATCTATTAATTTCAACATAATATCTTATTGTAACGTTTAAGTTTTAAGTTCAAATAAAACAATTTTAGCAGAATACCTTAAAAACATCATCAAAATATTTAAAAGATATTAAGGCAGAAGACACAAAATATGCTGTGCATGCTGTTTTATTAGCTCACTTGGCACAAAGTGCCAGAGTGAGCTATAAGGATCGTATTCTGTCCGGCCTCCATCGTACGTCCGTCCGTCCATCCACCATTTCCTTCAAATGACATCTCCTCTGAAACCACCTGGCCAATGTTGATGAAACTTTGCAGGGATGTTCCTTGCATAAAGCTTTATCAAAGTTGTTCAAAGAATTCCATTCCATGGGAAAATAGGAAAATCTTCCTCTGAAACCACAAGGCCTACAGCTTAGATGTTTGGCATGTAGCATTGTCTAGTGGACCTCTACCAAGATTGTTCAACTTATGACCTCCGGGTCAAAATTGACCCCGCGCGGGTGGTCACTTAGTTTTGCATAGACTTTATAAAGGGAAAACTTTAAACATCTTCTTCTCTGAAACCACAAGGCCTAGAGCTTAGATATTTGGTATGTAGCATTGTCTAGTGGACCTCTTCCAAGATTGTTCAAATTATGACCCCGGGGTCAAAATTAACCCTGCGGGGATGGTCACTTGGTTTTGCATAATCTTTATATAGGAAAAACTTTAAAAAATTTTCTTCTCTGAAACCACAAGGCCTAGAGCTTAGATATTTGGTATGTAGCATTGACTAGGGACCTCTACCAAGGTTGTTCAAATTATGACCCTAGGGTCAAAATTGACCCTGTATGTAGCATTGACTAGTGGACCTCTACCAAGGTTGTTAGCTCACCTGGCTACGCCAGGGTGAGCTTTTCTGATCGATGATTGTCCGTCGTCCGTCAACATTTTGAATCAAATGACATCTTCTCTGAAACCAATAGGCCAATGTTGATAAAACTATGCAGGAATGTTCCTTGCATGAAGCTCTACCAAAATTGTTCAAAGAATTCCATTCCATGCAGAACTCTGGTTGCTATGGCAACAAATAGGAAAAACTTTAAAAATCTTCTTCTCTGAAACCACAAGGCCTAGAGCTTAGATATTTGGCATGTAGCATTGTCTAGTGGACCTCTACCAAGATTGTTCAAATTATGACCCCCGGGTCAAAATTGACCCCGTGCAGGTGGGCACTTAGTTTTTGCATAGGAATATATAGTAAAAACTTTAAAAATCTTCTTCTCTGAAACCACAAAGCCTAGAGCTAAGATATTTGGCATGTAGCATTGGCTAGTGGACCTCTACCAATAGTGTTCAAATTATGACCCTCGGATCAAAATTGACCCCGCATGGGGGGGTCACTTAGTTTTACATAGGCTTATATAGTAAAAACTTCAAAAATCTTCTTCTTTGAAATCACAAGGCCTAGAGCTTAGATATTTGGCATGTAGCATTGGCTAGTGGACCTCTACCAATATTGTTCAAATAATGACCCCCGGGTCAAAATTGACCCCGCACTGGGGATCACTTAGTTTTACATAGGCTTATATAGGGAAAACTTTAAAAATCTTTTTCTCTGAAACCACAAGGCCTAGAGCTTAGATATGTGGCATGTAGCATTGCCTAGTAGACCTCTTCAAAGTTTGTTCAAATTATGCCCCTGGGGTCAAAATGGACCTTGCCCGGGGGGGGATCATTTGTTTTACAAAGGCGTATATAGGAAAACTTATTTGGTATATAACATTATCTAGTGATCTTCCACCAGGCAAGTGGACTTGTACCAAGGTGAGCGATATAGGGCCACCTTGGCCCTCTTGTTCAAATTATGACCCATCAAAATTGACCCTGTAGGGGGAGTCACTTAGTTTAACATAGGCTTTTATAGGAAAAACTTTAAAAATCTTTTTCTCTGAAACCACAAGGCCTAGAGCTTAGATATTTGGCATGTAGCATTGGCTAGTGGACCTCTACCAAGATTGTTCAAATTATGACCCATAAATTTAAATCATACTCCCATTTAGACAAAAATGGACAAATTGAACTAGATTTAAGTAAAATATATTTAATATATTTAAAACTGTTGCCGTACCACTTTACCACAGAAAATAACCGTCCAATAGATATTTCTGTCGTTTACTGTTTTCGTTGATCATTCTAAATATAAACTTTGAATATAATTGTTTGAATGATTGAAAGAGTAAAATATGATTAAACATCTGTAAATGGCTTTTAACAATGTCGTTAAAGTGTTTTATAAAACAAATATAAATGATAAATCAATGATTCAGTATATATCGCTTATACAGTCACGTGTAACTGCCCCCTCGGTTGATGATACAGTCGATATCTGTTAATGTCATGCATGCGCAGAAGTCTGTGAAAAACCTGTATTAACACCACGATAAAAATTGGACTTCAACTTACCTCTGTTGTGAAACTTTCACAAATGCTACTTTCTGGTGCTCAATTTCAAGCCAGTATCATGTTGTTGCTCATCCACAGTGTGTTATGATTGTTCAGCTGATACTGTGTCTTTTTAGCTCACCTGGCTTTGCCAGGATAATCTTTTCTGATTGATGATTGTCCGTCGTCCGTCAACACTGATTCAAATGACATCTCCTCTGAAACCACTAGGCCAATGTTGATGAAACTATGCAGGAATGTTCCTTGCATGAAGCTCTACCAAAATTGTTCAAAGAATTCCATTCCATGCAGAACTCTGGTTGCTATGGCAACAAATGGGAAAAACTTTAAAAATCTTCTTCTGTGAAACCACAAGGCCTAGAGCTTAGATATTTGGCATGTAGCATTGTCTAGTGGACCTCTACCAAGATTGTTCAAATTATGACCCCCGGGTCAAATTTGACCCCTCGCAGGTGGTCACTTAGTTTTGCATAGGCTTATATAGGAAAACATTTAAAATCTTCATCTCTGAAACCACAAGGCCTAGAGCTTAGATATTTAGCATGTAGCATTGTCTGGTGGACCTCTACCAAGATTGTGCAAATTATGACCTCCGGGTCAAAATTGACCCCTCGGGGGTGGTCTGTAATAGTGTTAATTTAAAGAATTATGTTTTTATCTGTTTTGTTTTAAATAAATGATACATTTAGTTGCATTGCAAGTTATTTTCAGAATTGCAATGCTAAGATTAGAAAATCTTTATCTTAACCCATTCTCAAAAATGCGCAAAAGCTTTTAATGTCAGCTGACACTTCTTACCAAAACAACGAAGCCAATTACTCCAGACTGACCAGAAGCCAACCTGATTACAAGGCATTTTTGTCAAGGATTATAAATATTTTCTAATCTGTTATATCATCAGATGTTTTTACAAATATACAAAATAAATCCAAGCCAACAGGAAAAGACTGATTTCCTGCATTTACATTTTTATAGAAATTGATAATGATATTTTCATAACAATAATTCAACAGACTAAAATAATATAAGATTTAGAGTCTTAGCATTGCAATTCAACTAAATGTATCATTTATTTAAAACAGAACAGATAAAAACATAATTCTTTAAATTAACACTATTACATATTCTCCTCTGCTCAGATATGTTTGTCCTCAAACATTAAAATAGTAATAACGTTTCTGAATATACATGTACAATATAAACAAACTGCTATATAATTATACAAGATAGTTTAAACAACACTATTTTTACTTCACATTTGATTGTGTTCAAACAACAACCATTAATATCATATATTCCACTTACATATTTATATTCTCAATTCTTATTGAGAATATCTGTTATATAAACATTAATATACAACATTCAAAATAATCACATTTATGCATACAGTGTAACCTCCGCAGAGCGGCCCTCTGTAGAGCAATTACCTCTTTACAACAACAGTTTAAATTTTTCCCAAAGTAAGGCTTCATAATAAATTTAACCTCTCTAGAGCAACACCTCTCAACAACAACCAAAATATTTGTCTACCAAAGGGTGTTGCTCTGCAGAGGTTGCACTATATATATTTTTTTCGATTTTGCAACTCTGCTGCATTATAACAATATCACTTCATTTTATATTGTCTCTGCATCTCTGTGCATGTAATTCATTTATATTTCTTTCATCATTTACTAGCATCTTTGGCTATCATTGTAATGTCATTACACTGTCACTTTTTTCATTTTCACAAGGTCTCTGGCCATTTGCTAAATAACTTTTATTTTCATAACAATAATTCAACAGACTAAAATAATATAAGATTTAGAGTCTTAGCATTGCAATTCTGAAAATAACTTGCAATGCAGCTAAATGTATCATTTATTTAAAACAGAACAGATAAAAACATAATTCTTTAAATTAACACTATTACACATCTCCTGTCATAGGGGGTTCAGGGGTGCGTGTTGGCGCACAGTCGACCCACCTTGTCAGTTATCTTAGGGGGTCGCAGCGCTCCCACTTCCACAGGGTACTCGCTCGCTTATTTTCTGATATGGGGAATTATATATATAGCTCTGGTAGAGTCCCTGCGGTGTCATCCAGTGTGACACTTATGTACCCCAATGACAGAGGGTCAGCCCAGTGGTTTGGGCTTGTGCACTTATTGAAGAGCGTAAAACACTTCCAATAGTTTTCTGATGTTTATTCCTTCCACAGTAAATATATTTCAACGATAACAATAATGATGTGAGAGGTAATAAGTCCAATGGTAAAGAAGTTATTTAAAATCCAACTGTATATAAAAGTTCTGTAATGTTTCTAAAGTAATAATTTTGTATGTGAAAAGTTAAAATGTTTCTATGTGGCTGACTAATTAAATAAAGTCTTATGTTATGCCACTGTGGCTAGTTATGCCACTAAAACATCATTTTGATCCTTTCACTTCCAAGTCTAAAATTCATCTTTTTTTTCAAAATTAAATATCAAAACATTTTGTAAAAGTTACTGAACAAAGAATAGTGAATAACTTGCAATGCAACTAAATGTATCATTTATTTAAAACAGAACAGATAAAAACATAATTCTTTAAATTAACACTATTACAGGTCACTAAGTTTTGCACAGGCTTATATAGGAAAAACTTTAGAAATCTTCTTCTCTGAAACCTAAAGGCCTAGAGCTTAGATATTTGGCATGTAGCATTGGCTAGTGGACCTCTACCAAGATTGTTCAAATTATGACACCCAGATCAAAATTGACCCCGCGCGGGTGGTCACTTAGTTTTGCATAGGCTTATATAGGAAAAACTTTAAAAATCTTCGCCTCTGAAACCACAAGGCCTAGAGCTTAGGTATTTGACATGAAGCATTACCTAGTAGATCTCTTCAAAGTTTGCTCAAAATTGACCTTGCCGGGAGGGGGGGTCACTTGTTTTACAAAGACGTATATAGGAAAACCTATTTGGTGTATAACATTATCTAGTGATCTTCTACCAGGCAAGTGGACTTGTACCAAGGTGAGCAATAAAGGTCCATCTTGGCCCTCTTGTTAGCTCACCTGGCACAAAGTGCCAGAGTGAGCTTTTAAGATCGCATTCCGTCCGTCGTCCTTACATCCGTCCGTCCACCATTTCCTTCAAACGACATCTCCTCTGAAACCACTGGGCAATGTTGATGAAACTTTGCAGGGATGTTCCTTGCATGAACCTCTATCAAAGTTGTTCAAAGAATTTCATTCCATGCAGAACTCTGGTTGCTATGGCAACAAATGGGAAAAACTTTAAAAATCTTCTTCTCTAAAACGCAATGCTTTTAAGATCGCATTCCGTCCGTCGTCCGTACGTCCGTCCGTCCACCATTTCCTTCAAACGACATCTCCTCTGAAACCACTGGGCAATGTTGATGAAACTTTGCAGGGATGTTCCTTGCATGAACCTCTATCAAAGTTGTTCAAAGAATTTCATTCCATGCAGAACTCTGGTTGCTATGGCAACAAATGGGAAAAACTTTAAAAATCTTCTTCTCTAAAACTGCAAGGCCAAGAGCTTAGATATTTAGCATGTGGCATTGTCTAGTGGACCTCTACCAAGATTGTTCAAAATATGACCCCTGGGTCAAAATTGACCCCGCCCGGGGGGTCACTTGGTTTAACATAGGCTTATATAGGAAAATCTTTAAAAAATCTTCTCTGAAACCACAAGACCTAGAGATAAGATATTTAGCATGTAGAAATGCCTAGCGGACCTCTACTAAGATTGTTCAAATTATGACCCCCAGGTCTAAATTGACCCCTCCAGGGGGTCACTTGGTTTTACATAAGCTTATACAGGAAAAACTTGTAAAAATCTTTTTCTCTGAAACCACAGGGCCTAGAGCTTAGATATTTAGCATGTAGCATTGCCTAGTAGTTGTCTTTAAAGTTTGTTCAAATCATGACCCCTTCGGTCAATATTGGCCCCGCCAAGGAGGTCACTTGTTTTACAAAGATGTATATAGGAAAACCTATTTGGTATGTAACATTGTCTTGTGGTCTTCCACCTACTTTGTTCAAATCATGCCTATTGGGTCATAATTGACCACACCTATTAGGCAAGTAGACTGGTATTCAAGTGAGCAATATAGGGCCATCATGGCCCTCTTGTTTTTATTTCAGGATGTGAATGACTATTACTCGCTTAGATATCCCAAGCTGTATCATCCTGGCCTAGTGAACCTTTTGTTCAACAAGAAAGTGTTTGTTCTCAGTGTGGTTGAGGTATTATTTTCTATATTTCTTCAAAAAATGTTTATACTTACAGAACAATTAAGATAAACAACTAAGCACATCAATTGGATTGGTTAATTATACCCCCGAAACGAAGTTTGAGGGGGTATATAGGAGTCACCCGGTGGTTGGTCAGTCGGTCAGGCGGGCAGTCAGTCGGTCAGGTGGTCTGTTGCATTTTCCTTGTCCGGAGCATAACTTGAAAACTACTATTTGGAATTCAATACAACTTCATACAATGGTCAAGCACATGGAGAGGAAGTGCAGTGCACAAGAACCATAACTCCATCGTGACTCTTAACAGAGTTATTGCCCTTTGTTACTTTTCCTTGTCCGGAGCATAACTTGAAAACTACTGGTTGGAATTCAATACAACTTCATACAATGGTCTAGCACAATGAGAGGAAGTGCAGTGTACAAGAACCATAACTCTATCTTGAGTAATTACAGAGTTATTGCCCTTTGTTACTTTTCCTTGTCAGGAGCATAACTTGAAAACTACTGGTTGTAATTCAATACAACTTCATAATGGTCAAGTACATTAAGAGGAAGTGCAGTGCACATGAACCATAACTCTTTCTTGACTCATTACAGAGTTATTGCCCTTTGTTACTTTTCCTTGTCAAGAGCATTACTTGAAAACTACTGGTTGGAATTTAATAAAACTTTATACAATGGTCAAGCACAATGAGAAGAAGTGCAGTGTACAAGAACCATAACCCTATCTTAAGTAATTACAGAGTTATTGCCCTTTGTTACTTTTCCTTGTTCGGGAAATAACTTGAAAACTACTAGTTGGAATTCAATAAACCAGTGTTTATGCAAATTAGGTGTAAAACTTCTGACAGTCCATACCTCGATGAAAATTCAGAAAAATCACATTCAATTCAATGAAGTATTATAAGGTAACTCAGCACAGATGTTCAGCACATGAAGACAACATGATGAACACTTTATCTCTGTCTGACCATTTGTCTGTTGGCATTGTTAACTCACCTTAGCATAAAGTGCTCAAGGTTGAGCTATTGTGAGCAATGATTGTCCTGCGTCTGTCCTCCTGTCTGTCAACAATTTCTCGTAAGCACTCTTGAGACCACAGCCGTAGTCCTATCTTAATGAAACATAATGACAATATTCAAACATGCATTCTAGGTCGAATTCGATGCTGGGTCTTCTGGGATAAAAAACTAGGTTAAACTATACAAAAAATTGTAAGCACTCTAGAGGCCACATTTTCTACCTGATCTACATGAAACTTGATCAGAATGTTTGTCTTTATGAAATCAAGGACAGCTTTGAAACTAGCTCAACTGGGATCAAAAGCTAGGTCATCGGGTCAAATAATAGGAAAACCTTGTGAGCAATCTTAGAGGTCACATTTATTGCACAATCATCATGACAATTGATCAGAATGTTTGTCTCAAAGATTTCTAAGTCAAGTTCATAATTTTCTGGGTCAAAAACTCGCAGTTTCAATATTGATGAAAAATTACGATCTTTCCGTCAAAAAGATAGAATTAAATTTTTGGATATCAGGTGTATAGTGTAATCGCCCGTACCTACACTAGTAAATGAAATAATATAATGTGAAGTCAGCATTTTTTTGCTGAGATGTACACGCTTAGTGAAACAATTCACAATTAAATACAACATCTAATCGTATACTGTATCATAAGGCCTATAGTGCAATAGGAATCGTGTATAGTATATGGTGCACATTGTACAATGAGTGAAACGATATGATACAAAATATATGATTGATGTTATACACACTTTACACGCACATTATATGCACAATATACGCAAATTTTGACAAATGTTACCTAATGTATCTTAAAGTTAAGGGTCAGTGATTTGTGTTATTTCTCTTTGGAGTACCCTTTTGATATACCATCAAGTCCAAGCTATTTATCTGCAACAACAGGGTGGAATGCAGCACATCTTCATGGGAAGTTTAACTAACAAGACAAGATGGGTATATTACCAGCATGTTTCAGTTAAATGATTTGTTTTTCATATAAATTTTCTCTCTTCAGCCTCTGTCCACACAAAAAAATTACCTCGGCCAGGGGATTTGCCATGTCAGGCACAGCTCTGTTGAAACTGCTTTTAAAGTTGAAGATGTTTAAAGTAGGTTTGTATGTTTTCAGGGATTTTTGTCGTCCATGGTATTGTTTTTTATACCATATGGTGCCTTATACGAGGAGGTCAATCCGTGGGGCAAGGATCAAGCTGATCTACAGTTCTTTGGTGTTGTCGTTGCAAGTACACTGGTTGTTGCTGTTAATTTAAGGGTAAGACTGATCAGAAGTTATCTCCCCAATATTGTATCTGTTTAAACTACATTTCCGTATGAATTTTAAACAAGTTATATTGAGTATGGTGAATGGACATAAATTCATGGGCTTGAAATGTTATGGATTTTAATAAAATGCAAGTTTGTGGGTAGTTGAAATACAGGATTTCATTTTCAGCTCATCTGGCACTGAGTACTGAGCTATTAGGATCGCTTGCTGGCAAGCGGACGTCGTACATCGTCCATTCACATTTTCCTTCAAACGACATCTTTGAAACCATTTGGCCAATTTTTAAAAAAAAAAAATTTTGAGGCCCGGAAATGGGGTAACCCCTTTTATTTTCCCCGTCATATTGGCTAAGTAAGGGTTGAGGAGCATCGCTTACTCACCTTACATAATAGAAATATATACATGTATATACATATACAGCGACAAAAGAACACATGATTAACTTGCTGAATATATAAAGATTCAGAATAGTATTGAGTATTGAAACCTTACATGTATAAGTACTATCACTCCTGATAATCCCTTGCACGAAACGAAACGCAAGTCATTAAGAGTGTAGATTACGTTATTTCAAATTCTATGAATTGAGTTGCTTCCCTTTACACACAAAAGAAAAACTATTCAAAATTTTGCCTCAGTATTGACATAATTATTTGATTTGTCTTTTTTCCATTCAAACTGATTAAAGACCTTGTTTTTTATCATGATAAAAGTGTATTTTTCATTTAAGTGCCTTTTCTCATGTTTTAATATGTTCCTGCTTTTCCATATGTGCCATTTTGTTTCTCGTATAATAGTATTAAGTAGTTTACATTTAACAGGGCTGTAATATATACCAAAAAGAGCGAGAATCTCTCTCTCTACAATATCAAATTTAAATACTTGGTTCGGGATTGTATTTAGCACTGGAAAAATGATTGTCCATACAGCTTGCGCATGTTTGCATTCCCAGAACAGATGCATTAATGTTTCCCTTTTTTCTTTGCAGTTGACACACAAACTGTTTGAAATTTCCATTAGATTCAATTTATGTTCAGTAAATAGAATTCGGTGTAAAAATTTCCATTGTAGTTGTTTTGCCTTTAAAGATGCCTCAGATTTGTAAATGCTGGACCATATTTTATTCCATTGAAACGTTTTGCCAAATAAATCTTCCCATTTCCGTTCCGATATTAATAACTGTTCTTTTTATGCCCCCGAAGGGCGGCATATTAAAATCGCACCGTCTGTCCGTCCGTCCGTCTGTGCGTCCCCACAATTCGTGTCCGGACTGTAACTCTGTCATGCATTGAAGGATTTTAAAATAACTTGGCACACATGTCTAGCACATCAAGACGACGTGTCGCGTGCAAGACCCACATCCCTACCTCAAAGGTCAAGGTCACACTTGGAGTATGAAGGTTATGGAATCCTCTATATATGCACACATTCGTGTCCGGATTGTAACTTTGTCATGTATTGAAGGATTTTAAAATAACTTGGCACAAATGTCTAGCACATCAAAACGACGTGTCGCGTACAAGACCCACGTCCCTAGCTCAAAGGTCAAGGTCATACTTAGAGTTTGAAGGTAATGGATTCCTCTATATATGCATATATGCACACATTCGTGTCCGGACTGTAACTTTGTCATGCATTGAAGGATTTTAAAATAACTTGGCACAAATGTCTAGCACATCAAGACGACGTGTCGCGTACAAGACCCACGTCCCTAGCTCAAAGGTCAAGGTCAAACTTAGAGTTTGAAGGTAACGGATTCCTCTATATATGCATATATGCACACATTCGTGTCCGGACTGTAACTTTGTCATGCATTGAAGGATTTTAAAATAACTTGGCACAAATGTCTAGCACATCAACACGACGTGTTGCGTGCAAGACCCACGCCCCTAGCTCAAAGGTCAAGGTCACACTTAGAGTTTATAGGTAATGGAATCCTGTATATATGCATACATTTGTGTCCGGACTATAACTTTATCATGCTTTGAAGGATTTTAAAATAACTTGGCACAAATGTCTAGCACATCAAGGGGATGTGTCGCGTGCAAGACCCACATCCCTACCACAAAGGTCAAGGTCACACTTAGAGTTTATAGGTAATGGAATCCAGTATATATGTGTCCGGAATATAACTTTATCATGCTTTGAAGGATTTTAAAATAACTTGGCACAAATGTCTAGCACATCAAGCGGATGTGTCGCGTGCAAGACCCAAATCCCTACCTCAAAGGTCAAGGTCACACTTAGTGTTTAAAGTAATGGAAAACTGTATGCATGGTTACTCTGTCATGCATGGAAGGATTTTAAAATTACATAGCACATTTATTGAGCACATGGAGAGGACACAGACTGTAAGGCTCCTCTTTTGGGGGCATTCGTCACTTGTGAGGGACAGCTCTTGTTTTTATATTGAATTTCAAAATTCCCAAAAAGCGGTGCAGACATCAGATCTTTTTCACCTTTAACGGAAACCATTTTCCTAAAATCAACCCAATGTTCCACTGCTTTTGCATAAAACTTACTCAGTTTCGTACTCATATTTAGTCCTTTCAGTGATGAACGACATATAAAAAACAGTTGAGAGAAACGCTTATCTTCAGATTGTAGGTAGTGTTTTCCTATAGCATTCCAGTTTTGAAGGTCTGAGTGAATTATTCGGTATATTGTTTTAATATTTATACTTTTTTGGATCGGGCGTATGTCAGGAAAGCTTAAACCTCCATGTTCGCGGTGAAGCCTGATAGTATTTTTGTTCACCAGTGGGCGTTTTTGGTCCCATATGAAGTCTTTAATTAAATTTTCAATTATTTCTACAAACTTTTCTGGGATACCCCAGGCTTCTATTTCATAAGTAATGACCGAGATAACGTAACTTTTTAGAATTATAATTTTCCCCAGAAAAGTTAAATTTCTCATTTTCCACACACTAAGGCAAGCCTTAATTTTGTTAGCCTTTTCCATCCAAATTGCATTTTCATCGATATTATAGCCATGATGGATGCCTAGAGTTTTTACAAATGTCTTAGTCCAGTTTATTTCTTTGAACTCAGGTTTTTTATTAGCTCACCTGAGCTGGCTCAGGGTGAGCTATTAGGATCGATGAATGTCCGCCGCCCGCCCCCCCCCCGGGCCCCCCCCCCCCCCCCCCCCCCCAATCCCCCCCCCCCCCCCCCCCCCCCCCCCCCCCCCCCCCCCCCCCCCCACGCCCCCCCCCCCCCCCCCCCCCCCCCCCCCCCCCCCCCCCTCCCCCCCCCCCCCCCCCCCCCCCCCCCCCCCCCCCCCCACATTTAGTTCGTAACACTCTAGTGGTCACATTTTTCCTCAGTTGTCACGAAACTTGGTCAGGATGCTTGTCCCAGTAATTACCGGACGAGTTCGAATATGGGTCATCTGGGGTCAAAACTAGGTCACAGAGCCCAAAAATAGAAAAATCTTGTTAAGGCTCTAGAGGCTACTGTTTCAGTCCAAGTATCCTGGCAATTTGTCAGAAAGGTTGTTTCTATGATTTCTAGCTCAAGTTTTAATATGGGTCACCTGGGGTCAAAAACTAGGTCACACAGCCCAAATATGGAAAAACCTTGTTAACCTCTAGAGGTAACTTTTCAGCCCAAATATCCTGGAAATTTGTCAGAAAGGTTGTTAAGTTGATTTCAGCCCAAGTTCGAATATGGGTCACTGGGGTCAAAAACAGGTCCGCCCAAATTGGAAAAACCTTTTTAACAACCCCCCCCCCCCTCTAGATGTTACATTTTCAGCCCAGATATCCTTGAAATTTGTCAGAAAGTGCAGATCATGATCAGACAGCAAAATAATGAAAGTGCAGATCATGATCAGACAGCTAAATTATGAAAGTGCGATCATGATCAGACAGCTAAATAATGCATAGCAAACAGTGCAGATCATGATCAGACGCAAAAAAAAAAGCTGACAGTGCAGATCATGACCAGCCAACATACAATGAATAGCTTACAGTGCAGATCATGATCAGACGCAAAAAATGAATAGCCAACAGTGCAGATCATGATCAGACAGCAAAATAATGAGGCCTAGAGCTTAGATATTCAGCATGTGGCAATAATTGCTCTCTACCAAGATTGTTCAAATCCTGACCTCAGGGTCAAAATTAACCCTGCCTGGGGGTGGGGTCTTTTGATTTTACATAGGCTTATTAAGAGGATATCGAGCCAAAGGAAATTGTCCTTTCTGCTTATAATAACCTTTTTTTTTTGCCAATGGTAGACAGGTGAGCGATACAGGGCCATCATGGCCCTCTTGTTTTTAATCTTTCCAAGTAATATTCCCGTTGTTTTTTCCTTATTTAATTTTGCCCCTAATGCTTTTTCATATTGACTTAAGTGTTTCAAAAATAAACGGAATCGATTTTTCATTTCTACAGAAGAACTCTGTATCATCAACAAATTGACTGATTCGTGATTCTCAATCTCTGTTATCATGACAGGGGAGTGTAATTCCCTGAATATTAATATTTTGCCTAATTTTACATGCCATTGCTTCTGCTTGTAGGATAAAGGGGGCTATTGGACATCCTTGTTTAATTGAACGCGATATTTCAAAATAATCCGAAAAGAAACCATTTGTCTGAAATGCGGTTTTTGAGCCTTTAAGTAACATTAATATCCATTGCCTAAATTTTGAGCCAAATTTGAATTTATCTAAACAGCAACCAATCCAATCCGATTCTACTCGGTCAAAGGCTTTCGACTGATCATGGAAGATAATGACGCCTTCATCATTTTGCCTGTCTATCGTCAGTAACTTCTGTAGTTAGTAAGCGTTTAAAAAATTTACATTGTTCTTCTAGTATTGACTTGATATCGTGCTTAATTTCACCGGAGTCAGATTTAATTGATGTCCATAATTTTTCTTTGGCACGTTTTTTTTCTAAACTGAAAAAATATTTTGTCGATTTTTCATTTTCCTCCGTATGTTTTGCTTTTGACCTAAGTCTAAAGGCATTTAATTGCTCATTGTAATAAACTGATATTTCTTACATTAATTGCTCTATCAGTTGGCCAATTTTGATGAAACTTGGCATAGATGTTCATTGCATGAAGCCCTATCATAGGTGTTCAAAGAATTCCATACCATGCAGAACTCTGGTTGCCATGGCAACTGAAAGGAAAAACTTTAAAAAATTTTCTCAAGACAAGGGAGGCCCAGAGCTTAGATATTTGCCATTACCGAGTAGACCTTTACCAAGATTCTCTGAGTCAAAATTGACCTCGCCGCAGGTGGGGAATCACTTTTTAGCTCACCTGGCTTTGCCAGGGTGAGCTTTGTGACGATTGTCCGTCGTCCGCCAACATTTTGATTCAAATGACATCTCTGAAACCACTAGGCCAATGTTGATGAAACTATGCAGGGATGTTCCATGCATGTAGCTCTGCCAAAATTGTTCAAAGAATTCCATTCCATGCAGAACTCTGGTTGCTATGGCAACAAATAGGAAAAACTTTAAAAATCTTCTTCTGTGAAACCACAAGGCCTAGAGCTTAGATATTAGGCATGTAGCATTGTCAAGTGGACCTCTACCAAGATTGTTCAAATTTAATGACCCCTGGGTCAAAACTGACCCCGCGCAGGTGGTCACTTAGTTTTGCAGAGGCTTATATAGGAAAAACTTTGAAATCTTCTTCTCTGAATCCACAAGGCATAGAGCTTAGATATTTAGCATGTAGCATTGTCTAGTGGACCTCTACCAAGATTGTTCAAATTATGACCCCTGGGATCAAAATTGACCCCGCATGGGGGTCACTTAGTTTTACATAGGCTAATATAGGAAGAACTTTAGAAATCTTCTTCTCTGAAAGCACAAAGCCTACAGCTTAGATATTTGGCATGTAGCATTGTCTAGTGGACCTCTACCAAGATTTTTCAAATTATGACCCTTGGATCAAAATTGACCTTGCCCGGGGGTCACTTAGTTTTACCTAGGCTTATATAGGAAAAACTTTAAAAATGTTTTCTGAAACCACAAGACCTAGAGCTTAGATATTTGGCATGTAGCATTGTCTAGTAGACCTCTTCAAAGTTTGTTCGAATTATGCCCCTGGGGTCAAAATTGGCCTTTCCCAGGGGTGGGGGAGGGGGAGGTCATTTGTTTTACAAAGATATATAGGAAAACCTATTTGATATATAACATTGTCTAGTGATCTTCCACCAGGCAAGTGGACTTGTACCAAGGTGAGCAATATAGGGCCATCTTGGCCCTCTTGTTCTATTTGCCAGATACCACTCAATATTTTTGATAGTCAGCCATTCAGATATTTAGTAGACGACTCTTTCAGATAAGCTAAGTGAAAGATGTACATCATGTAAATTTGCTAAATATAAAGCTAATGTTTTTCAACTTTATTTTATTTTCAGTGTGCCTTAGACACTTCCTATTGGACAGGGTTCAACCATTTTGTCATTTGGGGAAGCATTATATATTACTTCTGTTTTATCTTGACCATGTATGCATCTGTATTCAACTACACATATCAGGGGGTTGCCTTTGCTGTTTTTTCGTCAGCAAACTTTTGGTTGACATTGATCTTAACAAATGTGATACTGTTACTACCAGTTGTAGCATACAGGTTTTATTTGACAAATATAAAAATGTCACTGACAGATAGGGTACAAATGAAACAAAGACTTACTAAATCCAAGGCACGTGCGCGTGACTTTCATGTCAGAAGAACGTCAACATTCCGTAGAAGTGCTAGATCTATGCGGTCTGGCTATGCATTTGCACATCAGCAAGGTTTTGCCGAGCTTATAACAAGTGGAACAAACATGCGGGATAGGGCTTCATCCGTACAGCTGAAAAGCCCAGTTACATTGACTAATGTAAAAAAGTTTGACGAGCATAATGCTGTTTTAACAAAGCCTAAAAATGAATCAACTGCTCAGGCATCTCATCCAAATTCTCTGGAAGCATATGAAAGCGGGGAAAGAATCCTGTACAATGAAAAATTGTGATCTTTCAAACCTCATGTTATTTCGTTTTAAATGTATACTTATATATGTTTCTATCTAAAGTATCTATGTATTTGTGTATGTACCTAGGTATGTAAAGCAAAAGACTAAGACTCTAATTTTTGTTTTTAGCCGCTTATTAAAAATGTTTAAATTAAAAAGTGGAATACAATGTAGTTTTAAGGTATGATATAAATGGCCTCAAACTTGTTACATATTTATTCCTCTATAATATATCCTGTTGATATCCTTATCACATTGTAAATATATTTTTATGCCCCTAAAGTTGGGCATATCAAAATCGCAATGTCTATATGTAAAGCAAAAGACTAAGACTCTAATTTTTGTTTTTAACCGCTTATTAAAAATGTTTAAATTAAAAAGTGGAATACAATGTAGTTTTAAGGTATTTTTAAGGTATGATATAAATGGCCTCAAACTTGTTACATATTTATTCCTCTATAATATATCCTGTTGATATCCTTATCACATTGTAAATATATTTTTATGCCCCTAAAGTTGGGCATATCAAAATCGCAATGTCTATATGTAAAGCAAAAGACTAAGACTCTAATTTTTGTTTTTAACCGCTTATTAAAAATGTTTAAATTAAAAAGTGGAATACAATGTAGTTTTAAGGTATTTTTAAGGTATGATATAAATGGCCTCAAACTTGTTACATATTTATTCCTCTATAATATATCCTGTTGATATCCTTATCACATTGTAAATATATTTTTATGCCCCTAAAGTTGGGCATATCAAAATCGCAACGTCTATCGGTATGTCCGTCCAAGCCCAAAAAGTGGGGGTTAAGTGGCTATTATGGCAACAATAGGTAACAGTAAGTTTGCTTTGATATAATTCAGTCCTTTTGTCTTATGTGGCAGATTTTGGGCTTATGTGGCTAAAAAGTACAATAGAGGGAACAAAAGAACATCCACACAACTGCCAATTTTTAGTATGTCCATCCTTACATTTTTCGTGTTTGGGCTGTAACTGTGTCATGCATTGAAGGATTTTAAAATAACTTTGCACAAATGTTCAGCACATCAAGATGGCCTGTTGCTAGCAAGACCCACGTCCCTACCTCAAAGTCTAACAAAAGTCTAACCTGTCATAAGTGGTCATCAAGGGATATGGCCAAAAATGGCAAATTAAGCAAGGTGACCACTGAATGCAGGGTCCTAATCTAACTTTGACTCTTGATATGCAAATACCCCACCCACCTCTCATATTCACGAAGTCACTAAATAGTATTAGTATATGTAATTCACTAGGAATTATGTAACTGTCGTTTCTTTTTCCATTTCATAAATAAACTGATTACATTGTCCCAATTTTAAAAGTTGTTTCATTTGCTAAAATGTTCAATGCTACAATGGATGACGTTTACATGTACCAGGCTAAAGGAAAACACCGGTATCTGGTAAAAATGAATGGACATTATGACAGTACAATGTTTTTCAAGTTCTGAGAATAAATAACACACGTGCTGTGAAAAAATATATTCTGAGATCAACAACAGTTACTGCGGATTAAAAATAAAAAATTAGTGTATGCGCATGACGGCGGTATTTTTCTGTTACTGATTCTTCACATTGTCATCATGTAGTATTATTTGGAACAATACACTTTGGTCAGTCTATTACAACTTCAAAGCGGGTAATTGTGTGATTATATACCGATTACCATGGTGACAGCTGGATTAGCTGACACGTTTGTTGTTTATTTCTAAGTTGCAGATATAACAATATGATTACAACTGCTGTCAGTTCAAAGTGGTTTATAAATACAAAATAAGTTTGTACAGCTTATTTACGTTAATTTTTAGCAGGACGGATCTAAAATAATGTACCTTTGATTTTCATTCATTAACAACAAATTTATTAACACCTGCTGACACCAATAAGTCTTGATTTGCACCTCGTTTAGTTATTTTTTCTGAACAATGATCAAATAATTAGCAAATTAAAAACGATCTATGATAGATGTGGCATATTAGTGTAATTAATCAACATTGAACAGGTACCAGTATGCGTCTTCATAATTTATGTTGATGAATGGCCTTTAACAAGTGTGCCCTCGGGTATATTTCGCGATTTCCATCTTTTGTTTTGAAAATTTTTACAAAGTTTAGATTTGGATGACACTTAAACGTTTAAAACGGTCCGATTTTAGCGGTCGAGAGGCACCTAGACTGGCCGCTGGCCGCAGATGGCGGGTGACCATTTAAGTTTAATATAGATGGATTTTTGTCAGGAGTGTCCCAAAGTGACTGCTTACTGGAGGTGACCGCCAAATCAAGGTGATCGTTAGGGCAGGTTAGACTGTACGCACATATTGGAGTCTGGACTGTAACTTTGTCACTCATTGTAGGATGTTAAAATAATTTGGCACAAATTGTCAGCACATCAAGACCCACAACCCTACCACAAATGTCAAGGTCACATTTAGAGTTAAAAGGTAAGAAATACTGTTTACATGGTAACTCTGTGATGCATGGAAGGATTTTAAAATTACATGGCACAATTGTGGAGCACATGGAGATGTCATGTCACATGCAAGTCCCGCATTCATACCTTGAAGGTCAAGGTAACAGAGGTCAGACAGTTTAGAATATTTAGACACATGTTCATGTCATGATTGTAAGTCTGTTATACATTGAAAGATTTAAAATCAATTGGAACAAATGTTCAGCACATGGAGATAAAGTGCCATGCGCAAGTACTGGTTCCACACCTTGACAGTCAAGGACACAGACTGTGAGACACTTCTTTGGAGGCATTCGTCAATTATGAGGGACAGCTCTTGTATTATATGTTGTTTATTATCTTAACTCTTCCTTATTTTTGTTAGCTCACCTGAGCACTAAGCCCTTGAGGTGAGATGTTGTGATCGCCTGGTGTACGTCATCTGTTTGTTGTCTGTCCACACTTAACCTTGTGTATGCAATAGAGGCCGATTTTTAGCTCACCTGGCACAAAGTATGTTGTATGTCTGTTAACATTTTCCTTCAAACTACGTCTCCTCTGAAACCACTAGGCCAATGTTGAAGAAACTTGGCAGGGGTACTCCTTGCATGAAGCCCTCTCATAGTTGTTCAAAAAATTCCATTCCATGCAGAACTCTGGTTGCTATGGCAACAAATAGGAAAAACTTAGCTGTTCTCAAGAACATGAAAGCCTAGAGCTTAGATATTTGGCATGTGGCATTGCATAGTAGACTTCTACCAAGGTTTTTCAAATTATGACCCCCAGGTCAAAATTGACCCCGCCCAGGGGGGTTACTTATTTTTACATAGGCTTTTATAGGAAAACTTCTTTTTTAAAACCACAAGGCCTACAGCTTAGATATTTAGCATTGCCTAGTGAACCTCTACCAAGATTGTTCAAATTATGACCCACAGAAATCATTTTAATACTTAAAAATTAATGATGTTTTACAGAGAAAACCAATTTGTGTAGTCACAAACTCTATTTCATAACAGTAATACTAGACATACAGTTGACTCTCAGTATCTCAAACTCGCTTACCTCGAATTTCTGTTTAAGTCGAAGAAATTTTAAAGTCCCGTCAAATTTCCTTCTTTATTTATATACTTTAACTCCTTTTAAGACAAAATTCGACATACCGAGACTCCAGATGTGTCGAAGAGATTTTTTGGCCCCGTCAATCAAATTCAAGTGTATTGTCAACTCGTTAAGTCGAAGTGCGAAAGTCGCCGACGGATCAAAGGTACGGTAGGTCAAAGAAAAAGTGAGATGTTGTCATGCCAATTCACATGTTTCATAATGAGTGTTTGTTTTTCATGGATTGCCGGTGACTACATGTAATTAATGATGAAAAATTCGGTAATTACTTTAAAGACTTAATTATTTGAGAGGTTAAATGATAATAGTGATTGGGCTTTATCAAAAAAGATGATTTCGGAACGAATGTATTAGTCTGTAAAAATTTTGTTTTGTAATTAGATGCTGTTCTTACGTTTCTAATATGCAAATGTTCTGACTTCCGGTTCAAGAAACGCTACTTTCACCTCGCCCTATGCGTACTTTTGTTTTCGCTCGGGCCAATACAAGTATGTATATGTGCTTGATATTTATTATTGAATGCTAATTGGGTATAATTATGCAAAAATAAAATGTAATTAAAATTGATTTGTTTTCCCATGTTTAGGGATAACTTGTATCAATGAAATAAATACAAATAATTGTCTGTCTTAAAAATAGGGAATTTTGAGCACTATTCGTCCATATACGTCTGTTTACGTAAAAAAAAAGCCAACTAAAAGCCCCTCCTCTTACTTCGAACTTCGTTTACCTCGAAGTAAAAGGTCTGGTCCCTTGAAATTCAAGATAAGGAGAGTCAACTGTATTTAGCAGCTCACCTGGTTTTGCCAGGGAGAGCTTTTAGGATGGTTGATTGTCCGTTGTCTGTCAACATTTTGCTTCAAACAACATCTCTAAAACCACTGGGCCAATATTGATAAAACAGGACAGGGTTGTTCCTTGCATGAAGCTCTACCAAAATTGTTCAAAGAATAACATTCCATGCAGAACTCTGGTTGCTGTGGCAACAAATAGGATTTTTTTTTTAAATCTTCTTCTCTGAAACCACAAGGCCTAGAGTTTAGATATTTTGAATGTAGCATTGTCTAGGCGACCTCTACTTAGATTAATTATGACCCTTGCCCCTGGGTCAAAATTGACCCTGCCCGGGGGGGGTCACTAGGTTTTACAGTCTTATACAGAAAAAACTTTAAAAATCTTCTTTGAAACCACAAGGCCTAGAGCTTTGATATTTAGCATGAAGCATTGCCTAGTGGACCTCTACCAAGTTTGTTCAAACCTTGACCCCTGCATCAAAACTACTTTACACAGGAAAAGCTTAAAAAATCTTCTACTCTGAAACCAGAAGGCCTAGATCTAAGATATTTAGCATGTAGCATTGCCTTGTGGACCTTTACCAAGATTGTTCAAATCATAACCCCTGGGTGAAAATTAACCCTTCCCAGGAGGGGGATCACTTCATTTCACATAGGCTTATATAGGGAACTTTTTTTTAAAAAACACAAGGCCCACAGGCATGGCTTAGATATTTGGAATGTTACTAACGTTGTGTAGTTGACCTCTATGAATTATGTTCAAATCATGACCCCTTGTATTATTGGCAATTGATATACAGGTGAGTGATATAGGGCTCTTGGCCCTCTTGCTATGTTATTTCCAGTACATTTAAGTTTTTAGCTCGACTATTCGAAGAATAAGGAGGCTATTGCACTCACGTCGGCATCTGCGTTTGCGTTGGTTAAAGTTTTTTATAAAGTCAAATATCTTGAATACTATCAAAGGTATCGACTTGAAACTCAAACTATATGTTTACCATCAACATTTACATCTGAAGAAACAATCCCCATAACTCTGTTTTGTTTTTTGACAGATTTATGCCCCTTTTTAACTTAGAATTTTTGGTTAAAGTTTTTTATAAATTCAAATATCTTGAATACTATCAAAGGTATTGACTTGAAACTCAAAGTATATGTCTACCATCAACATCTACACCTGAGGAAACAATCCTCATAACTCTGTTTTGATTTTTGACAGATTTATGCGCCTTTTTAACTTAGAATTTTTTGTTAAAGATTTTTATAAAGTTGAATATCTTGAATACTATCAAACGTATGGACTTGAAACTTAAAATGTATGTTTACTATCAACATCTTCACCAATGTTTTTTTATTTTTGACATATTTATGCCCCTTTTTAACTTAGAATTTTGTCACAGTTTTTACCAGACTGTTATATGGAAATACTCGAAATGGCTTACTTTCATTTGAAATGTCATTGAATAATTCTGCGGTCATGCTTTTTTAATTTTATACATATCAAGTTTGAAACGTTACAAAGTTATGCATGATCAAATATGCAAGGTCATGTATTTCTTTGAAATTATCCCCCCCTCTTCTCACCCCAGTTGGCTTACAGAATCCAGAGTAAGGCTTTGCATGTAATGTACAATTACAAATGTCTTTGAACAAGTTTCATATCTTTGACCTTAATTCTTATAGACAATTGCACATTACACCTGTTCTTAGACAAAAAAACCCATTTTACCGACAAGCTTTCGAATAGTCGAGCGTGCTGTCATGAGACAGCTCTTGTTTAATAATGTTTTGTCTGTTGAACACCCTATGCTCATTTTATTCCAGTATTTTAACACTGTAAAACTGATAAATGATTTTTGTCCTTTATTTAGTACACAACATATATTGCCATGCAGAATGCTTATGTTATGCTACAAATATAAAACTGGTTTTCCACTGTTCCACAATCTAACAATTCTTATCTATAATCACATCATACAGTGTGTATGATTTCCTTCTGATATGATTAAGAAGCTATTTTAGTTTGTTTTGCAATTTTTTCTACTTAACATTATATTTTGCAGACTTGGTTAGCTATCATTGCTAAGACTTTGTAATATTTCATAATGCACCATAATATAACTCATTTGTAATCCTTGAATTGCTACAGAAGTAGTTTAGTAAGAATTTGGTTTGATTTTAAATCCATTCTTCAGTTATCAATTTCTCTGAGGGGGAGGGGGATCACTTGATTCCCATAAGCTTAATTATAGGGAAAACTTCAATAATCTTATTGTTTAAAACCACAAGGCCTGGTACTTGAAATGAAGCATTCACTGTAGTGGACCACAACATAGATTGTTCCAATCTAGCCAGGTCATTTTTTACCCTTTATGCAACACTATTGTTGACCTTGTATTATAACAAATGGTAGCCAGGTGAGCGATAAAGGCCCATCTTGGCCCTCTTGATTTTACATAGGTTTATATAGGAAAATCTTAAAAACTTTTCTTCTCTGAAACCACAAGGCCGAGAGCTTAGATATTTAGCTTGTGGCATAACCTAGTGGACCTCTACTAAGTGTGTTCAAATCATGACCCCCAGGTCAAAATTGACCTTGCCCGGGGGTGTTTTGATTTTACACAGGCTTATAAAGAGGAAAATGATGAGCCCAAGGTCAAAATTGACCCTTTCTGCTATTGATGATCTTCTATTATAGCCAATGGTAGCCAGGTGAGCGATATAGGGCCATCTTGGCCCTCTTGTTTTTTGGTCAGGGTCACTGAGTAATTTTTTTTTTCAAATTCTAGAGTTTCTACAGGGGCCCTTGAAAAACTTGGCACGGATGTTCATTACTGAAGCTTTACCAAAATTGTTCAAATAACTCAATTCCATACGAAGCTCTGATTGCTATGGCAATGACACCAGTACTGGTTTTTTGTCCAGGAAGCAGACTCGAGAGTGACTATAAGCCTCAAGCTTTCTTTTCAATCAAGCTTAAATAAATTAGTTTAAACTATAACAAATAGAAAAAAATTCATAAATCTTCTCTCTGAAGCCATAAGATCTTAAAGTTCACATATTACAGGTACTCAGGAGAGAGATAATTAGGGCCACCATGGCCCTCTTGTTTGTTTATTAATGAGTCACTTTTGCAAAAAAATACATGAAGAGTTAAGTCCATTTTAGATGAATTCACAAACATGTTAAACTTTCAAAATGGCAGCACTTCTGGAACATAACTTGCAGTCTTACAGCAGATCAGTATTGTGTCTAAATAATTCATGAGTACAAAATTTTATCAGAAAAAGTAGCCAATGGTGAATTAGGAAGCAATGGTACATCATTTCTAGTAGATTAGACTGCACATATACTGGTTGCAATAGAAGTTTGGCTTTTTAAAGAGCTTGTTGCATACATTTATTCCATTGATATTTTATTTACAATCAACTTTGTTAGATGCATGGACTAAATCTGAATTTAGCAGAAACAGCGTTAGATTTCACAGGCTAGACTTCATCTGATAGCTTTTTAAATGATTTATATGTTACTGAATTGCACCATAAAGTTTGGCTCACTGTTTCATTTTATGCAAAATGTTTTAAATCTTATTTGACTGTACACTATAAAACTTGTTGATGTTAAAGTTGTTTGAGGTGTATATTTTATTTTAATGGATTTTTATAATTATTAAAAATGTATATGAAAACATTTATGGATGTGTAATTGTTTTAAGGGCAGCCTGTATATCGCTGTTCTGTAACTTTTTCTCTCTGACTATGATGTTTTAACTATATGCTCTCCAAAGTGGGGGGTGGGGAAGCATAATAGTTGATCTGTCCAGATAATTCTTGTCCTGAGCATAAGAAAAAAGTATTTGAAGGATTGAGTTGATGCGTCATACAGTGATAGAGGACATTGGGCACTTGTTTTACATCATCTTAGATTTATGTTAGTGGAAACTTAAAAATATTTTTTAAGGCCCAGAGCCCAAGAGCTTAAGGCCCAGAGCTTAACATATGTAGAAAGTAGCAATCTACCAAGGTTGTTAAAATAATGCCCCTGGGGTCAAAATTGGCACTGCTAAGGGGATCATTTACTATACATTAACTTTTAAAAAAATTAAAACTTTCATCTTCTTGAAAACCACAAGGCCCAGGTCTTACATATTTGGAAAGTAGCAATGTCTACCAAGAGTGTAGAGCTTAGATATTTGGAAGATACAAAGATTGTTTAAATCAGAACCCCCTGGTCATTGACCTTTGCTATTAATGACCTTGATAGCTAGTGGTAGCCAGGTGAGCGTAATATAGGGCCATCTTGGCCCTCTTGTTTATTATATGTCTTGCTTTTAGTTCCCTGCCAGTAGAGACTATAGATTTACTTTTTTTCTATCTGTGTGTCCAAAATATCTAGATCAATGTCCAGCTTGTTGTCAAAGGACCATTGGAAATGTTGCACCTTGTTATACCCAGAAACGAAGTTTGGGGGGTATATAGGAAGCACCATGTGGTCTATTAGCCCAACAAGGCAGTCTGAAAGACAGCTATACCCATCACTATACAGCTATACCCATCACTACAAGAAGAAATGTTGAGAGGATAATGTTGGATCCCTAACGGTGACCTTCCAACTTTCATTGGCCAAATCCTAACATGAATTCTGCAAATTATATTGAAATGAACATTTGATCAAAGATTCAAGAAAAATCAGTCAAGGGGTATAGAAATTAAGGACGAGACACAAAAAACACAATGACCTCTAAGTGTAACCTTGAGCTAGCCGGGTTGGGGACAGTTCTGCAAGATTATGAAATACTCAACATTACCTAGCATAACTCGAAAATTACTGGTTGGTATTCAATACAACTTCATACAATGGTCAAGAACAATGAGAGGAAGTGCCGTGTACAAGCACCATAACTCTATCTTGAGTTATTGCCCTTTGCTACTTTTCCTTGTCCTGAGTATAACTTGAAAACTACCAGTTCAAATTCAATACAACTTCATACAATGGTCAAGCACAATAACAGGAAGTACAGTGTACAAGAACCATAACTCTATCTTGAGTTATTGCCCTTTGCTACTTTTCCTTGTCCTGAGTATAACTTGAAAACTACTGGTTCGAATTCAATACAACTTCATACAATGGTCAAGCACAATAACAGGAAGTACAGTGTACAAGAACCATAACTCTATCTTGAGTAATTACAGAACTCATGGTAATAACTCTAATTTAGTTTTTTTTCACTGTCACTTCTAACTTCTGAAGTTGACATAACAGTCTTGTGGGGGTATTAATCACATTTAGTGATAGGTCTAGGTAGCTCACCTGGCCCAAAGAATCACTCGCCCTCCGACGTATGTTGTCTGTCCATCCATCATTTTCTTCAAATGACATCAACTCTGAAACCACTTGGCCAGTCTTGATGGCTTGGATGTTCCTTGCATGAAGTTCTATCAAACTTTTCATTTTCATTTCAATTTCATGCAGAACTCTGGCTGCTATGGCAACAAATAGAAAAAACTTTAAAAATCTTCTAGGCATAGAGCTTTTTAGGCGTAAAAAAAAATGTTTGTTTCAGGTTTCCCGACCTACCCTATTTTTTGGCCCCGACCCTAGAACATTTTTTGCGTGTTAATATTTTTTAGCATAATTCATTAAAATCTATGTTGAATTTTGTTTGTTTGAGAATAAAAAAAAATAAAATAAAATAAAAATTCCCTACCTACCTACCCTATTTTTTTAGGGCATGAAACCTGAAACAAACATATTTTTTTTAGGCCTTAGAGATATTTCACATGTAGCATCTACAAAGTTTGTTCAAATTATGACCTCCAGGTCAAAACTGACCTGCCTGGGGCTCACTTGATTTCACATAGGCTTATACGGAAAACTTCAAAAATCTTCTTGTCTAAAACCACAAGGCCCACAGGTTAGATATTTGGAAGGTAGAATTTTTTAATGGACCTGTACGAATAATGTTCAAATCATGACCTCCCAGGTCAAAATTAACACTTCTTGTGATTAGATTGTTGGCCTTGTATTATAATCAGTGGTAGTCAGGTGAGCGATAAAGGGCAATGTAAGCCCTCTTGTTTTATTTAAGCAATTGCACAACAATTGAATTCAGGTTGTTATGGCAACAAAAATATTAAAAGATACCATAGATTTTAAAATTAATTTGGGTCCTAATACTACAAGGAAAACAACTCAAGTTCTTAAATATTAGCATGTGAATAGTGGATACAGTCGAACTTGCCCATGCGACCAATTGTATTAAGCGACCTTTGTCTTAAGCGACCGCTTTGGAATCCCCCAAAGCATTTTTACACTGTTTTGCTATTGCATTAAGCGACTTTTGTCTAACACGACCAGCGACCAATAATTAGTGACCAATCATTAGTCTTTTGTTCGTATTAGGCGACCATTTATGTGCAAACAGATCATTTCTATGGAAACTGACCGCTTCAAAGTTGCATTTAACGTCCCAATTAGGCACGGAGGTGTCACATCTTGAAGGATTATCGTCCATGTGATATCCTTATGTGTTGTCAGATATTTATCGACTTTCGGTACTTTCAAGTACAAAATATTTTGATATTTTTGGAAAATAACCACGCGACATAAGTACGATGTTATGGGAAACGGTTGCCGTCTCCGGTGATGCTTTGTATTAAGAGACCATTTTATTAAGCGACCGGTTTTGGCCTTTCCCATGGGCGGTCTCTTAATACAAGTTTGACTGTACTTGCATAATTATGCTCGATTATTTTTCATTGATGCAAAAAGAAGAGATGCATTCCCTGCACACCAAATCACAAAACAGTAACAAATTGTGTATGAAGACTGGAGGGACTATATAGTTACTGTTAGTCAGTCTAGCGAAACTATTTGGGTAGAAAGTTTTAGGTTAGAAGAAATGTAATGTAATTTTTTGCATAATTACCGGTATATCAGACTAGTGAAACAGCTTTTATTTAGTGCAAATAGCGTATTGTCTTTTCTTCACAGAACTCGCATGTATTGTTTTATGCCCTATTGGACAAAGTCCAGCAGAGCTTGTGCCATGGTGATTTGTTCATCATCTGTCTGTCCATAAAATTTTCCATGATAACACTCTACAGGTCAAAATTTTCATTTGACTTTAATGAAGCTTAGTTATGTCTCCCCCATAAAATGGGGGAGATATATTGTTTTTGCCATGGATGTCTGTTCGTCCTTCCGTCTGTCTGTCTGGCAAATCGTGTCCACTCCACATCTCCTAAACCCCTTGAAGGATTTTCATTAAACTTGGGTCAGATGTTCACCTAAACTAGACGATGTGCAGAACCAATGAACCAACCGCCCCGGCTCAAAATCAAGGTCACAGCTCAAGGTCAATGGTTTTAGCCTTGCATTTCGTGTCTGCTCTGTATCTCCTAAACCCCTCAAAGGATTTTCATTAAACTTGGATCAAATGTTCACCTCAACTACAAGATGTGAAGAACCCATGAACCAACCGCGCCGGCTCAAGGTCAAGGTCACAGAGATCAAAGGTCATATGACTATATTTCATGTCCGCTCCATATCTCTTGAACCCCTTGTAAGATTTAAGAATAACTCAATACAATTGTTCACCAAAGTGACACGATGTAAAGAGTGCACGTATCAACCACCTTGGTTCAAGGTCAAGGTCACTGTTACTAAAAATAGAAAAATGGTTTCTGCTCAATAACTCCAGTTAGGAGTGACCAATTGCAATGAAACTTGGTGTGTAGGTAGCTTGCATGGAGAGGAAGCATTGGGTTGCATCCAGGGACACTAGAGTCAAGGTCACTGTTACTAAAAATATATTTTTTAGTTATTAAAATCGCACCGTCCATCTGTGCGTCCCCACTTAAACATTTGTGTCCGGACTGTAACTTTGTCATGCATTGAAGGATTTTAAAATAACTTGGCACAAATCTCTAGCACATCAAGACGATGTGTTGCGTGCAAGACCCTAGTCCCTAGCTCAAAGGTCAAGGTCACACTTTGAGTTTGAAGGTAATGGATGCCTCTATATATGCATAAATGCACACATTCGTGTCCGGACTGATATTTGTCATGCATTTAAGGATTTTAAAATAACTTGGTACAAATGTCTAGCACATCAAGACGGCGTGTCGCGTGCAAGACCCACGTCCTTAGCTCAAAGGTCAAGGTCACACTTAAGAGTTTGAAGGTAATGGAATCCTGTATATATGCATACATTTAAGGATTTTAAAATAACTTGGTACAAATGTCTAGCACATCAAGCCGATGTGTCGCATGCAAGACCCATGTCCCTACCTCAAAGGTCAAGGTCACACTTAGTGTTTAAAAGTAATGGAATACTGTATGCATGGTAACTCTGTCATGCATGGAAGGATTTTAAAATTACATAGCACATTTATTGAGCACATGGAGAGGACACAGACTGTGAGACACCTCTTTCAGGGGCATTCATCACTTGTGAGGGACAGCTCCTGTTTTATTTTATTTTTTTGGCTTTTAAAGTGTTTGAAGCAAAAAAAAAATTTTAAGGTCAAGGTCACTGTTACTAAAAATAGATTTTTACAATATTTTTTTTTTAAACTTTGCCATTTCTAAAGAATTCTTCATCAAACTTACATATTGTATTGCTTATGACAAAAGGGTTGGCTTTAACTTTGCCGTTTCTTAAGATTTCTTGTACAACATTTGGAATAGGCAAATATATTTTGTGTCTTCATTATAATAAATTAACTCAAAAGAGGTCAGCCATAAACATGATATGGACAGTTTTAGTTACATATCTTCATTTTTATGTTTAAAATGTCATTTCTGCTTATTAGCTCATCCCAGGCTTTGCCAGGGTGAGCTTTTCTAATGGAGGATTGTCCGTCGTCTTTCAACATTTTGATTCAAAAGACATCTCCTCTGAAACCACTTGGCTATTGTTGATGAAACTATGCAGGGATGTTCCTTGCATGAAGCTCTACTAAATTTGTTCAAAGAATTCCATTCCATGGAGAACTCTGGTTGCTATGGGAAATAATAGGAAAAAGTTTTAAAATCTTCTCCAAAACCACAAGGCATGTAGCATTGTCTAGTGGACCTCTACCATGATTGGTCAGATTATGATGCCCGCATCAAAATTGACCCCACCCAGGGGATTACTTATAGGAAAAACTAGAGCTTAGATATTTGACATGTACCATTGTCTAGTGGACCTCTACCACGATTCTTCAAATTATGACCCCCAGATCAAAATTACTCCGCCAGGGGGGTCACTTGGTTTTACAAAGGCTATATAGGAAAAACTTAAAAAATCTTCTCTGAAAACAACAAGGCCTAGAGTTTAGATATTTGGCATGTAGCATTGTCTAGTGGACCTCTACCAAGATTGTTCAAATTATGACCCCCAGATCAAAATTGACTCTGCCCGGGGGACACTTGGTTTTACATAGGCTTATATAGGAATAACTTTAAAAAATCTTCTTCTCTGAAAACAACAAGGCCTAGAGTTTAGATATTTGGCATGTAGCATTGTGTAGTGGACCTCTACCAAGTTTGTTCAAATCATGACCCCTGGCTCAAAACTGACTCAGCTGGGGGAATGGGTCTCTTGATTTTACATAGGAAAAACTTTAAAAGTCTTCTTCTCTGAAACCACAAGTGGACCTTTAGCAAGATTGTTCAAATCATGCCCCCTGGGAGGGGGCACTTGATTTGGCATAGGCTTATATAGGGAAAACTTCAAAAAACCACAAGGCCAGCAGGCAGAGCTTAGATATTTGGAATGTTACTAAGCATTGTGGAGTGGACCTCAACGAATTATGTTAAAATCATGACCCCTTTTATTATTGGCAATTTATATACAGGTGAGAGATATAGGGCCATCTTGGCTCTCTTGTTTAAGATATTACTGAATAGACTTTACTGAACTTATTTTAATTGATTAATTGGGCAATTTCCTAGCATGAAGTGGCCATTAGAGCTCTTTTGATTTATGTGGTAATGTTAAGCATTTTAATGTTGTATTTTTCTAAATAATTATTTAAAATGCATATTACTTCTGTGTTCAACATGACCTATTCTGTTATCAACATGACCTATTCTGTTATCAACATGACCTATTCTGTTATCATATTACTAAATGAAATACTATACTTACAATAAAAAATCTTTATCACTGATGATGTTTTTATTTGTTGTGCTTTCAGTTCAAAATACAGAACATACAGTTAACTTCTCTTATAACGAATTCCTCTAGACCTATAAAATTTTTATATCCCAAGTTCCTTATATCAAACAAATTCATTAAATACGATTCATAAATATCCATCTAAAATAAATAACAAAAAAGTGTTTTTGAAGATAAATGTAATAAAATTGACGTACCCCAAAGTATGTTGTTTTTGATTTTCCTGACTCATTATTTAAGAGTTAGAAAGATCTAGAACTGTAGAAAGATCTATAACTGTTGCTCTTTGTTCAGATTTAAAATGTTCATGCTATATGCATAATCCTATGTAAATATAATTAAAAGGATTCATAAAACTTACAAAGGACGGTTAATGTTTTAATTGGCAATACGGAACCACATATACTACGTCACAGTTAAATGCTAAGGTATATTGTTGCATATTACATATCCCGCAAATAGATAGGTTTGTAATCTAACAGTTACAGTGAGTAATACATGTATAGTACATGTATACAACCGTATGCAACTTGTTTAAATAAATCCAAGATTGAACTTTGTGTCTGATTTGACTGCAGCATATTTTTTAGTCTATTAGCCTTCTTAAAACAGACTCATCGGTAGACATTTCTGATTCAAAGCATGCTCTCTGTGTGAAAAACATGCTATGGCCTGTGATTTTTGCATCACATTAGGAGCATCAGTGATAATTAACAGCGTCATCTTCAGTTTCCCCAGTTTCATCTCCCCACTGCATCACAGTGATGTTATTTTCAGCCCTTTCTTCTGTGACACGCAAATCCAGGTAGGCAGATAATTATGGTCATCTGGGGATGTATGTATAATGTTTTCATTTATGAATGATAGACTTTATGTGTGCTATGAAAAATACAATGCAGGCAGCAAAAGAAAAGTGCAAAATCAACATTTTTAGCTCACCTGACACAAAATGCTAATTTGTTTAAAATAGTTTTGTCACAAGCTGTTTCATAACAGTAATACTAGACATATTTAGCATGTAGGATTGCTTGTTCTACCGAGATTGTTCAAATCAAGACCCTTGGGTTAAAATTTTGGCTGCAGAGAAATCACTTGATTTTACACACTTAGATTTAGAAAGAAATCTAGAAATTTCCATTTCTAAGGTATTCAGGTTGTCTAATTAGTTCAACATTTTAAAAGCATTTTTATGTTATTTCCAGTACATTTAAGTTTTTTGAATAATGTGTTGTCTATTTAGGAAATAGATTTCACATTTGAGCGATATACCGGTTAGTATATCACTGTGTGGAGTGTAGATGCGTAGTAATCTAATCAAATCTAATCACGAAGGCCGAAGGCCTGAGTGATCAATTACGAAGCATCTATACGACACACAGTGATAAACTAACCGGTATATCACTCAAAAGTAAAATCTATTTCCATTCTAACCCGTTAATTTAAACAAAAAAATGTCGGAAGGGTTACTATTTGATGCGCTTACACGAAGTCGCTGCCTTGAACTTGTTGCATTCCGTGCATTCCTTGCATTTCATGATATTTTCGCTGTTCTTTTTCACTCCTCAAATAAAACGCTATTCATCTTTTTTTTGTTGTTGCTGATATTGCTGGCGATACCGGAAGTGTAGAAAATTTTACTACGATTTGTTTTACATCATGTGAATTCATTCACAACAAAACAAATCCAAGCATATAAGCGCATGCACACTCATAGATGTTGTGTGAAAATTACGCGGGAGGGAATTTTAGCAGCCAAAAATAGTTCTGGACGTCTACAGTGATATACTTAATAGTTTTATCATGCTCAAATCCTTCTTTGCGTATATAGGAGAAATTTTCAATAGTGTTAGAATGAACACCTCATTTGCTCATTATAGTGCAGTGCATGTATTTTAACACCATAAGATTTGTCCTGTATTCAGTACACATCTTGATCTCTATATGATAATGCCAGAGTTTTTATCTCTTGGTTTACGCGTCCGCTGGTCCTATCTTTTGAAAAAGTAGAATAAAAATAAAATTATGAAGTGACATTTCATATTTATTATTGCTGCCGGTCCGACTCCGCAGTCTTGACGTTAAATAGTGGTGTTACGTTTCAGGCGCGTAGGAAGGGTATGGCAGATGTGGATTCAATAAATTGGCGAGGGGTCTAGGTGCCACCTAGGGCAGAGGGCAGAGCTTGATAGGGGACCTGGGGGGGGGGGAAGCCCCCGGCAAAAATGCTTTGAGAAATTTTAGTACTACATGTATATGCTATATGCCTAGGCCCCCAGGCAGAGCTCTGGTAGGGGCAAGTGGGTCAAGTCCCCTTCCGAAAAAAATCCAAGTTATATTTATTTACAAAGTCGGGTTTAATATAAAGATACATAAGCTCAAGAAGAGACGGTCTGATTATTGTTGTGGCACCTGACTTTGTAAAACAATATAACTTGAATTTACTTCATATTACTTGAGCATGATTTCGTGCTGAGCATGAGATTGTGCTCAAGAAACTTTTATAAGCACAGGGCCAAGGACGTCAAGACTGTTTCTGCCATTAGGTTCTCTGTATTAGCCATTGTGCTAAGAAGCGGTCATGCGCAGTTGGAAGGCACTCTCATTTTATATCGAAATAGCCTGCACCCGGAAAATATACGATGAATACGTTACACTAGTAGAATCATCAGGTTAGTGACAAGGTCTGAATTGAATCTAGAATTTGAAATTAATCTAGAACTTGGACGAATATATTAATCCAGTCTAGATGTAACGTTTAACCGTTACATCTAGACTGGATTAATATATTCGTCCAAGTTCTAGATTAATTTCAAATTCTAGATTCAATTCACGAATATATTAATCCAGTCTAGATGTAACGTTTAACCGTTACATCTAGACTGGATTAATATATTCGTCCAAGTTCTAGATTAATTTCAAATTCTAGATTCAATTCAGACCTTGTCACTAGCCTGATGATTCTACTAGTGTAACGTATTCATCGTATATTAAAAATTTTACAAATGTATATCTCTGAAAATAATGTGGATTCACCTGCGTACCTGCGTATAGGTAGCTACGCGCCTGCGTTTTACACAAGCAGGTGTACACCGGACAATTCGTTTCTAAAAGCTAGGTGAAATCCGGCGCATAATCAGCAGTGGGGTTTAGATATAGCCAGATATATTCTGGCGTATCTGAATCATATAGCCCCTGTGACGACATCCGGAAAAATGGCAGCGCCCATACATAACGAGGTTAAGTTCAATGTGAAGATTTTTTCCATAACTACAAACAAAGAAATCGTAAAGTTCAATCTTTTGAGTAATGTAAGCAACTGCCTGATCAGGTCAGGGCTATTTGATCCTGGGGGCAAGCTCAAAGTCACAAAAACTGCATTAGAATGATGAGGAATTTTTTTGTGGTGTCGACACAACGGTGAAGGTGCTCATCGGCCTTGGGTAAATCTTTCATAATCTTTATAATTTATTTCATGGCCGTTGTGTTCTAACAGAAATAATATAATGAGTGTTTATTCCCGATTCCAGACTTCATTAAAGGACTAATTAATAAAGTGTCAGAATTGTAGTGATATATAATTGAAAGCAATTATCTTAAAGCTGCTCGCTCTCCGTTACCCTTGAAAAAAAATTTTTTTTTTATAAATTGACATAATTACTTGTACATAAATATAAAACTAAAGGGTAGAATCAAATTAAAAGCAAAAATCTAGGTAGGAATTTGCAGAAATCGATTGAATATGTCGGTTACACGGCACCGCTACACTATATGTTTATATTGAAATTTCAAAAGCGTTTGCAACACTTTTGAATTTGGTAGCGTATTTTTTTTAATTTAGAGATATACGTGACAGGAATTTATACTGGAGCCTTTTTATATGACTATATTTTCTAAAATACGTTATTTACATACAGTTTGAAGAACTTTATTTTTTTTACCAAAATCTGAGAGCGAGCAGCTTTATTTTGTTACGAAAATGACTATTATTGACATGTGCAGTAGACTGATGGGCATGTTCAGTATGTGCTCTATCCAATACAGTAGGAAAAGTCCTTCCTACTCAATATTTTAGAAAAATTTCCCATAAACCAAGAAATTATAAAACTCTGGCTTAAAATTGGCACTTATATAAACCTATAAATAGCAACTATGTAATTCTCCAATCTGCTGGAGATGTTCTTGATCCCTAGTTGAACTTCATGCTTTCATGTTGGTATTTCACAACAAATGAAATTAAATGAATATTTAATATATACAAAACATACAAGAAAATCATTGATGCAAAGCATCAAAGGTCGCCGGTAACTAATTTATTTACAGACTGTAAGTAGTGATGTCAAATGCAACCATTTCTTAAAATTATGCCTGTTGAATTACAGGAAATGTTGGAAATGTAACCACAGTGGTCAATAAGGTACAATTTATTGCGGGCCGCAGCAGCGGCCTGCTATATTTAATACGTGGTTGGAAAATGTAACATGTAGGTGAAGTAGTGTATAGTTCTTTGAACAAAATGTTATGAAAATCGCCTAGGAAGTTACGATAAAGAATGGGTTAAACCACTGTTCATTGTGTAGCTTTAAAATTGTCAAAAAAATTATATTCCTATCTTTTATACATGTAAAACGTCAAATTATTTTATATGTTTATATAACGTCTAATAAGTAGTGAAAAGTTTTTATTGTTCGGCCAGTATAAAAACCGATATCGGTCAAACATGCCGGTATCTTCCGGTATCAGGTAAAGTGGGTCCATTACGTTACTATGACTCGATTTTTATAGTTTAAAATTTACAATCACACTTCATTTGTTTTTGAATGGAAGTATCATTGTACATTCACTGACAGTCTATTTAAATCAGACAGGTCATGTTAGAGCAATAAAGTGAAAGGTAGCCAAAGTTCACTAACTGGTCGGGATGCACTTTCTAATTTTATTAGACTGGTTTACATTTCATGTTATTAGACTGGTCTACAGCAGTAAACTGACAGGTAACCAAAGCTAACTAATTGGTTGGTAACGTGACTTATAGTAATCGTAAAAATGTTGTAGTTTTGTTTACAAACATTTTGACTGCAAACGATTTTGTAAGGATAGAGGCAGGAATGGTATTGTATATTCTGAGAATCACCTTAATGGAACATAGCGTAGAACATATGATAATATTGCTGCGTTAACTTTGTTTTGATTAACGCTGAATGAAAATAGGGATCATATAATTATACAATCTAATGCAATAAACGGAAAGAGTATAAAGACTATTTAAAGCTTTTTCATGAATATATGCTTTTGTTTCTTTCTACACTGGAAATAAGAAAGAATTACTAAATTGTAAATGCACAAACCAGAAAGTCAAGTATTTGCTTTACACGAACCTAGAAAATAGATTTATACTGTCTCTGTTATAAAGTCTGCAAAGTTTATTTGCATCTCCCATTTCGAAATATTTACACGAAAGCTTTGTTTCTAGGCCCGCTGTGATACATAGTATCACAGTTTTTCTTGTTTTCAAATGTGACTACTGCTAGATGTTGATACTGCAGTACTAGCTGTCGGATAAGTTATTCATGCATACCAGATCGCGATATCTGCAGTTTTTACCAGTGCTGGAAAATCTCATCTTACACCCCCTGGTATAAGATGACTTGATGATGTCAGAAAGAACTACTTTTATGAATGAATGTGTAAACTTATAAATAACTACAAGAAAATAGACCGTAAATATAAGTCATTACTTTTATTTTATTTCTGCTACTATTAATCGAATATGGTATGCAAGAAAAAGAATCTATCACTGGCTGCACTTACAGATGAGAATATCCGACTCTCGGGTAACTACACTTACACTATATATAATACATATACTATATGTAAAATATATACATTATCATTGGTCAAAATTAAATAATATTATAGTACAGGTGTATTGTGACCCATTAAACAGGCCTGTTAAAATGTTAAATTAACCAGACCCTAGTGGTGGGGTGCAGTCCATCTGTTTACTATTTAATTTATAAAACTTGACCTGTTAATTACAAAAATGGGTCTTTCGTGTCAATATTAATTAAGATGCACATTAAACTCAAAGGTACCATTTAATTTTTTCCAGTGCATTGACACATGAGTGAAGTATCCAAACAAACGATAATCCGAAATTACTGCTAAATCTAACAAAACAAGCTGAAATCGATATTTATTTTGGCTATGGAAATATTAACTTATGCATACCTACTTCGTTTCTGAGTGTTTATGTTCATCGTTGTTATTTTCCTGCGACGCTGTTACACCGCCATGCCAACCTTTAAAAAGTTGTTGTTGTTGATCGCTATTGCCTCGATGTCGATTTGGTCTGGTCTAGGCAGATCTTTTCTCTTGGTATAAGATATTGTAAACACCGGTCTGGGGAGCGTCATTATTTTTCACATTTTAAACAGTTATTCCCCTTTAATTAAAAGAGCCAATTTTAGCGCGAACTTCAACTTCCTTCGCGATTTTTAAAAAAATTTCTTTTGTTTCAAACTATCAACAAAGTAAGATGTCAGAACAAAATTGTAACAAGTACTTACATTTTAATAACGTCTCCTACCAGCTGAAGAATCCTTAAGCGTATCAAAGATATCAGATTTATCAATGGCAAATATGTCTATACATATTTTTAAGCAGGTTTTTTGAAAAAAACCTACTTATTCGAATGGCGATGTCGTATGTCGGGCGGGCGGGCAGGCGGGCGTCAAACATTGGTTTCCGTTGGATAACTTTAGTTAGGAGTGACCAATTGCAATAAACTTGGTCTGTAGGTAGCTTGCGTGGTAACGCCCCTTGGGATTGCAATTGGGGTCACTAGGGTCAAGGTCAAGGTCACTGTTACTAAAAATAGAAAAACAGTTTCCGCTCAATAACTCAAGCTAGGAGTGACCAATTACAATGAAACTTGGTCTGTAGGTAGCTTGCGTGGAGACACCGCTTAGGATTGCATTTGATGTCACTAGGGTCAAGGTCAAGGTCACAGTTACTAAAAATAGAAAAATGGTTTCCGCTTAATAACTCAAGTTAGGAGTGACCAATTACAATGAAACTTAGTCTGTAGGTAGCTTGCGTGGAGACACTGCTTGGGATTGCATTTGGGGTCACTAGGGTCAAGGTCAAGGTCACTGTTACTAAAAATAGAAAAATGGTTTCCGCTCAATAACTCAAGTTAGGAGTGACTAATTGCAATCAAACTCAGTGTGTAGGTAGCTTGTGTAGAGAGGAAGCTTGGGATTGCATTAGGGGTCACTAGGTTCAAGATCAAGGGCACTGTTACTAAAAATAGAAAAATGATTTCCGCTCAATAACTTGATTAGGAGTGACCAATTGTAATGAAACTTGGTGTGTAGGTAGCTTGCGTGGAGAGGAAGCTTTGGGTCACTAGGGTCAAGGTCACTAGGGTCAAGGTCAAGGTCACTGTTACTAAAAATAGATTTTTATTTATTTTTAGTTTTTAGATTGTTTTAAGCAAAAAAAATATTGCGGGGGTCAAGGTCACTAGGGTCAAGGTCACTGTTACTAAAATGTATTTCTTTTTAGTTTTTAAATTGTAGCAAAAAATTTTGGGGTCAAGGTCAAGGGCACTGTTACTAAAATAGGGGGGAGTCAAGATGACTGTTTTTTCTTAATTCTACAATTTCTGCTTAAACTTGCTTTGGCGGCATTGCCGCGTCTTCTTGTTCTTTCATAAATGAATAAGCTGTTAAATAAACCCTGTTTATTTCTAAAATGTACTCTTCTATTTATCAATTTGGACAGTACCATAAAATAGTCTAAAAATAAATAGCTCACAGATCATGATCAGACAGCAAAATAATGAATAGCTAACAGTTCAGATCATGATCAGACAGCAGAAAAAATGAATAGTTAACAGTGCAGATCATGATCAGACAGCAAAAAGTGAATAGCAAACAGTGCAGATCATGATCAGACGGCAAAAAAATGAAAAGCGAACATTGCAGATCATGATAAGACAGCAAAAAAAAAAGAAAAGTGAACAGTGCAGATCAAATAGCTGACAGTGAAGATTATGATCAGACAGAAAAATATGAATAATTATCATTGCGGATCATGATCAGACAGCAGAAAAAATGAATAGCTAACAGTGCAGATCATGATCAGACAGCAAAAAGTGAATAGTTAACAGTGCTGATCATGATCAGACAGCAAAAAGTGAATAGCAAACAGTGCAGATCATGATCAGACAGGAAAAAAATGAAAAGCAAACAGTGCAGATCATGATCAGACAGCAAAAAAATGAGTAGCTAACAGTGCAGATCATGATCAGACAGCAGAAAAAATGAATAGCTAACAGTGCAGATCATGATCAGACAGCAAAAAGTGAATAGTTAACAGTGCTGATCATGATCAGACAGCAAAAAGTGAATAGCAAACAGTGCAGATCATGATCAGACAGCAAAAAATGAAAACCAAACAGTGCAGATCATGATCAGACAGCAAAAGAATGAGTAGCTAACAGTGCTGATCATGATCAGACAGCAAAAAATGAAATGTTAACAGTGCAGATCATGATCAGACAGCCAAAAAATGAATTGCGAACAGTGCAGATCATCATCAGACAGCAAAATAATGAATATCTAACAGTGCAGATCATGATCAGACAGCAAAAAAATGAAAAGCGAACAGTGCAGATCAAATAGCTGACAGTGAAGATTATGGTCAGACAGAAGAAAAAATGAATAGCCAACATTACAGATCATGATCAGACAGCAAAATATGAATAGCTCACAGTGCAGAACATGATCAGACAGCAAAAACTGAATAGCTCACAGTGCAGATCATGATCAGACAGCAAAAAAATGAAAAGCGAACAGTGCAGATCATGATCAGACAGCAAAATAATGCATACGGGCACACAAGACTTAAACTAGGAATTTCTAAGTACAAATCAAGAAACATTTTCACAGAGTTATCTTCTCTTGTTTACAGATAGGTCTCATGGTACATAAGTTCTCCAACTTTCAAAGTAATTCTTAAATGGTTAAGTCAACAAGTGGATAAGAATGAAAATTTTATCTGAGTTTCTAAATGGAAAAGGGCCATAATTCAAATAAAATCCTTGACAGAATTACCTTCTCCTGCGCATGTTTGGGATCATGATGGTAAACAAGTATTCCAACTTTCTAAGTTGATAAAGGGCCTTAATTTTTAATCAAATCCTTGACAGAGTTACCTTCTCTTGCCTACAGATGGGGGTAATGATGTAAAGAAACATTCAAAGTTTCAAAGCAATATCTCAAAGGGTTAAGTCAGTAAGTGGATTTTACCCATATTCAATGTACATGTATTTTCTAAGTAAAAAAGGGGCGTAATTCTGTCAAAAACCTTGACAGAGTTATGTACTATTGTCTGCTGAGGGAGGTAATGATGACAAATATGTATGGTAAGTTTCAAAGCAATACCTCTAATAGTTTTGAAATAAAGTTGGGTGATACAAGAAACGTAACCAAGGTGTGACACCAACACGGACGCCGAGGCCAGGGCGAGTAGGATAGCTCCCCTTTTCTTTGAAAAGCTGTGTTAAAAATGAAAAGCGAACAGTGCAGATCAAATAGCTGACAGTGAAGATTATGATCACACAGAAAAATATGAATAGCTAACATTGTGGATCATGATCAGACAGCAAAATATGAATAGCTCACTGTGCAGAACATGATCAGACAGCAAAAACATTAATAGCTCACAGTGCAGATCATGATCAGACAGCAAAAAATGAACAGCTAACAGTGCAGATCATGATCAGACAGCAAAATAATGAATAGTGAACAGTGCAGATCATGATCAGACAGCAAAAAAATGAACAGCTAACAGTGCAGATCATGATCAATCTGTATGGATGTGCAGGCTAATCGTTATAGATAGTACACGTGTCCTATAGGCAGACTCTATTATATTAAAGGATCAAGAAGGCTGATCTAAAGTTAACAAGTAATATCTTTAAAAAAAAAAGATGGTCGACGTAGGTGACGTAATAAACACATTTTGTGTTTCAGAAGGCTCCCAGGCAGTAAACTGCTTATTCCGGTACCGAAACACTAGCCAATAATCAATGATGCTAGATGTCCGGCCCCGGACAACACCTCGTTGAATACAAAAGTTGATCTTCGTACTGTCCAGAAACCTTGACATAACGTGTTCTGATTTTTCTTTTTTTGCAACATGATTTATTATAAATAACTATAATATAAAAAAATATACACATTTTGTGTTTCAGAAGGCTCCTGGGCAGTACACTGCTTATTCCGGTACCGAAACGCTAGCCAATAATTTGCAGATTCTGATTGGTCACATTATAACGAAGTTGGTTAGCAACGCGTCCATACCAACGGAAGTTCAAATCAAAAGTATACGACTACGTCGAAAAAGTCCTTCTACCTTATGTAGCTGAATGTATACTCATTATGTGGATAATTAGTTGTTATTGGAAATAGTTTGATACAGACTATTATATGTATCAAATTTTTTAAAGACAGTAAATTCATGTTCAGTAACTTTGCATCTTATGAAATCCCTCTTGATTACTTTTCAGTTATATAGGGTCAGTCATATTTTGGATAGCTCTGAATACTGTCAAAATCAATGAAAGTCTGCCAGTAGAAAAGTATTTTCATTTAGTAAGTCATTCAAAAAACATTTCACATAGGTCTTCTTTGTATGTAATATTTGTTTCCTATTTTTTTTAATTAAGTCTTAAATGAAGGTCAATTAAAAACATTTCACATGTTTTTTTATTTCATTGTTTTAAGAAAAGATATACTGAGAGTAAAAAGAAACGCAGGGTAAACATTTGAGGTGATTTAAAGTGGTGTGTTTGTTGTTATATACACTATTTTATATGAGTATAAAAACCCCAAAATGTCATTAGATTTTGACCAATAATTCATTAATGATTGAAGCACATTTGACAGTACCCCCCAATATCGCAAAGTGAAATCGACTGACCCGTCCGTATCTCGTATGCCCCCCTCGCGCATCTGTCACAGCCCTTATTCTCTTGTGCATGGAATTCATCAGTGCATTAATCCTTCTCATCTGGACATTGTTCCACTCTTCCAACAATGCTGTCCTTAGTTGGTCGAGTGCAGAGGAGGTTATTCGTACGCCCCCTTATCCTCCTGTCAAGTTTGTCCCACAGATGTTCAATTGGGGACAAATCTGGACTGTACGGCGGCCAGTCAAGTGGGTAAATGTTATGGTTTGCAAGAAAGTCTTGACAAACTCTGACAACAATGGGGCCGGGCATTATCATGCTGGAAAATTAAATGACGCTGTTGAACAAATGGAACTGCAACTGGGCGGAGGATTTCATCCCTATATCTTACGGCGGTTAAATTCCCAGCTACCACAATCAAAGGTGACTTTACTCCGTGAGAAATCCTTCCCCAGATCATAACCGAGCCACCCCCAAACCTATCTCTCTCAAGAACGCAAGCGTTGGCGAAGCTTTCCCAAGACGTCAGTTAACGCAACGTCGACCGTCCGAATGAAAAAGGGTGAACCGGGATCCGTCTCCATTGCCTCATTGGAAATCGTCTGGGAGCATGTGCCGCCAACCAAGCCATACGAGGCGCATGTCCTGCGCGAGTGAGAGGCAGACCAACGTATGGACGAAGTGCTAGCAGACCAACCTCACTCATCGATTCCTGACAATTTTTGGGTGAATGTGGCGATTATGATTGCCTACAGTATTATTAGCGGTTTCAGTGGCAGTAACGTGGCGATCACGCAGGTTGGAAAGACGAATAGACCTGTCTTGACGTCGCGACGTTACGCGCGCCTTACATGTAAACTTACTACAAAATGCTTTCAAACATGTCTGCCAAATTGTTCTTTGAATCAACCAATAAGAAAGCCAGTAAATGATTACTTCCTGTTCCATTTTACAACCGTATTTCTGTTTTTTACGGGCGTAAAATAGAACTCAGTCATTTTGTGATTCATACTGCAACAGCAAAAAATTGAAGTCCATATTTACGGTTGGAATTTTACCGGCCGTTGCAAGACTGTGGAGTAATGTGTATACTAATAGCGAAGTCAGGAAAACCGAAATTTTGCGGTTTGGGGCGTTTTTTCAACTTTTGGACTGATTCACGTACCAAAAGTTGCTAAAACAGTCCGAGTTTTTTTAGCCCCCTCCCAAAAACCCAAAAAATTTTGTTTGTGTAATTACACTTGTGTTATTAGCACCTATCTAAACCCCAAAAGTGCATGTTAATAACCCGCGGCGGTCTTACCTAAGGTCCACCACCATTCAGCAATACAATCTAACCGTGTTTTTTCCCTTTTCCCCCAAAAATTGAAGTCCATATTTACGACCGTAGAAAAATTAGCAGACGTAAAGTTATAAAATGACGCCCGTAATTTTCATCTTTTTCCTGCTTTAAACAAATTCCGGCTGAGTTACGCCTGTAAAACAGATTTTACTGCCCAGTTACGTGTCTTTTCCTGCTACTTTACGGTTGGAATTTTCGTACAGGCGATTGCAAGAGCTTCAAATTTAATTTAAAAAGTGGAAAGTGATGTGTATACCTCAAGAGCAGGGATCAGGAAAACCGAAAATTTGCCGGTCTGGACCGATTTTCAACTTGCTGGACCGATTCACGTAACCAAAAGTTGCTTAAAAATCAGTCCGAGATTTTTTTTTAAAAAGCCATAAAATCGCTCAAATATGACAAAAGAATTGCTTGTGTAATTACACATATCATCTGTGTTATTAGCACCTATCTAATACCCCAATAAACGTGTCATGTTAATAACCCGCGGCGGTCTTTACCTAATTGGTCCAACACACCAATTCTACAATTTGACGAACTTGTCATCATTATTCTGCACGTGTTTTTTGCTTTTTATCACTTTCTCCAAGTGGCACGGAGAAATACACGGTTGAGTAACTTTAGGTACGGGATTGAGTACACAGTGACTAAGATAGTCGTCTGACCGGTTTTCAAAATTTTACGACAAGCATTTAAGAAATTGTTGCATATATTGTTACCCTGCGTTTCTTTTTCCCATAAGTATATGTTTTTGTTTTAGAGCGTAGATATTTTGAATGTATCATTACCTTATTGATCTTTACCAAAATTAATGACCTGGTATTATAGCCAACTGTAGCCAGGTGAGCGATACAGGGCCATCATGGCCCTCTTCTTTTTTAACTCATCGGAACATATTTGTAGTTCGATATATATGATTACTTTACAAAAGTCAAAATTCCTCATATTTTTATTGTACCAAGTTTCTGACATGAAACCCCTACTTTTAAAACCAAACTACCCCTCAATCCTAAAATAATTAATTCAGATTGAACACATTCTAAAGTAACATAAGTGATCAACAGTTTTACTGTTCAGGTATGCAACAAATGCAACCTTTTATCATACAAAAGAATTTAATTTTTAGCTCAACTATTTCGAAGAATAAGGAGGCTATTGCATGGGCGCCAGCATCGGCATCTGCATTGTTTAGGTTTTTTGTGTCATCTTTTCAGAGAAAAGGTGATACATAGGGATCGCTTTGTCAATCCGTCGGTCTGTCACAAAAACTTAACGTTGGCTGTAACTTTACCATTTCTTAAGATTTCTTCATTAAACTTTCAAATTGTATACATAGTTCCCACATTAACAATATTTACCTCCCTTGTTCTGAATTGTCAGCCATTTTGTATGGCATCTTACTTTAAAGTTAATAGGGAATATTCTACTTAACAATTACAAACTAACCAGATTTATAAACATAATTAATATATGATGCTGATATGGGCAGATGACTCAGCAGGTTCAAGAAAATGTGGTTGCCACACATGAATTATCTTGGTATTTTCTTAATTATCACATAATTGAGAAAAATTCCTATTAATGCTTTATCAGTTTTGCCATTCAAAATGGCTGCCAATTCAGAACAAGGGAGGTAAATATTGTGGATGTGGGAACTATGTATTGCTTACCGTATGACAAAAAGGGTCGTGATGCCGCCAAATTTTGTAAGTCAAGGTCATAATTGACAGATGTATGCCCCTTTTTGTACTTAGTTATTGTCATGAAAACTTAATGTCGGCTATAACTTTGCCATTTCTTAAGATTTCTTCATCAAACTTTCAATTTTGTATTGCTTATGACAAAAGGGTGGTGATGATTTTGTAGGTCAAGGTCATATTTTACTTTTATTACTTAGATTTTGTCATGAAATTATTGGTTATTCTGACAAAGTGTAAGAGGGTGACAAAAGTGTTCTACTGAACACCCATCTAGAATAAATACTAATATCTTCTATTCCGGCCCCGGCCATCCAACATATTTACTTCAAACTTGGCATTACTTACGATCATGATGTACCCTTCTACCTCTCCCTCCGCCACCCACCCCGAAAAGAAACTTCTAATCCTTTTTTTAAAGTTTGACCTCAATTCTTACACATTTACAAAATAGAGCTTAGATATTTAGCATGTGGCATTTCCTAGTGGCCCTCTGCCAAAATTTCTGTTCAATTTATGACCGGAGTCAAAACTGACCCTGCACCGGTGTCACATGTTTTTACATAGGCTTATGTAGGAAAAACATTTTAAAAATCTTCTCTGAAACCACAAGGCCTAAAGCTAAGATATTTAGCATGCGGCATTACCTAGGGGACCTCTACCAAGACTGTTCAAATTATGATCCCCCTGGTCAAAATTAATCCCATCAGGGGCTCACTGGATGGCTCTTCTGTTTTTTATAGAAAAACTAAAAACGGATTAATCATTCTTTTGTTATTGATTCAGTATACAGTCGAACTTGCCCATGCGACCACGTGTATTAAGCGACCTTTGTCTTAAGCGACTGCTTTTGAATCCCCCCCGAGTGTTTCTACACTGTTTTGCTATTGCATTAAGCGACTTTTGTGTAACGCGACCAGCGACCAGTAGTTAGCGACCAATAATCGGTCTTTTGTTTGTATTAGGCGAACATTTTATGTGCAAACAGATCATTTCTATGGAAACTGACCGCTTTAAAGTTGCATTTGACATTCCAATTAGGCACGGAGATGCCAAATCTCGTATGGATTTTCATCCATCCTTATGTCCGCATGTGTTAATTGTCGGGTATTTACCGACTTTCGGTACTTTCAAGTAAAAACTATTTTGCTATTTTTGGAAAATAACCACCTGACATAAGTACGATTTATGGGAAAAGTTTGCCGTCTCCGGTGATGCTTTGTATTAAGAGACCATTTTATTAAGCTACCAGTTTTTGTCTTTCCCTTGAGCGGTCTCTTAATACAAGTTTGACTGTATATACATATTGTAGAACAAGTACTTGCAGCTTACATTAACTACCCCAATGAGTGCTTCCTGGGGCTCTGACAAATACTCGCTCAGAATCAGGGATCAGGAAAACCGAAAATTTGCAGGTCTGGACCGATTTTCAACTTGCTGGACCGGTTCACGTAACCAAAAGTTGCTTAAAAATCGGTCCGAGATTTTTTTTTAAAAAGCCATAAAATCGCTCAAATATGTCAAAAGAATTGCTTGTGTAATTACACATATCATCTGCGTTATTAGCACCTATCTAATACCCCAATAAACGTGTCATGTTAATAACCCGCGGCGGTCTTTACCTAATTGGTCCAACACATCAATTCTACAATACCTCGGGCGTCGCTAACACGTTATTGATTAAAGGATTTTATTAATGTGTTGTTTGTTTGTTTGTAATTGTGCTTATTAGGTCCACCAACCCCGTTCGAGGTATAGTCGGTACGACCCGTAATTAATGTGTTAGCAGCTCCGATTGACTTTATGCCGGACCGATTGTCTTTAGGCCGCTAATCTTTACCTACCTTTGAAATGCCTTCAATGCCTTTCGAATTATTGTTGAAATAGCACAACGCAACATATTTGCGATGTTCAAAAATCAAATGACCGAAATGGCAAATCGGCTCATGGTAATCGGGAGAATAATAACGGGAACCCGAAAGAAACAAATAACTGGACTGGCAACCGGTAGTCAATGTTTCCGAAAGTCGGAAGGGCAAGCCGACATATAATGTTAATCGGACTGGCGACCCGAGAACATAAAAAATATTAGAAACGAAACCATACGACAAAAATTTAATGCATGGATTATTACAAAACTTTGTGGGGGTGACTTTGAACGTAATCAGTTCTAATCGAAATTGAATACACTTTCAATGATAAAATCACATGGAAATTATTATATTTATTTATGAAAACTGGCTCGATATTTTTCTTTATTACTTAGAAATTCCGTTTCTTATTTTTTTATGGCGAAAACGATGTAAAGTTTATCCCTTAGAAAATGGAACGCTCCACTGAACGGCGCTTTATTTTATCGACTCGTGAGATTTACTAATCAATAATGAAAGAAGATAAACATTTTCGTTTTTGGAAACATTTTGGAATCAAAAGGAGGGAATGAAATACTTTTACCGTTCCATGATCATGCACAACAATGGAAAGCTGGTTGAAAAATATATAAATAACAAAAAAATAATATTTTTTTGCGTTTTTGTGATTTTTATGGGGGCGGGGGTGACGATGTACCCTCGGCTTGTCGGGACCGATTGAGATTTCAAATATCCCTGCTCAGAATGAATTGTTTTGAAGGTCACAGAAAACAATGCCACTACCAGGATGAGAACCCACGACCTCCTGGTTAGCAGTCCAATGCTCTACCCCTACGCCACAGCGCCTCTACAAAATGGGAATCAATACCGTAGTTAAAGTGTGGAGGCAGTCAAATACCAGCATTGGATAACGGACAGAATCCTATCCAAAGGGAAGGAAACTTGTATCGTTGCAGCCCTAGTTACTCTTAGTTTACCCAAATTGATGCAGACAAGAACATAACAGTTCAATTACTAAATGCAGTCTATATATGTCTTGATTTCATATACAGTGCCACAGATTTCTAGAAGAACATTACTGGTTACGGTCCTAATATTGTGATGTCAATGTTGGTGAAAGAACGAAAAAGATAAACGGTACCAGTAAGAATCAAAGCACTGAAAGTACTGGTAGAGCGATGACTTTAAACAACAGGAGAGGTAGAAAAAGCACATCAACCATTCCCTAGTTCTCTAGCACAGTAGCTTGTCATTTTGTAAAAGTATAACACAATGTCTCTAGATTTTTCATTAATAAGAATCAAGCCAGATCCTTATTCTCTATTCATTTCAAAACAAATACTGTTTGTAGGTAGGACAAATGTAAGCAGTCATGTGTTCATATAACAGGAACAAAATCCATGTGGAGCTATAACTGAAGTCCGCCTCCGTGGTGAAGTGGTTAGAGTTGATGACTTGAAATCACTGTAACCTCTCACAGTTTGAGCTCTGCTTCAAGCCATGTCTCATTATGAGAGAAAGTTGGCAGTTTCTTACTGAGAATAGGAATCTGGTACTGGTTCTTCCCAGAAACAATGGTTCGTTGAACCGTTAAAATGACCAAACTATGTTGGAACAGGCTTAAGATTCTTATAACAAGCTATCACTAAATATAGTCTCAGACCTTTGACCCTTAATTGTGACCTTGATCTTAAGCTGGCACAGTTCAAACATGTGTTACGTGTCACATTAACACTCTGAAGATTTGACCTTAGTTTAATTTTAATCTTACAAAAGGTCAAGGCGGTTAACTCTAATAAGCTTTGACCCCCAAAATGTGACCTAGGCAACATTTCAACCTAGCCTTCAAGAAAATCATTCAAAAGTTTGAGAAATATAGTCTCATGACCTTTGACCTTAACTTAAGTGGTTGAAATATGTGTTCTGTATGTCATCTTGAGTTACGGTACACATTTGTTCATGGAAATCCTTCAAATTGAGGCGACACTAAAAACCAATGACCCCTATTAAAGTGTGACCTTAAGCCAATGGGCTTGGAATATAAGTTCTTTAAGTCATCTTGAAAAGATGAACATTTGACCCAAATTTTAAGATTTTAAACTTTAAGGGGTTGAGGACATAATGGAACTGACATAAAATCAGCCGTCAGATTGACTGATCAATATACAAATGACTGACCGACCGACTGACTGACCAGCTGACTCCTATATACCCCCAAACTTTGTTTGTTGGGAGATAATAAACTTACTGCTGCGGTTTAAAACTAACACTTCCTTGCAATGAATTTGCTTGTTCCTGTGATTCATGCAGACCTAAAACCTGTTCTTATCTGGCACCTGCATTTAACAGGAAACCAAATTATGCAACAGTTTTTTAGCCTTAAAAGCTAGGTAAGACATGAATAAGAATGAATATCATCTTATTTAAAATTAGTCTATATTAAATTTGTGCATAACTTATAATATTGCAAAGCTTCTCAGTGTACCGGTAGCTAAATAATAAAATCAAATTTCTCAATTTTTATTTAAAACTTTTGCCTGGAAATCATACAATGAGACAGCTGCTTTTTTTAATTTTTACTTTTTAAGTTTAATGAGCATGTATAATAATTATAATCTTAATAAAACAGCTAGTACACTTTATGCGAAATTTCATGATTTTCAATTTGCCACAGGTTAATAGCAAGTGGAAATACCAAGTTCAGACTTTACTTCTGACAGATATTCAAATATTCAGGCGTTTTTAAACATTAATAAATTTAAAGAACAACTGAACATGTAAACTAACACTGCCAATTAGCTTCATGAGAAACGGAAAATTCATACTCAAGGTAACATAATGCTAGTAGTCAGTGTCTTGAATTGTATGCAGTATTTACTTATTGTAGGAATCAGTTATTAATTTGAAAAGACTTTCACAAAACTAAAACTAAAAAATGTAAGAACCCTTCTAAGTGTACACAGATACAGTTGTCAAGAATGTGTCTTTTTGAAGTTGAACAGATACTACTGTTTATAGCTCTCTATGTAAGCATTAAAGTGCTTTGATAACTAAGACAAGTTTTACTGAACCCTAATTTCCTAACAAATTATGAACTGCATGCTTTTGTTGCATATCTGGGAAACCTATTGCTACCGCCTCAGTGGTCAAGCTGACTTGAAATCACTAAGACCTCTCATTGACAGCAGGCCATGGGTTCAAGTCCTGCTACTGATCATGGTTCTTAAGCAGGACAGGGCTCTGTAACAGATCAGAATAGAATAAACTTTATTTCCAGTCAGGGGTCAATTGCCGTGGCATGTTAATCACAGAGTAAATACTTAACAAATAAATATAGTAATGTAAACAAGGCTTATTGGTATTGGCATAACACATTTAAGAAGGCCCGACCTGGGCAGTATATATGAGATGGTAGGTAGCCGTGGATTTTCTCCGGGTTCTTCCAGCAGTAAGGTATGTCACTATATAGTATATATGCCAACACCTGTGCAGTGAATTCAAAAGGTTTGCATAACCTTTGTTTCTATTTGTTGTTTTATCTTGCAACTTTTAATAAGGTTATTATTTTTTTTTAAACCCAACTTAATTGACTCTTCTCTTTATTGGGTCATCCATCCAAATACTGAATTACAGGCATTTCAGCCCCATGTCATTTCATAACTGAATAATTATGATGCTTGCATTTCAAAATAGGAGAATAAGAAAATATCAATTATATCTTTAATAAGAATTTTAAGTTTTTCCAGGAAAAAAATTATGATATTAATGATATTAATACTTTCATCAGTTTGATATTTTTCATTAAATTATTTTAGTATTTCCACTTAATCCATCACATTTCATTTAATATTTTCACTTTAAAGCTATTTCTCCTAATTCTTGATGCCCATTTTCAATCATTGTTATATTAAACAAGTAAAAATACAACTCCGTGGTCCAGTGATTTACGCTGTGGACTACCAATCCAGATGTCTCTGGTTCGAATTCCGACCGGGGTACCTGAAACTGCATAAACGCTTTTCAGTGTTTTCCAACCCATATGTTTGAGTTTTTACCGTTGATATCCATATGATCAACACCCACAGAGTTTTAGTTAATTTAGCTTTCAGGGGATAGTGCAAGATACAGAACATGTGCCATGCTAGAGACACCCCTGTTTCTTTAACATGCCCAGTGTACAGCACAGATACATGAGACCTCAGGTTGTAGGTCTTATCCGTAAAACCATTAGTTATGTTAGTGGAGGAGCTGGGGATTGAGCCTGCGATCCCTGGATAACATTGGTCAAGTGCGTTACCACTGAACCACTGATCTGCCCTTTTCCCACCTATCTACAGATGAACTGGTTTAAAACGCAGAGGTTATGTAGTCTAGGTGTGATGGTCGAGTGGTTAACGGTCTAGACTACCAATCCGTAGGTCCCCAGTTTGAGTCCCAGCCGGGGCAGTAGAAATTTCATGAAAATCTTTCCAGTGCTATATACACCGGGCATGTATAAGAACAGAAGGGTTTATTCGTAAAAGAGCTAGGGTCTGGTACCCGGATTCCATTGTATCTGCATCTGTCTCTCTTCTGCGCCTGTCAGGGGTCTTGGCAAGTTCACAGGGAGAAGTTCCATGGTAGGCCAGGACTATTAAACAGTCTAAGAAAAAATATAGAAATCTAGTCTTGCGTGTATCTGTGCTGTATACTGGATGCATCAAAGCACCACCAGAGTCCGGTATCCATATTCCCTTGTATGCATCTGTTTCTTCAGCCTGTTTCACCTAAGGAGAACTCCCAGGGTCGACTGGGACTCTAAACAATCTAATGACTACTACAGGGTCAAAGTCATATGTACTGACTGCTCAACTGTGTTATATTGTCAATGTTATATGGTCAACTGTTGATAATTGGATATTGTAATTTAAATACTCTGGGTATTCCTTAATTGTATTTTCTTACTGTATGTGGATCACTGGTTGTTAGTACCGATTGACCAAGCGTAGTTTTTAAACTACTTTTGTTTTCAAGTACAGCAAACAAAAATAAAATTTTCAGTTGAAGTAGATATCTATTCTAGATAATATTATAATCAGGTCTGAGAAAATTATTGATTGAAAAGATATATATAATAATCAAATAGAACTTTAAAGAAGTTATAAATACTTTTCCGTTTATATTCTTTGCGGGACTTAAGCAACCGCAACGTCTGCAAACATACTAGACGTAATAATTTCATCCTTCCAAATAAAAACAAAAACTTATGTCACCGCCACTACCGGTACCCTAATCATAACAAGGTTTCGAATCTGGCCTGAGAATAATTGAGTGAAAAGATACAGATCTATATAATTGAATAGAACTTTAAAGAAGTAATATTTTTTTGTTTGGACTTAGGCGACCGCATCGTCCGCAAACATGTCTGGAGTAATAATTTCATCCTTCCAACTAAAAACAAAAACGTATGTCACCGCCACAACCCTATAATAACAAGGTTTCGAATTGAGATAGGTACACATATACATGTGTATTGTTTCATCTCATGCATGATTTTATCGAATGGCTTGTATAAACTTACAGAACTTTTTACTACAGATGCGGAGGCATATGAGAATCATGTTGTACTTTGGTCAAAGGTAAAATTTCTGGATTTTCTGGTATACTGTTAACTATAGAGCGATGATGACGTCATCGCTCTAAAAACAGTGATACAAAGTATCACAGCTGGCCCACAAACAAAACTGACATGTAAATATTCTAGAAATTGGTGATGATTGATGTTGAGGCATGGCCCCAAAAGAACTCAAGGAAACCAATTCTGGTTGTACAAGCAAAACCTGACACGACTACTGACTGACCTGTAGTATCGAAATTTTACTGTTATCGAATAATATGTATACAGTATGTCTTATTAACATTATCCTTATAAGTTTGACATGAATGAAGCTTCCTATGATTATTTGGCGTAAAACATTTAAAAATGGTTTAAAGTCTTAAAATGATAAGTAAAACAGAAGAAAAAAGTTTTTAAAAAATATTGTATTAGATGGGTTTCAAACTCGTGTCCGTTACAGTAAGTCAGCACAGATTCAAAAAGCTAACACCTCTACCAATTACTCTATGGCCGCCGGCTATAGCCTTATGGGTAAAAAACGCGTTGTTATCTATTCTTATGTTAAAGCATTGACAGTGTTTACGATTAATTAGAAATTTAAAGAACAATAACAAAATAATATTATTCTATTCTGAAATGTTTTGAAATTATTTAGATCTATTACTATTTAATTTTGAAAAAACAGAAGACGGTATAATGCCTACAGTTACTGTATAAATAGAACTACTTGTTCGTATGTTGTTCATTCAGCCATAAGGCCGCTACACTCTGTTAACATTGGATCGATTTTAACAATAAATAAAACAAGAGAGCAAGCTGGACTACTGTGGGTTTTTGCTAATAAAACAAAACTTTTATCAGTATAATAGCAAAATAAAATTCTGCTATTAAGTATAAACTAGGAAAGTTGAATCATAAAAAAAGTCAAAATCTATCACTATATATTTAATTTTTGGTAAATTAATTGTTTGATACAAAATGTACCCCTGAACACTATTGCTAAGTTTGATATAACTACCATAAGTGGTTACTGAGATATGTGCATGATAGTACCTTGCATGCAAAACTTTAACCAAATTTTCAAAGTCAAACAAGGGCCATAATTTGCACTAAATTTAAACAAGAGTTATCTGTCTTGTCTGTGTGACACCCCTTAAGACATTAACAAAGTTTCAAGTCAATATCATAAGTGGTTACTGAGATATGTGCATGATAGTACCTAGCAGGCAAAACTTTAACCAAATTTTCAAAGTCAAACAAGGGCCATAATTTGTATCAAATTTATACAAGAGTTATCTGACTTGACTGTGTGACACCCCTTAACACATTAACAAAGTTCAAGTCAATATCATAAGTGATTACTGAGATATGTGCATGATAGTACCTAGCAGGCAAAACTTTAACCAAAGAAGCAACGCCGACGCCGACGCACAAGTGACTGTAATAGCTCTCCATATTCTCCGAATAGTCGAGCTAAAAATAATGCTACTGCATTTTGAAACATTGAGCCTCAATGTGTTATTGGTATATAATGTAAATAAAACAATCCATCCCATTTGAGAGATGGGGCCGAAGTGTCATGTGGCCGAAACGTCAATTGGGCGGAAACGTCAATGGGGCCGAAACTTCAGGGTCGAAATGTCTTTGGGGCCGAAATGTCATGTGGCAGAAATGTCGTGGGGCCGAAATGTCTGTTCTAAACAGTGATCCGCCATCCCAAAAATAGTTTTGTCACGTGATATACATCACAATCTGTTTGGCAAAGAAATTACTCCACTTCGAACTGTTTGTTCAGGTTCGAACTATTTGTTTCAGCGGAGTTGCTTGTGTTTTTAGGAACCTCGTATCATACTCATTGTCTCGTTTGTTCAGTCCGAGTCGGCGGTTTGTCGACAACAGTCCCAAAAATGGATCTGAATGGGATTTGAACTACACTTGTAAAATTAAACTTATTAACTTATCTACTATACCATGGTTACTGACTAGAATAGTGAGGGAAAACATAGGCTGATATTATATTGTATATAAGGAAAAAGTGTTTTCGTAAAAATTAATTCAATCAGCATGCATTTTCTCTCTCCAGATGGAATTATACTTAACGGCATTGTTGATATCGCTTGTATAAAGGCAGAACTTTTTTTTTTTAGAAAGAGTTGAACTCAAAGACATTTTTTCAAGAAACAGACAAAAAATGATCGCTCCTTCCACATAAAATTAGCTAAGAGCATTCCCTAATATAGACACAGCGTCAATTATAATGCTAAAATTATCAGAAACACATATTTCTATGACGTTGGTACACTGAGCAAAATTCAAACAGAAAGAAAAAGACGTTTTATCCAGTACTTTGATCCACAGTCTTTGTTGATAAATCCTGTAGCAAAGATACCAGTATATTTCTTGTTGCATAATTGCAAAATATTTCATCACCAATGTTTCTTAAACTTTTACCACATGCTTTGCATGTGATCTCGTCCCCCATGATCCTCAAAATTTGACCACATAGCATCAAACAGTCACTACTTTTTGTATCATTTTGCACTGGTATATCTACACATATCTTTTCATTAGTGTCGTCTCGTGATTCTTTATCGTCATCCTCTACATCACTGGATTGAGCTAAATCATTGTTTGGATCTGGCTCTGCTTGATCCGACTTCAGCTCATGGACATGCTCCTTTAGAAGTTGTTCAAACTGTGTTAGCTTTTCTCTGATGTCTGCCATATTGATAATGCAATCTGAAAAATATGCAAATTTACTTTATATAACAGGCACAGGTAGGGAGCGTAAGCTATCTGTGGTTTATCGATAAAAGACCTGTCACCTTATGTGTAAGTTTTAGTCGTTGATACCAGATAATCCATAAGACCAACGTCCCCAGAAGAGGTTAGTTATTTTAGGTTTTTGGAGGATAGTGCAAGATACAGAAAGCGTCCCAATTCCAGAGACACCCCTGGTTCTTTTACATGCCAGGTGTATAGCACACATACATGATGGGACCTTAGTTTTAAGTCTCATCAGAAAGACTGTTAGTAATTTTAGTTGGTCAGCCCCTGGAATCTAACCCACGACCCCGAGATTACAAGTCTCATGCTCTACCTATTGAGCTTACCGGGCTGACTACCTGTCACCTTGTAAACGGGCCCAGTTTAAATCGGGCATGAACACGTGTCTTTTGTGTTAAAGCACGGCCCAAAATGTAACAATGTCACGACGGTGTTTTTTTCTTAATCCCGGGAGATTTTTTTCAGCATTAACCCCGCCATGAAGATTGCTTTCCTCGGTTATATAGTACCAGGGTCCGTATATTACAGTTTCATAACCCTGTAATATACGGACCCTGATAGTACTGTAAATAAAATGTTAAAACTTTTCTGTAATTCCTGACCAACTGATTGACGCCGATTGGCGTCAGTATTGAATAGGTTTCAATTTTGGACCATGGGGTTGCATAATCGAATAGGGAGCAGCCGACATTATTATTGTAAATCTAAACTATGTTCTTTGTATGAAAAATGACTTTTATGAATCATTAAATTGTATTAAGTCATTAAAAAACAATACAATACAAAATACACATGTCTCCTTCCCTTATTTCAAAACTTTGGACACATTTAATGAGTATTTAATAACTTTTCCACAAACTCGTAGACCACGGGTTTTTTATAGCTTTGTTTACGGACCTTACGACCCGATTCATCAAAGCTCAGAAAAAAAGATTCGGAAGATGTTTTGCTATCTTAAAACACTCAGATAATAGAATACATGGCGCCAACGTGAAAAATCAATGAAAACTCATTTTAATTACTACATATTAGACTTTAATATTGAAACTGTAAAGAAAAACCGTTCACCCAACTATGCAATACGTAAGCTTTCTATTGTCACAATATATGCATCATTGAAAAGCTTACGATCTAAGCTTTCTTATTATAATTTTTTTTCCAAGATTATTCGATGCATGATAATTTTACCCACTGACAAGAAAGTTTTACAGAAAAAGTATTTTTAATATTTTTTATTGTTTTATTTTATTTTTTAAATCTTTTAATTTATTCCCTAATGTGGTGCATGATTTCAAATGGTCATGGTCTATTTTGACTGATAAAATATTTGAAACCAGTCTACGGAGGGTGAATCATAATTTATTTTTAGAACTCACGTAATGTAAACAATAAAGCTATCCGCTCTGTTGTAACGCAAGGTCGCACGACTTTACAGTTTTAAACGGGGCTATTTTCCGTCTATTTTTATCGATTTTTATCGAGTAAATGTTACCGACTGTAACTTCTATGTAAAATACCCTATATATGGTCCGGTTTAACAACTGATTAAATGTGTGTGGTGAAATAAAATGTATCAAATTGCATATAATAAGAAAGCTTAGATCGTAAGCTTTTCAATGATGCATATATTGTGACAATATCACAAGAAACCATGTTAGACGGACAGATTACAAATAGCTTATTGACGCCGCCGTTGAACGGCGGCGTCAGTATTGAATAGGTTTCAAATTTGTACCATGGGGTTGCATAATCGAATAGGGAGCAGCCAACATTATTATTGTAAATCTAAACTATGTTCTATGTATGAAAAATGACTTTTATGAATCATTAAATTGTATTAAGTCATTAAAAAAAACAATACAATACAAAATACACATGTCTCCTTCCCTTATTTCAAAACTTTGGACACATTTAATGAGTATTTAATAACTTTTCCACAAACTCGTAGACCACGGGTTTTTTTATAGCTTTGTTTACGGACCTTACGACCCGATTCATCAAAGCTCAGAAAAAAACACTCGGAAGATGTTTTGCTATCTTAAAACATTCAGATAATAGAATACATGGCGCCAACGTGAAAAATCAATGAAAACCCATTTTAATTACTACATATTAGACAATAATATTGAAACTGTAAAGAAAAACCGTTCACCCAACTATGCAATACGTAGGGCCCTAACGGAATTCCATTCCATCATTTGTAAACAAAAACAATAATCAGCCAATGGAAGTTCTGTAAAATTTATACGTCACAGCATAATTAATCATGTGGATATCGTCTTTTTCCGCCATATTGCTGGAGTGTATATGCTTCGGGAATAGAAAGAAAGAAAAATACACATTACCAGCTACAGGGAGGGAGGGGCAGGTATATCTGTTTTACAGATAGTTCTTTTTCACAATATTTAGACCCGGTGTAAATTATATTTGCACAGGTTTTTGCCTCTGCTTCCTATTAACCGACCTGTAGTCAGTGAAATTGTGGGAGGAGCCATGGTTATAAATAGTTTTGTGTATCAGTTCCTTGGTATCTAAAAATAGCCAGTGTAAAATTAGCATCCGAAAATAATTAATGTTGTGAGAAAAGAGGTATTTAATTATCACAATAGACAAACAATATGGAAGTTACATAAGGGTTTAGTATTATGCTAATTACTAATAAAAACTTTATTTTTATAAATCAGTTTCATAAACAAAAAGGATATACAGCTAAATACACAGAGGCACGGACCGGTATTACTGATTACCGAAAACAACTTTTTACCGGAAACAACCAAAAACAAATGAGATTACCGGAAACAAGTCTTAATTCTATAGTTTTTTTATGTTGAATACACTTTTTATTATTCTAAATGATAAAAATTAATGTATTTGTTGAATATGTGTAATTTTAGAATGATACGTTAGATTTTAAGCGAATTAGTTCAATGTAACTTAGTGTGTACTTTATGTTGTAACGATTACCTCCCTTAGACGGTATTAAAACCCAAAATCATTGCAATCACGGACCTATATACACATGTGTATAGGTCCGTGTTGAAATGAAAGATCTTTATTAGAAAAAAGTATTACTTTTCTTTTTTGGTATTTAAATAGTTCGATAAATTTTAGCGTTATTTTTTGTTCAAGTTCTTTAACAGTTTAACAACTTATCTGCATTTCCAGTTACGAAAATTCCCACGAGTGAATGAAAATAAAAAACAGAAACTAGAAAATCATTTAAAATCTTTTTATTTGCATTTTTCATTACAAGGATGAATAAAAACATATAATATAATTAACATAATGTGTATATAGGTCCGTGACAGAGGTAATGATCATTTTATGTAGTAAAAAAGGGTTCGCTGATGTTTACCACGCACATTTTATATAGAAACCTGCCCCAGTGCCCATCTCCCAGCCATGCTTCAAAAACATGCGCTGCGTCTTTGATGCCTTGTTTTCTATTGATTATAAGCGTAATTCAGTCAGTTTATCCGAAATTCAAGGGAGATAACTCTTAACTTCACTCGATACGCTTCGGATATCAAGGCTGTACAGTCTCAAAGTATTAACTTGGAGCATCCCTTCTGAAGCTGTTATTCGAAAACGGTCCGATATGTGTATGTTATACTCGCGATGTTTTCACAAAACTTTGATTCAGCTGGGTCATTTTCAAGAAAACAGAAACAGAAAATACAAACTAAGCTATTTCAGTTGTCGGTGTAATACTTATGGATATATATTTCTTTTAAATATTACGCAACTGTATTTTACGAAAATTGAAATGAATCACGTCTTGAAGTGGTCATATTTTGATGGGTGAACTTTTTTATTATATATTCTTTATCACAATCTATGTAACATGTTAATGCTCAAGTATTATTATTTTTGTATTCCTGTTACAAATAAAAAAATATTACAATTCCTTTGCTCTTGTTCAATTCTTTAGCGGCGACCTTTGATGCTTTGCATCAATGGTTTTCTTGTTTCTTCTTACTTGCGTGAAAATGCGATTAAAACGGTGAGAAAACAAATCTACCATGTCAATTAAGTTGTGGATAAGGAAATCCCATTCTCATGTATATCAGCGTTATTTTACAGCAAATAAAGGTCTGTCGTTATTCTTTAAAGCATCCTTTTTCAATGTTAAAAGTGATCACGATGCTTTAATATTACATTGTGTATTTTCAACCTTTGTCTTCTTCGTAGTACACTGTCATTCGATGTAGTTTATGTTGATCTCTGCATTAGATAATAACATAGTTATATACAATTTTCACTATGGAAAAAATACAGACGGGGATAACACATCTTTGATAATGATTAAACTCATGTTACTAGCCTAACTATACGTTTGTTTGTAATTGTGCTAATTAGGTCCACCATCCTCTAAAGAGACTATAGTCGGTACGACCCGTCCTAACTATACGATTACCAAGGTAATAATTTAAATGTAAAAAATGTAAAGATACACATTTCACAAAGTTGAACAATTTCAAACAGTTAGAAAAACGTTGATATGGAAAATAATCGAATAGAAGTAATAGTTGACCTTCGACGCGCGAAAATGTACCTTTGGACATTTGTTATAATTGATAAATAAACCCATAAAATTAAATTTTTTGTCACCCTCTTTAAATGCAAAACCAATGTTTAAAACTGATAACCACTATATTTTCCTCAACAGAAACATAAATATTGGCATTTCATGTCATTTCAGCTCTTGGGTTACTTACATGAAAAATATCCAATTTTAGTGCAAGTTTTCCTGACAAAGTCAAATGATGAAATTATTCAAACTGGCACTTATTTACTAGTTCAATGTCTGCTCCAGATGCTCGACCATAGAAATAGTTGAACAGTTCTTTCAATCTTACACATCAACAGTTTATTACACATCACTAAATTGTGAAGTCCACATGCTTGAGTTATGGTTTAAGGTAGAGCACTATTGTCTTTAGTGGGTGGGGTGCATGGTTATATTCAATTCTTATTTTGTCTTATTTTGTTAAATGTCATTCAAAAGTTATGGGATATGCCGATAAGGTTGATTGTATTGTGCAAATTAATTCGGATTTAACGTCGCACCCAACAGCTAAGGTCATATTGCAACTTCCGGTGCCAATTCCCTGTATCATAATTTGGGGGTCATTTAGAAACTCCGAGGGTCATACCCTTTATTGTAAAAAAATAAAAGGCATGACTATGTGTTAAAGAAGTTTTATTCAGTTTACTTCTGTAAAACTGCATGTGATACATCACAAAATGGTGGGTAATCAAAGGGTTGGCAAGACAACAGGTGTTTCTCTTTGGATGCTTTCCATTTTGTCACTGCATCTCAAAAGTCAAATTTGTCCACAAAGCGAATTTTTCATAAGTGCATTCAACCATAGACATTAAACTTGGATATTATTTGGCACACTTAAACCCCTTTCAATAGTGACAGCTGATCGAAATGACTACAAAATGATCATTAAAATCACTCAGAAAGACGTTTTTGTTTGCCGTATTAAGGTTCGTCGACCATCTCTTGTTGTGCGTCTACGATCTATGATGACGGTATCATAGGAATCAACACACACAAAAACGCAATGGTACAAAATGCGGGTCGATCCGAAATCAGACGACAACGACGACGCAATAGGGTCAAAATTAGACATATCCCATACAGGAACAATTTATCTTGCATTTCGAAGCGTTTTGAGAGGTTTTGAAATGTTTTTTTTGTAGTAATTTGATCATACACACTTTAATTGCGTCATAGAAAACGCTCTTTGCTATTTCTGTTGCGTCATTGACAAAATGAGTGCGTCAAACCCGCAGAAAACGCGCTCTCGCGGAAACACTGAATTTAGTGTATCCATAGCAGCGATACGTATTTCACGGGTCTTACATTTCTCATGTCACACCGGTCTGACAATAAAAACCGCGTAGGAAAATAGTTCTATACAGAACAGATACCTCGTTGATTTAAGTTACAAATTATAAGAACAACAATATAATATTATGCTATTCTGTAATGTTTTGATATTATTTAGATCTGTTACTATATAATTTTTAAAACAGAGGACATTAATATAGAACTTCTTTTCGGTCGTATTCGACAAAAATTTGTGTTAAGAGTTCGGCCGTAAGGGTCTCAATACTCTGTTTACTTTGGATACGATTGAATAAATTCAATCGATCCAAAAAGAGTGACACCGATGAGTGTCTACAAAAATTTTCCCGAGACCTTCATATGCAGCTCTCCGAAAGAGTACAAAAGTTATTCTTTCGCGATTTTATTTGTACTCAGATATACAAGTTATTACACACATGAAGTAAATTCCGTGAATTTCTTGTGATTTCACCAACTTGCGCGCAGCGGTCACACTGACGACAATGTCATGTACATTGTAACGTTCTAGTTGGAAACAAAATGTCCGTGTCAAAAGCATTCGGTTTTTAATCACACATAGTTTGTCGTTTTCCCGTCGTTTTATTGTAATGAAATTCGTTAGTATATATTTTCTTTTTATTTAATGTTTTCGAGTGAATTATAGAGTTTTCTCAGTGAAATAAAAGTGATAATCCACAGTTTTGAAACAGTGGATTACCATTTTTATTTTTCACTGTTTTTGCAATCTTCTACCCGGATTTACGTCAAAAAGTATACCGAGCGTAATTAATGCTGGAAACCATGCGACGATGACGTCGTTAAAATGACGTCATTTGCGCTATGTTTTTTGATGACGTTTCCCGCGATTTTCGTTATTTTATAGAAACAAACTCGTTAAAAGTAGAGTTTTAACCATAAAATAAACAGAAAAATTGTTGGTATCGGTGTAATATCACGTTAATTTCACTCGTGAACACCAAAAGTTGTCATTTTCACTCGTGGCTGCGCCACTCGTGAAAATATCACTTTTGGTGCCCACTCGGTGAAATTATAACGTGATCTTACACCGAAACCAACAATTATCCTCTATATCATTGATTGTATGTTTTTACATCAAAACGTAAAGTAATCAAAGCGCTGTGAGCGCTGAAGGCCTGGGGGCTATAGGTTAACTCCCCGAAAAACAACTTTTGACCTACGTGTTCTGCGTTGAATCTTACCTAAAGCGCGGGTCGAAATGTGCAGAGGACGAAATTCAATATATGGCACAGAATGAATGATTCACAAATATATGGGTGACAGGGAAGTTTGTTTTATTATGAAATGTACGTTAAATGAAAAATAATCACATAGTCAACATTATAAAATGTTTAAGCCAGTACAAATAATTCGATCTGCGCTTTGTACAACTTCAAGCGATATGATCTGATGATGTGGATCGAAAATTATTGTGTACCAATGACAAGACCTTGAAACAGAAATAAACAAAGCAATACCAGCAATGAAATATAAATACAGTACTGTACAATGTGTATAACAGAGGAAACCAAAAATGATTCTGGGTTACCTTGTAGTTGTAATCAGTGAAACCGTTCACTGGGCCTCGACATGCAGCGTCCTCGATAAATGGCGGGTGATTTGGATCACGTTAGTTCCTTCTCGGGAATGTACGTAAATTATATCTTTTTTTAGAGACATTTATTTTTAGGTAAATATATATGTAATCGTTCCTAAATAACAAAGTTGTCAATGAAATAACATCGGAAATTTAAAAATCAAACTACAAACTCTTATATCGAGCTTCGTACGTTTTCGTAAATTTCCGTAAATATCCGTACTTTTCCGTGATATGCATATGATTATCTTCCGTAATCAGCTAACAGCGCATTAATTTCTAAAACAGAAAAAAGTGTGTAATGCAGCCCGTAAGCTATATACCTTCCTGCAGTCGTTTGAAGTTTTATGTACTATTTTTATTTGTAACATGTTCTTATCATATGCGGCATTCAAACAGAAGATTGATCTGGTCTGTCTTGCACTACTTTCGCATAGCGCATGTTTACAGTTGTTATTCGCACATAGCACGGCTAAAATTCTTGCAGGGTTTGAAATGTGGTATACTAACTTAGGCCTTGGGGACTTTCAGTCCCCAGGCCAAAAATATATAGTTAGTTAAAGCGTGATAACATGGTCTCGCCGTGATTCTATCAAGTTTGGTCAATGAACATTCACAAATTTCCATAATTTCATCATGTATAATACATGTACATGTTAATGAAATAAACAAATTGTATACGAGATAAAATTACCCGTCTGTCATGTCTGTCGTTTCATTTTCCCGAAAATAAAAGGATAGGAGAAGCAATAGGCTTTGAAAGTAAAATCCGAATTCACAAAAGAAAAGTTTCGTGTTCACTGTCGGGCTGGCATTACATGTAAACTGGAAATATTGATTTCACGGAGAAAAAAAATCAATTTTGAACAAGTTAAGATTTCGGCAGGCAGGTAAATTTGTCAGAAGCCGAATACGACATAAGTGTTTGATTATATAACAAGTGCTGCGAATCAAATTATCAATTTCGGAAAGATATTTTATTCTCATTTTGGCGAAACATGGACAGTTCGATGTGAAAAAGGCATTTTATGAAAAAATGGCGTACTGCACTTTCAATGAAAATTAAACAGCTAATACTGTTTGTTATATCTTAAAGCACTGAATTGTACATACATGTACAAATATTGTCATACGCATGAAGACAATTCAAACAAGGCTTGAGAATATGTACCCAAAACTGTGCTTCTCGGTTTTATTTTTAAAAAAGTATATAATGACTTCAGGGAACATAATTTGCATTTATAATAATTCATGAAGTAGCGATTTCGATAATCAGCCAAGAGATACCATTGAATCATTCACAAAGAAATGTCCCCTGCAGGAACACTACACATGTAAAATTATATATTTTCTCCAATATAAACAACATCTCGGCAGATTGTAGCTACTTCAGACCGTTTTGGATTTTGGCAACGGGCTGTAAATATTACAAATACACGTATCACACGGTAATAAAATGGTGTGTTTCATTTTCTTATTTTAGAATTCATGCAGAAACCTTTGTGTGCCATCGTAAGAAACCTTGACTCTATCGGTTAAGTATAAGTTAGAGTTTATTAAGTCAAATTTTAACAATTAAGAAACCCAAAGGGAGCGAGCGATAGCGAGCGACCGGGGTTTCTTAATTGTTAAAATTTGACTTAATAAACTCTAACTTACTTAGTGTTTAACCTCATTTGACCTTTTGCATAGCCACCGACATGTATTGTGGCACGGACCTATGTGTATATAGGTCCGTGATTGTGGGCGGAGCTAAAGTGCTTTCTATTTAGAGCGAACTCTTGATGAATTAAGTGATTTCAGTAGGTAGTTTTAATAAAAAAAGAAAGACGTTTATTTGAAATTCTGAGCGATTTGATTGCAGGGCAAATTGGGTTAAACACTAAACTCTGGTTATGAAGATTAATTTTACGGCACACCGTGTCAACAATTATTATTGAGTAATACGGATATTTCATACTGAACTTGAATTGGGTATAAGCTACGCTTTTCTGAACTCTCGGGATAAACTGAGGTGTAACCTCACCACTTTGAGAAGCTATCGTTTGGTAATTATTTCCCCCGACTCCAATGATGTGCTGCTTCAAAACTTTCTTAACTCTGCCGCTACACCAATTTTACAGAAAACATTTTATGACAAATTTAGGTACAAGTATCGTGTTGGGATCATTCATGAAGACCGTTTTCTGGTTCTGTTACTTTCGAGTATCAGAATATTCGGACGTATCCAACGGACTGGTGATTGGACAGTGCATACACTGTCACCTGTATATATAGTTACTTTCCAGGTCCTGTACAGTAAATTCATACTGGCTCAGAGTTTACCAACGTGACTAGAGAAAGATGACACTGTCTTTCGATTTTAAATCCGCTGAAATCTTTTTATCTTGTACATAAGATCGTCCACATTGTCTTCATTTTGTATTAAATGACGTAAAGAAAGGTATAAATTTTAGCGCATGTACTAACGATGAGAGTGTACTAATGACACCCCTATTTTAAGCGGTAATTTTATAATGGATTCTCCCGCTTTGTTTATCGACAGATGTAGAAAGAAAGGTGTATAGTCGTAGTTAAATTAATATGAAATGCTGTGCACAGTTTGATGGCCACGGCTGTAAGCCTATGCAAAACTAAGTCACCACCCGCACGGGGTCAATTTTGACCCGGGGGTCATAATTTGAACAATCTTGGTAGCTCTAGGCCTTGTGGTTTCAGAGAAGAAGATTTTTAAAGTTTTTCCTATTTGTTGCCATAGCAACCAGAGTTCTGCAGGGAATGAAATTCTTTGAACAACTTTAATAGAGCTTCATGCAAGGAACATCCCTACAAAGTTTCATCAACATTGGCCCAGTGGTTTCAGAGGAGATGTCGTTTGAAGGAAATGGTGGACGAACGGACAGACGTACGACGGACCCCGGACGGAAAGCGATCCTAATAGCTAACTCTGGTTCTTTGTGCCAGGTGAGCTAAAAACACGTACTACCGAACGCTGCCCACCGCATTGATCTCTTATCAGAATAAAATATTGCGTAATACAGGGTTTTGTTTGCAAACACGATCTCTCCTATATTGTATGTCCCTCCCGGATCACGGAAAAAAATAAAATGCAACTTACCTTCAATTTTCCACAACAGGCAAATAGATCTAATTGGCTGACGTCATGATAGGTGGACCAATGAACATCGGGATAGCCGTTAAAATGCAATAGTAAACAGATTTCCCAGTCTACTAAAATAACACCAGAGGGACTGTCTCAACTAAGTTGAAGTAAGTCTGGAATAAAACTTCACGTATTTCCGAAAGATAAGCAAACGTTCAAGTAATATTGTCCAAATAAGTAGAGAACTGACTCCACTCATTTACTGTTGTACAGAGGCCAATGACATTATTTCTCACGATAGAGATACTAAGTTTAGAACAACCCCTCAATTGTTGCTAAATTTAGCCAACGGAAACATCGGAGATTCATGTCGCCATTTTGAATTACAAGGAAGAGGACACATTCGCTTGGGCCGTATGATTTAGGTCGTTTTCCAGTAAGGAAGGTTCCCTATGGATTGAAGATGACAACACAAAGTCCAACGTACGGTGGAATGAAAACCATTGGTGGAAATGGCGTACTTCAAAGTAATTCTAGCAATCTGTTTGCTGAAATTCATAAACACTGGGGACTCTTACCAGGAAACCAAGGGCTAAACAACATTAATCAGGAAACGCAGACTGTCGGATCTATGTTATCACCTTTGGAAATGGTTAGGAAACTAGCAGAAACAATAGCAACAGATGTTGTTTGTAATTTTGATGTAGAAAATGAAAAGAAATGCCCAGATCGTTTTTGTAAAACTATGAGAAAGACAGTGAAGGAAGTTTCAGACAGACATGCTGTAGCATTGAAATCAATGGTGAACAAATTAAATCTTGATGATAGTAACATGTTTCAGACTTTTGTTAATGTAGCAGATGAAATTTTTGAAGATGGACAGATAAACTGGGGACGAGTGATTGTTGTTTATGCTTTTGCTTCACGACTGTCCGCGTACTTGAGGCAGGGCAGCCCAGCATATGAAGAGAAAATATCGTTATATGTTGGCAAATATGTAGGAAACAAACTTGGACGATGGATTCTAGACAATGGGGGATGGGTAAGTTAGAACAGTTGCATATTGGCACAGACTGTTTAGTACCAGAAAGGCCCAGTCCAGAACGGCCCACTTTTAGATGAATTCCAGACTTCCCCCCCCCCCAAGTCATTTCCTCCCCTAGACTTTCCCCCTCCCCCAAGACGTTTCCTCCCAAGACTCCCCCCCACCAATTTTCAATTCACTAAATTATAGTGATTTATTACGTATTTAAGGTTTAAATTGTTTTTAAAACTGTCCATAATATTTTTAAGTGTTTTAGAAATGAAATTGTTACATTCTACACCTATTTCCTAGTGCAGTAATGTCACACTAATTTTTTAATTATGACAGTTATTTTTCTGTTACTGTCTAACTGCGGTTTATAAAGCAATTAATTATTCATCAGAGGAGAAATAATTTTCATGTTACAAAATGGTTTTATGAATACATGATACTAACTTGATACTTTTGAGTAAGATTTTATTGTTCTGTTCTGCAGAATTATTAAGAGAACTTAATATAACAGGATTTATAAATACGCTATTTGTTCAGAAGATGAAAAAAGAATCATGCATCTTTTGTAAAACTACAACATTACGCTATTATATAATACAATGGGAAACTTTTGTAGGTCTTGTCTACGCTAGATCTACATTTTCTTAAATATTTGATCTAAAATAAAGTATCTGCATGTGTTCATATACTAGTAATTAAAAACACTAATTATTTATTATATGACTAAAGACACAATAGAGTTTAACAAAGAATGTTATATTGCTTTAGACATGTTAGAAAATGTTTGTAACTGTATGAACAGTGAATAAATTTTAAAATTTTAGTTTTAAATTTACAGTACATTAGAATGCCTACCTGTTTATTTATGAAAGGCTGTGATTTAATCAACACCTTTTGAATGGCAGTGATTGACACCTGTCATATCACTTAGGTGTTAATTGGATTATAAAATATTATCTAATTTAAAATAAGTGGTATTTGTTCTATTGAAAAATGTGCTTTACATTTTAATAAATTTTAAGCTTAATTTCATTTTATCCATACTTTTGAGACAGTGTCTACAAGTTGCATATTTTATATTTATTAATTTACTTCACATTAACATGTCAATACCAAAGACAAACATAAATCACAGAGATGCAACAAATTAAGGTATTTTTTAATATATTAAACTTGAAACAAAGATAGATAATCTAAATAAAGTAACAACTTGAATACGAATAAAGGCATATGTCATTGACAGTCAACATTGTTTCAGAGTGGTTCTATCCTTATCCCATCAATAATATTTATTTTATTATATTAGTAAATTCAAAGTGATGGGATCATCCTGAGATTTTAAAGAGGACTTTTCCTTTGATTGTTTAAGTCCCAGCCAACCCTGGGATATCTTCCTGGTTGAACATGCCGTTCTCCTGACAGACGCAGGTTGCAGAGTGACAAATGCATAAACAATGGAATCTTGGTACCAGACACTAGCTCTTTTATGAATAGAGCCCTTGGTTCTTTACATGCCCGGTGTATAGCACCGATACACATGAGACTGTATCATCTCTAGATGGGTGGGAAACACTGAAAAGCATTTCTGAAATTCCCAGTCAGGATTCAAACCGTGACTCCGGATTGGTAGTCAAGAGCGTTAACCACTCGACCACCACGCTAAGACCCATATTTCATTCCTATTTGATGTACAAGCAAGTTTTCAAATTCATTATGGCATATAAATGTGCACATTTGACGAAAATGTTATGTACAGTGTGTAAAAAAAGAAACACAATAAGATAATGAACATTATAATTATTACATTTAAACAGGTTTTAAAAAGATTTTGCATCAAAACGAATTTTATTTTAATATGTTATTCCAAAAGCAAAATTAAAAAATGAACACCTTTAATTTTAATCAATGGACAACAAACCAGTACGTAAGTTTAAGTTTGATAAGTTTAAGTTTTGATAAGTTTATTTCATCATTCCAATAGACCAAAAGGTCCGTGAGGCATATACATCTACAAACACATAGAACATGGCAAATCAGAACATGATTTATAACAAAAGAACGGCGAATGTATTTAAACATTACAATAATGCAACACATAATCATCCATTTTCACTTAAATTTGATATAACAAAATATTGTAATTTGGTAAAATTTATCTGTAATTGAATAACACGTCTATCCCCCATGTTCGTCTATCCGCCATGTTCGTTCACACCGTTCAAATACATAAACTTATTGGTTATTAATCAAGGATGATTAATTGATGATTGCAAAACACCTAAAAAGGTGTTAAAGCTCAATTAAGGGACAACAATCAATTAATCAGAATCAGAATCACTTTATTTCACTCATGCCATTCAATCATATGACAAAATGAGGTAAAACATAGGAACATAATATGAGAGGCTCATATACATAAAAAGTAATATATTCATTGGGATAAATATCACATTGTAAAGTATTCAGAAAAAAAAATTCAATTCAAAGTCAGTGTTTGTTAATAAAAAGTAACATTTTCAATTTCATGGAGAGTCATATAATATTCTAACAACTCACTGTCATAAAACTGTCATGAAACATTTTTTGTTGTTACAAAAATAACTCGCCAATTGTATTATTTGGGACTAAATGTGGTCTTTCTTCTTATCTAAAAAATCTGTAAGAAGAATATTCGAAGTTCTTCAGAAGTTAGTATAAATAAACTTGAAAACATAAAATACAATGTGCTGTAGTGAAAAACTTTAAGCAGAGGTGAAATGATTTATCTTTGTATGTAACTCCCATTGTTAGACGATCTAACAAAACGAAAATTTAAATCGTCAAAAGCGGTACAATACTTGGTTTAATACATTCCATTTTTTTTTTAGTTTCAAAGTACATAGATTAAATACAATGAATTTAAATTATGGATGCATCAGGATAAGTTTGATAAATTTACTTAATTTCAAACACTCCGTCTTGCTTGTACATAGTGTTCATTAGCTGGTTCAGTTTAAATGTATTTGGTCTCCGAGTATAAGGTTTTAAGCAGTGTTTTCGTTCAGTATTAAATAAATTACATTCAAAAAGGTAATGAAACTCGTCGCCTATTTTTGCACATGTATTACAAACTCGTTCATTTATTGGTATTCTTGTCAATTTCAATGGGGAGATGATGATTGCGGGTGCGAAATTTTATCATAAAAAATTGAAGTTGTGAGGACATGGAATGTAAATATTTTTCAATTCCAAATTCTGTTTTAAAGATTCTATAGAAAGTACCTTTACTCGAATTTTCCATACATGTGAGAATACCATTCATTTATGTAAAGATCTTTTACTTTTTGACGGACAGTTAACGTTAACCATTTATTGTTTGGAATTAAATGTGTTTCAGTTTCCCAAATATTTATCAAACCTCATTTTATAAAGATAGTTTTGGTATTATAAAACCATGGATATTTTGTTTTTAGAACATGATCGTAGTTTTTAACAATTTCTAACATACTTGTATACACTGTTGATGATAATTTTCTCGTTAATTCATTTGGGTTTTGTGTACAAATTCTGATCAAATGCTACAGTTCTTTCATCTATATCTAATTTAATTGGGGTACATCCTGTTTCGCCGTATATCATAAAGTTAGGAGTGGATCTTTTAGTTTTTAGAATTAATTTTAAGAATTTTAATTGAACTCGTTCAATAATATCGATATTCCCGTATCCCCGTATTTCACTACCATACAAGAGAATCGGTTTGATTGTTTTATTAATAAAACATTTCTATTACATTTACATTTCTATTTGCATTTCTATTTGAAGGTCAATTGGAAGATTTAACCTACAGGTTGGAATTTCTTATCAAACTGAACATTGCTCTAGTAGCTTGAGATGCATTTTTTAGCTCGACTATTCGAAGAATAAGGAGGCTATTGCACTCGCCCCGGTGTCGGCGTCTGTGTTGGTTAAAGATTTTTTCCGTCGTACGTCATCCGTCAACATTTTGATTCAAATAACATCTCCTCTGAAACCTCTAGGCCAATGTTGATAAAACTATGCAGGAATGTTCCTTGAATGAAGCTCTACCAAAATTGTTCAAAGAATTCCATTCCATGCATAACTCTGGTTGCTATGGCAAAAAACCACAAGCTTAGATATTTGGCATGTAGCATTGTCTAGTGGACCTCTACCAAGATTGTTCAAATTATGACCCCCGGGTCAAAATTGACCCCGCACGGGTGGTCACTTAGTTTTTGCATAGGCATATATAGGAAAAACTTTAAAAATCTTCTTCTCTGAAACCACAAGGCCTAGAGCTAAGATATTTGGCATGTAGCATTGTCTAGTGGACCTCTACCAAGATTGTACAAATTATGACCCCCGGATCAAAATTGGCCCCGCACGGGGGGTCATTCAGTTTTACATAGGCTTATGTAGGAAAAACTTTAAAAATCTTCTCTGAAACCACAAGGCCTAGAGCTTAGATATTTGACAGGTAGCATTGGCTAGTGGACCTCTACCAAGATTGTTCAAATTATGACCCCTGGATCAAAATTGGTCCCGCACGGGGGGTCACTTAGTTTTACATAGACTTATATAGTAAAAACTTTAAAAATCTTCTTCTTTGAAACCACAAGGCCTAGAGCTTAGATATTTGACATGTAGCATTGGCTAGTGGACCTCTTCAAAGTTTGTTTAAATTATGCCCCTGGGGTCAAAATTGACCTTGCCCGGGGGGGGGATCATTTGTTTTACAAAGGCGTATATAGGAAAACTTATTTGGTATATAACATTATCTAGTGATCTTCCACCAGGCAAGTGGACTTGTACCTAGGTGAGCGATATAGGGCCTCTTGTTCACTTAGAATTTTTGGTTAAAGTTTTTATGCCCCCAAAGGGTGGCATATTAAAATCGCACCGTCCGTCTGTCTGTCTGTCCGTCAGTGCGTCCCCACTTACAAATTCGGGCTCCAGACTGTAACTCTGTCATGCATTGAAGGATTTTGAAATAACTTGGCACAAATGTCAAGCACATCAAGACGACGTGTCGCGTGCAAGACCCACGTCCCTACCTCAAAGGTCAAGGTCACACTTAGAGTTTGAAGGTAATGAAATCCTCTATATATGCACACATTCGTGTCCGGACTGTAACTTTGCCATGCATTGAAGGATTTTAAAATAACTTCGCACAAATGTCAAGCACATCAAAACGACGTGTCGCGTGCAAGACCCACGTCCCTACCTCAAAGGTCAAGGTCACACTGAAATCCTCTATTTATGCACACATTCGTGTCCGGACTGTTACTTTGTCATGCATTGAAGGATTTAAAAATAACTTGGCGCAAATGTCTAGCACATCAAGACCACGTGTCGTGTGCAAGACCCACGTCCCTACCTCAAAGGTCAAGGTCACAGTTAGAGTTTGAAGGTAATGAAACCCTCTATATATGCACACATTCGTGTCCAGACTGTAACTTTGTCATGCATTGAAGGATTTTAAAATAACTTGGCACAAATGTCAAGCACATCAAGACATTGTGTCGCGTGCAAGTGTTCTGCTTGGACTTTGGCAGTAAAATAATGATGGGGAAATCTATAAAATAGATAAAAGAAGTAAGATCCTTTTTCCAGATATTTTTTTATTCACACAAAATTATTATTTTCGAATGGCAGAATGATGCTGCCTATCTGGAAAAGGGATCTTTTAAGGGGTTCTCTCAAAGTCCATTGGTTCACTTGTCTTGACCAATCCTTTCGCGGCATTAGTACAAGGCGGAGTTGAAAAATACAAGCTTATATTGTAGAAAAAACTGTGAAGTTGATTAAGAAAAGCTAGACAAATCCATTACCAAAGTTTTGATAACAATTCTGTTAAGCCTAAGCTTAAAAGCCAAACATTGTAGGACTTCCTTTGTCTGTGTTAAATGACAATTATAACTAAGTAAAATATGTCACCAATTTGAGGAAGCCAAAGTATTAACAATTGAAAAACAGGAAATAGAATTTTTACTTAACAAAACATAGAAAAGAATCTTTTAAAAATGTGTCATCTTTGTAAATTGAATGATTTTTTATTCAGTTTCCATTATGTGCATTTTATACACCTTGAGTAACTTTGTGAAATGTAGTTGCTTTGTTCCTAATTAATAAAATATTTCAATCTTAAAGAATATTTATGAAAAATAAAATTTAATAAAATGTCTCAAAATCTTGCTGCATAACACAAGACCCACGTTCCTACCTCAAAGGTCAAGGTCACACATAGAGCTTGGAGGTAATGGAATCCTGTATATATGCACACATTTGTGTCCAGACTATAACTTTGTCATGCATTGATTGATTTAAAATAACTTGGCACAAATGTCAAGCTGATGTGTTGCATGGATTTTAAAATTACATACCTCAATAATGAGCACATGGATTTGGGGGCATTCGTCACTTGTGAGGGACAGCTCTTGTTTATAAATTCAAATATCTTGTATACTATCAAAGGTATTGACTTTAAACTTAAATTATGTGTCTACCATCAACATCTACACCTGAGGAAACAATTCCCATAACTCTGTTTTGATTTTTGACAGATTTATGCCCCTTTTTAACTTAGAATTTTTGGTAAAAGTTTTTTTGTAAATTCAAATATCTTGAATACTATATAAGGTATTGACTTGAAACTCAAATATATCTTTACCATCAACATCTACACCTGAGGAAACAATCCCCATAACTCTGTTTTGATTTTTGACAGATTTATATCCCTTTTTAACTTAGAATTTTTGGTAAAAGATTTTATAAAGTCAAATATCTTGAATACTATCAAAAGTATTGACTTGAAACTCAAAGTATGTGTCAACCATCAACATCTACACCTGAGGAAACAATCCCCATAACTCTGTTTTGATTTTTGATAGATTTGTGTCCCTTTTTAACTTTGAATTTTTTGTTAAAGATAGAATACTATGGAACGTATTGACTTGAAACTTAAAATGTATGTTTACTGTCAACATCTTCACCAATGTTTTTGATTTTTGACATATTTATGCCCTTTTTATGCCCCCGAAGGGTGGCATATTAAAATCGCCCCGTCCGTCCGTCTGTGCGTCCCCACTTACAAATTTGTGTCCGGACTGTAACTCTGTCATGCATCGAAGGATTTTAAAATAACTTGACACACATGTCTAGCACATCAAGACGACGTGTCGCGTGCAAGACCCACATCCCTTCCTCAAAGGTCAAGGTCACACTTGGAGTATGAAGGTTATAGAATCCTCTTTATATGCACACATTCGTGTCCGGACTGTAACTTTGTCATGCATCAAAGAATTTTAAAATAACTTGACACAAATGTCTAGCGCATCAAGACGACGTGTTGCGTGCAAGACCCACGTCCCTAGCTCAAAGGTCAAGGTCATACTTAGAGTTTGAAGGTAATGAATTCATCTATATATGCATATATGCACACATTCGTGTCCGGACTGTAACTTTGTCATGCATTGAAGGATTTTAAAATAACTTGGCACAAATGTCTAGCACATCAAGACGACGTGTCGCGTGCAAGACCCACCTCCCTAGCTCAAAGGTCAAGATCACACTTAGAGTTTGAAGGTGATGGATTCCTCTATATATGCATATATGCACACATTCGTGTCCAGACTGTAACTTTGTCATGCATTGAAGGATTTTAAAATAATTTGGCACAAACGTCTAGCACATCAAGACGATGTGTCGCGTGCAAGATGCACATCCCTACCACAAAGGTCAAGGTCACACTTGGAGTTTATAGGTAATCGAATCCTGTATATATGCATACATTTGTGTCCGGACTATAACTTTATCATGCTTCGAAGGATTTTAAAATAACTTGGCACAAATGTCTAGCACATCAAGACGACGTGTCGCATACAAGACCCACGTCCCTAGCTCAAAGTCAAGGTCAAACTTAGAGTTTGAAGGTAATGGATTTATATGCACACATTTGTGTCTGGACTGTAACTTTGTTGTGCATTGAAGGATTTTAAAATAACTTGGCACAAATGTCTAGCGCATCAAGATGACGTGTCGTGTGCAAGACCCACATCCCTACCACAAAGGTCAAGGTCACACTTAGAGTTTATAGGTAATGGAATCCTGTATATATGCATACATTTGTGTCGGACTATAACTTTATTATGCTTTGAAGGATTTTAAAATAACTTGGCACAAATGTCTAGCACATCAAGCGGATGTGTCGCGTGCAAGACCCAAGTCCCTACCTCAAAGGTCAAGGTCACACTTAGTGTTTAAAGTAATGGAAAACTGTATGCATGGTTACTCTGTCATGCATGGAAGGATTTTAAAATTACATAGCACATTTATTGAGCACATGGAGAGGACACAGACTGTGAGGCACCTCTTTCGGGGGCATTCGTCACTTGTGAGGGACAGCTCTTGTTTTATTTTTTTTTTGCAAGGTATTCTGTTATTTGACTTGGAAATTGTATTGAGCTTGGTTAACTTTATTTCAAAACCGTTAGAGGTATTGCTTTGAAACTAACCATACTTGTTTACAATCATGACCTACATCAACAGACAGGAGTACATAACTCTGTCAAGGTTTTTGACAGAATTATGACCTTTTTTAGCTCGACTTTTCGAAGAAAAGGGGAGCTATCCTACTCGCCCCGGCGTCGGCGTTGGTGTCACACCTTGGTTAAGTTTTTCTTACCACCCCACTTTATTTCAAAACTATTAGAGGTATGGCTTTGAAACTTACCATACTTGTTTACCATCATAACCTCCATCTACAGACAAGAGTACATAACTCTGTCAAGGTTTTTGACAGAATTATGGCTCTTTTTTACTTAGAAAGTGTATTGAGCTTGGTTAAGTTTTTCGTACCACCTCACTTTATTTCAAAACCATTAGAGTTATTGCTTTGAAACTAACCATGCTTGTTTACCATCATGACCTACATCAACAGACAAGAGTACATAACTCTGTCAAGGTTTTTGACAGAATTATGCCCCTTTTTTACTTAGAAAATACATTGAAAATGGGTAAAATCCACTTATTGCCTTAACTCTTTGAGATATTGCCTTGAAACTTTGAATGCTTGTTTACATCATTACCCCCATCTGTAGGCAAGAGAAGGTTACTCTGTCAGGGATTTGTTTTAAAAATTAAGGCCCTTTATGGACTTAGAATCTTGGTTAGTTTTTCGTACCAGTCCACTTTTTGACTGAACTGTTTGAGATATTAATTTGAAAGTTGGAATACTTGTTTACCATCATGATCCCCAAACATTGACAGGAGAAGGTAATTCTGTAAAGAATTTTATTAACCAGGTTTTCCGAAGGAAAAATCCTGGTTATTAGATTGAGGGCGGGCGGGTGGGCGGGCGTAAACAATTTCTTCTGTGCGCAACTCCTCCTACATTTCTCAACGGATTTCAACCAAACTTTCACAGAAGTATTGTCATGAAGTGCCCTGGCGCATATTGTCTGGGTTTTGTGATTTGGTCATTTTTGACAGAATTATGGCCCTTTGTTTTTTTTCACATATGTAATTCTTCTGTGCGCAACTCCTTCTACACTTCTCAAGGGATTTCAACCAAACTTTCACAGAATTATTGTCACCAAGTGCCCTGGCCCATATTGTCCGGGTTTTGTGATTTGATCATTTTTGACAGAATTATGGGCCTTTGTTTTTTTCCACATAATGTAATATATATAGAGAAATACTCTTCTGTGTGCAACTCCTACATTTCTCAAGGGATTTCAACCAAACTTTCACAGAACTATAATTGTGAACTAAAGAATTTTGAATATATAATGTTCTGCCCCTGGTCGTCCGTCCGTCCGTCCGTTTTGCAATTTTGTGTCTCCTTATTTAAGTATATATAAAAGGGAGAATACTCTGTTATTATAAAAGGGAGAATACTCTGTTATTACTGTCTATTTTTAGAATAGATTACCAGTCCTGTATACTTTGGAGTATTCTGTTACAGTAAGATTGTTACAGTAAGATGACAAAATTTCTCATGAGACCAGCGGTTCAAACCCCACACAGAGCAAGTTTTTTTTTTTTTTTTTTTTTTGTAATATTTGCCTGAATTATGGCCCTTTGCTTTTTTTCCACATATGTTATATATAGAAGAATACTGTCACGTGCCCACTTCCTCCTACATTTCTCAAGATATTTAAACATTTGCGCTCGGCCAGCAGACTGGAAAATGAAAACCTGGTTTTGTGACAATTTCCTGTCACTTGTTTGAATTATGGCCCTTTTTGACTTAGAAACTCGGTTAAAATTTTCATTCTTGTCCACTTGACTTAATCATTTGAGATATAACTTTGAAAGATTGAGTACTTATGTATTATCAAGAGACCTATCTGTAAGCAAGAGGAGATAACTCTGTGAAAATGTTTCTTGATTTGTGTTTAGAAATTCCTAGTTAAAGTTAAAGTCTTGTGTGCCTAGAACTGTCAAAGTTTTGTTTTATTGGCAAGCACTAAAAAAGTCGAGCGCACTGTCCTAAGTACTGACAGCTCTTGTTTACTTAGAAAATACATTGAATATGGGTAAAATCCACTTATTGCCTTAACCCTTTGAGATATTGCTTTGAAACTTTGAATGCTTATTTACATTACCCCCATCTGTAGGCAAGAGAAGGTAACTCTTTCAGGGATTTGTTTGAAAAATTAAGGCCCTTTATCGACTTAGAATCTTGGTTAAGTTCTATCAAAGCTATCAATTTGAAACTTGGAAAACTTGTTCATCTAATAACCTTCTACATATTTTATTGTTTTTTCATTTTCATCTTCATGTTTCGTTAGATTGATTTCAAATTTTTCACAAACAATTATTAGATAATGTACTTCAATATATCAAATGTGTTTTTGAGTCATACATTTAGGGGTGGGGGAAATGGACTTTGTCATTTTCAGCTAGTCTGATTTTTAGCTCAGCTGGCTTTGCCAGGGTGAGCTTTTGCGATGGATGATTGTCATCTGTCAACATTTTGCCTCAAACGGCATCTCCTCTGAAACCATTGGGCCAGTGGTGATGAAACTTGAAGCTCTACCAAAGTTGTTCAAACTCTGGTTGCTATGGCAACAAATAGGAAAAACTTTATAAATCTTGTCTGAAACCACAAGGCGCTTAAAGCTTAGATATTTGCTTGCAGCATTGCCTTGTGGACCTCTACCAAAATTGCTAAAATCATGACCTATGTGTTAAAATTGACCCTGCTCAAGGGTGTCAATTGATTTTACATTGGTTTCTACAGGAGAAACTTTAAAAATCTACTGCAAAACCACAAGGCCTAGAGCTAAGATATTTAGTATATAGTACATTTGTTCAAATCATGCCTCTGGGGTCAATATTGGCTACGCCTAGGGGTTCACTTGTTTTACATATAGACATATATAGGAAAACCTTTAACAATCTTCTTTGAACCCACAAGGTCTAGAGCTAAGATATTTAGTGTGTAATAGTGTCTAGTGGACCTTTTCAAAGTTTGTTCAAATTATGCCCCTGGGGTCAATATTGGCCCTGACCAGGGGGTCACTTGCTTTTCATAGGCATATATATATAGAAAACCTTTAAAAATCTTCCCTAAAAACCACAAGGTTTAGAGCCTAGATATTTAGTGTGTAACTGTCTAGCGGACCTTTTCAAAAGTGTTCAAATTATGGCCCCAGGGTCAAAATTTAGGGGGTCGTTTGGTATAGAAAAAACTTAAAAATCTTTTCTCAAACTACAAGGCCTAGAGCTTAGATATTTAGTTTGTTACATTTTCTAGTGGTCTTTAACCTACTTTGTTCAAATCATACCTCAGAGGTCAAAATTGACCACACTCACCAGGCAAGTGCACTTGTACTCAGTTGAGCAATTTATGTCACTTACATGCAAACTACATGTATCAAAGCTATGACTTTGAGACTTGGAATACCTGTTCACTATCAAATGTACAATACAATGAAGGAAGAGTTTTACAAGTAACATAACCCTGTCATGTATTTTGACTGGATTATTGCCTCTTCTTAACTTAGAAAGTTTCACACACAGTATTTTTGTAACAGTGAGCATAATGCAACCAAACTGTCGTCCGTCCACACTTAGTTCGTTAACACTCTAGTGGTCACATTTTTGCCTCAATTGTCACGAAACTTGGTCAGGATGTTTGTCCCAGTAATTACTCGGAAGAGTTCGAATATGGGTCATCTCGGAAAAAAAACTAGGTCACATGACCCAAAAATAGAAAAATCTTGTTAAGGCTCTAGAGGCTACTGTTTCAGTCCAAATATCCTGGCAATTTGTCAGAAAGGTTGTTTGGTTGATTTCTAGCTCAAGTTTTAATATGGGTCACCTGGGGTCAAAAACTAGGTCACACAGCCCAAATATGGAAAAACCTTGTTAACACTCTAGAGGTAACATTTTCAGCCCAAATATCCTGGAAATTTGTCAGAAAGGTTGTTAAGAGGATTTCTAGCTCAAGTTCGAATATGGGTCATCTGGGGTCAAAAACTAGGTCACACAGCCTGAATATGGAAAAACCTTGTTAACACTCTGGAGGTAACATTTTCAGCCCAAATATCCTGGAAATATGTCAGAAAGGTTGTTTCGATGATTTCTAGCCCAAGTTCGAATATGGGTCATCTGGGGTCAAAAACTAGGTCACAGAGCCCAAATATGGAAAAACCTTGTTAACACTCAAGATGTTACATTTTCAGCCCAGATATCCTTGAAATTTGTCAGAAAGGTTGTTTTGATGATTTCTAGCTCAAGTTCGAATATGGGTCATCTTGGGTCAAAAACTAGGTCACACAGCCCAAATATGGAAAAACCTTGTTAACACTCTAGAGGTAACATTTTCAGCCCAAATATCCTGGAAATTTGTCTGAAAGATTGTTCTGATGATTTCTAGCTCAAGTTCGAATATGGGTCATCTGGGGTCAAAAACTAGGTCACAGAGCCCAAATGTGGAAAAACCTTGTTAACACTCTAGAGGTTGCATTTTCAGCCCAAATATCCTGGAAATTTGTCAGAAAGGTTGTTTCGATGATTTCTAGCTCAAGTTTCAATATGGGTCATCTGGGGTCAAAAACTAGGTCACAGAGCCCAAATATGGAAAAGCCTTGTTAATAATTTGTCAGAAAGGTTGTTTCTATGATTTCTAGCTCAAGTTCGAATATGGGTCATCTTGTGTCAAAAACTAGGTCACAGAGCCCAAATATGGAAAAACCTTGTTAACACTCTAGAGGTAACATTTTCAGCCCAAATATCCTGGAAATTTGTCAGAAAGGTTGTTTCGATAATTTCTAGCAACTTTGTTAAAAGCAGTTGTACTCGGGTGAGCGATAAAGGGCCATCATGGCCCTCTTGTTTCTTTATAGTTGCAGTTGAATTATAGTGACCAAACTTAGTGTCTAGAAATTATTTACGAAAACCTTTTGTGGGATTGTGTTTCTGGGACAAGGTCAAGGACACTGTTACTGAAAAAATAGTAATAAATAAACCGTAAAAGAATAAAATCAGACAAGCGACCCGCACCCGAAGGCGATGCTCTTGTTTTCTGCTTGAGAATATGCTATTGAAGAAGCGTAACGCTAGTCTTTTTGGTTCTTTTTTAAAGTTAATTTTTTTTTTTAAAAAGCAGGAACAAAACAAACACCAAAACAGACAAACACGAAGCACACTACTACACAGCAATTTAACAGCAGTAAATGCATGCAGGCAGTACACATTTCTATACAGTGCACCAATGTTTATCTGTGTAGTACATTTTTATGCCCCCAAAGGGTGGCATATTAAAATCGCACCGTCTGTCCGTCCGTCTGTGCGTCCCCACTTATAATTCGTGTCCGGACTGTAAATCTGTCATGCATTGAAGGATTTTAAAATAACTTGGCACACATGTCTAGCACATCAAGACGACGTGTCGCGTGCACATCCCTACCTCAAAGGTCAAGGTCACACTTGGAGTATGAAGGTTATGGAATCCTCTATATATGCACACATTCGTGTCCAGACTGTAACTTTGTAATGCATTGAAGGATTTAAAAATAATTTGGCACAAATGTCTAGCACATCAAGACGACGTGTTGCGTAGAAGATCCACGTCCCTAGCTCAAAGGTCAAGGTCACACTTAGAGTTTGAAGGTAATGGATTCTTCTATATATGCATATATGCACACATTCGTGTCCAGACTGTAACTTTGTCATGCATTGAACGGATTTTAAAATAATTTGGCACAAATGTCTAGCACATCAAGATGACATGTCGCGTGCAAGACCCACATCCCTACCACAAAGGTCAAGGTCACACTTAGAGTTTATAGGCAATGGAATCCTGTATATATGCTTACATTTGTGTCTTGACAATAACTTTATCATGCTTTGAAGGATTTTAAAATAACATGGCACAAATGTCTAGCACATCAAGTGGATGTGTCACGTGCAAGACCCAAGTCCCTACCTCAAAGGTCAAGGTCACACTTAGTGTTTAAAGTAATGGAATGCATGGTTACTCTGTCATGCATGGAAGGATTTTAAAATTACATAGCACATTTATTGAGCACATGGAGAGGACACAGACTGTGAGGCACCTCTTTCGGGGGCATTCGTCACTTGTGAGGGACAGCTCTTGTTCCAATCATGGATGAATTAAAAACTTTTGGTATGCTAATTTATGTAAAATAGACGCAGTCTGAAGCAGAAAATGAACACTTTTGTGGCATGTAAGTTTTATGTAGGTAACTCATTTCATTTCTGCAAACATCCAATTTAATTGGGGGGTTTTATAGGCGAATATACTGTAGACATTACTCCGCTTCGAACTATTTCTTTCAGCAGAGTTTCGACAACGGTCCTAAAAATAGAATTTTTTTATAAACAACATATTATCCTCCCTGTTACCCACTTGGCCTACATGATCAGTGTGTTTAATAAAAATATTATGTTAAGGATTGCTAGTAAGCATTCTATTTTAATATTTTCAGGATGCATTTGCAGACTTCTTCTCTGATGAGAATGCTGCTGAGGACAAGATTTGGAAGGGGCTTTTGTTTACCGCAACACTTGGAGGGCTTGGCGCATTAGCAGCAGTGATGGCACGATGATTGGCTATAGAGCAATTTTCATTTCATCGCACGAGTATAGAGTTACTGAAGCTGTTTTTCAAAACTTGTTTTATCTAAGTGGACACTTGTTTCAGAAATTTGAATTCCCATCTTATTGTGATTTGCTTTCATATTGTTTCATTCTTGAATTGAATATTATATGAATTTTAACAAGTTCTAATGGTCATGTGGGTCAAAAACTAGGTCACCATTGAAATGATAGAAATTTTAAGGTATTAGATCTCTAATAAGACTTCCTGTTTCAATACATATCCCAGCATGCATTACTAGCTAGTCCTCAAACTTGTACAACTTTACATTGGAATTTTGGTAATACACTGTTGTGCAGTGGATATGATGTTGTCTACACTATATTTTTATCCCCCGCCAAAGGTGGAGGGATATTTTTTTGGTTTTGTCAGTCCGTCCGGAGTCTTAACTCAAGAACCAATGGATAGAATTTCATGAAACTTAATGTACAATAGCATTATGCCACAGTGCACACACAACTTTCATCAAGATTTGATTAGTATCTCCAGAGTTATTGCCCTTTAATTCTTATTTTCTTCTATATTCAATGTAAAAACATTAAAATTTTATATCTCTGAAACCAGTTATCAAAATTAAATTGTAATTGGCTCAAATAATTTAATGATCACTCTTTCTAATATCCAAGCCCTTCACTTCCTGATTTTTTAGCTCACCTGGCACAAAATGCCAGAGTGAGCTGTAAGGACTATCCATCCGTAGTATGTCAGTTAACATTTTCCTTCAAACGGATGTTCCTTGCATGAAGCCCTTTCATAGCTGTTTAAAGAATTCCATCCCATGCAGAACTCTGGTTGCCATGGCAACGGAAAGGAAAAACTTAAAAAATCTTCTTCTCAAGAACGGGAAGGCCTAGAGCTTAGATATTTGGCATGTGGCATTAATTAGTGGACCTCTACCAAGATTGTTAGCTCACCTGGCTTTGCCAGGCTGAGCTTTTCTGATGTTTGATTGTCTGTCGTCCATCAACATTTTGATTCAAATGACATCTCTGAAACCACTAGGCCAATGATGATAAAACGTGGCAGGGATGTTCCTTGCATGAAACCCTTTCATAGGTGTTCAAATAATTTCATTCCATGCACAACTCTGGTTGCCATGACAACAGAAAGGAAAAACTTAAAAAATCTTCTCAAGAATAGGAAAGCCTTGAGCTTAGATATTTTGCATGTGGCATTGCATAGTGAACCTCTAACAAGGTTGTTCAAATTATAACCCCTGGGTCAAAAGTGACCCCACCCAGGGGGGTCAATTGTTTTTACATAGGCTTTCATAGGAAAACTTCTTCTCTAAAACTACAAGGCCTTTAGACTTAGAGCTTAAATATTTAGCATGTAGCATTGCCTAGTGGAACTCTACCAAGATTGTTCAAATTTAGACCAACAGAAACCATTTTAATACTTAGAATGATGTAAAAACATGGAAACCAATTTGTCTTCAAATAGTATTGACAAAAGCTGTGTGATGACAGTACATAAATTATGTACTCAATCTAAAAATATTATGCTTATATAATGCTATAAATAGCAACATCGTTTTCCACAATCTAGTGGAATTTCTTCATACAGGTTTAAGAATTTTGTATTTAGTTTGTAACTTTTTCTATTGAACATTATATTTTGCAGACTTGGTTAGAAATCATTAATAATGACTTTGTAATATTTCATAATGCACCATAATAGAAATATTTTTAGATTGTGGAAAACCCTCTTTTTAGCGCACCTGACACGAAGTGCCAGAGTGAGCTATTAGGATCGCATTCCTTCTGGCGTTCGTTGTACATCCGTTAACATTTTCCTTCAAGCAACATCTCCTCTGAAACCACAGGGCCAATGTTGATGAAACTTGGCAGGGGTGTTCCTTGCATCAAGCCCACACGTAGTTGTTCAAATAATTCCATTCCATGCTGAACTCTGGTAACAAGTAGGAAAAACTTCTAAAATCTTCTCAAGAACAGGAAGACTGAGAGCTGTAGCATTGCGTAGTGGACCTCTACCAAGATTGTTCAAATTATGACACCGGTGCGCTATTAGGATCACCAGGGTACGTAGCACGTCGTCGGTCCGTCCAACATTTCCTTCAAACTACATCTCCTCTGAGATTTATTTGTACATAGGCTTTTATAGGAAACTTCTTTTCAAAAACCACAAGGCCTAGAGCTTAGATATTTAGCATTGTGTAGTGGACCTCTACCAAGATTGTTCAAATTATGACCCACAGAAAGCATGTTAATACTTGAAATGATGTTATAACAAACAATTTGTTTAAGATAGAATTGTCATAAGCTGTTTCATTACAGTAACACTAGACATATTGAGCATGTAGGATTGCTTATTGTTCTACCAAGATTGTTCAAATCAAGACCCTTGGGTTAAAATTTAGGCTGCATAGACATCACTTCATCATTTTACACTCCTAGATTTATAAAAAAAATATCTAAAAATAGGCTTTATGCATTATTTCCATTTCTAAGGTATTCAGGTTGTCTAAATAGGTCAACATTTTACTTTAAAAGCACTTTTTATGTTATTTCCAGTACATTTTAGTTTTTAGCTCACCTGGCACTATGTGCCAGGATGAGCTATTAGGATCAATCACCATTCGGGGTATGTCGTACGTAGTACATCATCCGTCCATCCACCATTTCCTTCAAGCTACAGCTCCTCTGAAATCACAGGGCCAATGTTGATGAAACTTTGCAGGGATGTTCCTTCTATGAAGTTCTATCAAAGTTGTTCGAAGAATTCCATTCCATGCAGAACTCTAGTTGCTATGGCAACAGATAGGAAAAACTTTTAAAAAATTCTTCGCTGAAACCACAAGGCCTAGAGCTTAGATATTTCCCGGGCGTAGATTTTCCATATTTTTAGCACAAAAAAAACATGTAAAAATACGGAGTATTGGAACGAAGAAAAAAGCACAGAATTCAGCAAAATCATAGATAAACATACTAGTACAGAAAAATTATTTCCGCATAATTTCTGTGTCTTTACATGTAAAAATATACACAAAGAAAAAAGTTAAGCACCCCATGAAAGTTTTAGATTGACTTATCTAATGAAGCTTTATTATGAAAATACTGTCAAATTGAGCTAGGGAAGAAGAATGTAATCTGTAACCCTCTGGCAAACAGAAAACGGCAAAACTGTAATAATATGTTGGGCTTTTTGGGTGATATTGTTGAACAATCAACGGGTGCCGTTTTGTCCGAAATAAAAAATACATGTATACGCTCAGTAGCAGAATAAAACCTTTACTGTGCCTGGTCGACCATCCTGGTCGACTATTCTGCCTCCATATGAACCTCGGATCTTTTTTTAAGACAATCTGCTTACACTAACAGGACAAAACTATTTGCAGTTAGTGCAGAGGGTTGCTGTTATGATTTACAGCATTTTTATGCTCCCGAAGGATGGCATATTAAAATTGCACCGTCTGTCCGTCCGTCTGTGTGTCCCTACTTACAAATTCGTGTCCGGACTGTAACTTTATCATGCATTGAAGGGTTTTAAAATAACTTGGCACAAATGTCTAGTACATCAAGACGACGTGTCGCATGCAAGACTCACGTCCCTACCTCAAAGGTCAAGGTCACACTTAGAGTTTGAAGGTAATAAAATCCTGTATATACATACATTCGTGTCCGGACTGTAACTTTGTCATGCATTGAAGGATTTTAAAATAATTTGGCACAAATGTCTAGCACATCAAGACGACGTGTTGCGTGCAAGACCCACGTCCCTTCCTCAAAGGTCAAGGTCACACTTGGGAGTTTGAAGGTAATGGAATCCAGTATATATGCACACATTCGTGTCTGGACTATAACTTTGTCATGCATTGAAGGATTTTAAAATAACTTGGCACAAATGTCTAGCACATCAAGACGATGAGTCGCGTGCAAGACCCACGTCCCTACCTCAAAGGTCAAGGTCACACTTAGAGTTTGAAGGTAATGGAATCTTGTTTATATGCACATATTCGTGTCCGGACTGTAACTTTGTCATGCATGATTGATTTAAAAATAACTTGGCACAAATGTCTAGCACATCAAGCTGATGTGTCACATGGATTTGTAAATTACATACCACAATTATTGAGCACATGGAGAGGACAAAGACTGTTAGACACCTCTTTCGGGGGCATTCGTCACTTGTGAGGGACAGCTCTTGTTTCCTTCGTTTATTTGAAGGTGATTTCATGAAAGAATTTTTTTAAGTAACTAAGTTACTTCCAGGGGGTGCTTAACTTTTTAGGATCACTCTCCATCTGTCGTCTGTCCACCATTTTCTTGAAATGACATCTCCTCTGAAACCACTGGGCCAATGGTGATGAAACTTTGCAGGGATGTTCATTGCATAAAGCTCTATCAAAGTTGTTCAAAGAATTCCATTCAATGCAGAACTCTGGTTGCTATGGCAATGAATAGGAATAACTTAAAATGTCTTCTCTGAAACCACAAGGCCTAGAGCTTAGATATTTAGCATGTGGCATTGTCTAGTGGACCTCTACCAAGATTGTTCAAATTATGACCCCCGGGTCAAAATTGACCCAGCACGGGTGGGGGGTCACTTGGTTTTACATAGGCTTATATGTGAAAAACTTTAAAAATCTTCTTCTCTAAAACCACAGGGCCTAGAGCTTAGATATTTAGCATGTGGCAATGTCTAGTGGACACTTCCAAGATTGCTCAAATTATGAGCTCTGGGTCAAAATTGACCCAGCCCAGGGGGGTCACTTAGTTTTGCATAGGCTTATATAGGAAAAACTTTAAAAATCTTCTTCTCTGAAAACCATGACCTAGAGCATGGATATTTAGCATGTAGCATTGTGTAGTGTTCCTCTACCAAGATTATTCAAATTATGACCCCCTAGTCAAAATTACTAGTCACTTGATTTCACATAGGCTTATATAGGGAAAACTTTAAAAAAAACACACAAGGCTGACAGGCAGATAATAGACATTTGAAATGTTACTTTGCATTGTGTAGTGGACCTCTACGAATTATGTTAGAATCATGACCCCTTTTATTATAGCCAATGGTAGTCAGGTGAACGTTATAGGGCCATCATGGCCCTCTTGTTTCTACGTGTATAATTAATATTTTAACCATTTTCATGTTTTTAGCTCACCTGGCTACGCCAGGGTGAGCTTTTCTGATCGATGATTGTCCGTCGTCCGTCAACATTTTGATTCAAATGACATCTCCTCTGAAACCTCTAGGCCAATGTTGATAAAACTATGCAGGAATGTTCCTTGCATGAAGCTTTACCAAAATTGTTCAAAGAATTCCATTCCATGCAGAACTCTGGTTGCTATGGCAACAAATAGGAAAAACTTTAAACTTTTTAGGATCACTCTCCATCTGTCGTCTGTCCACCATTTTCTTGAAATGACATCTCCTCTGAAACCACTGGGCCAATGGTGATGAAACTTTGCAGGGATGTTCATTGCATAAAGCTCTATCAAAGTTGTTCAAAGAATTCCATTCAATGCAGAACTCTGGTTGCTATGGCAATGAATAGGAATAACTTAAAATGTCTTCTCTGAAACCACAAGGCCTAGAGCTTAGATATTTGGCATGTAGCATTGTCTAGTGGACCTCTACCAAGATTGTTCAAATTATGACCCCCGGGTCAAAATTGACCCCGCGCGGGTGGGCACTTAATTTTGCATAGGAATATATAGGAAAAACTTTAAAAATCTTCTTCTCTGAAACCACAAGGCCTAGAGCTAAGATATTTGGCATGTAGCATTGTCTAGTGGACCTCTACCAAGATTGTTCAAATTATGACCCCCGGGTCAAAATTGACCCCGCACCGGGGGTCACTTAATTTTGCATAGGAATATATAGGAAAAACTTTAAAAATCTTCTTCTCTGAAACCAAAAGGCCTAGAGCTTAGATATTTGGCATGTAGCATTGGCTAGTGGACCTCTACCAAGATTGTTCAAATAATGACCCTCGCATCAAAATTGACCCCGCACGGGGGGTCACTTTATTTTACATAGGCTTATATAGTAAAAACTTTAAAAATCTTCTTTGAAACCACAAGGCCTAGAGCTTAGATATTTAGCATGTAACATTGGCTAGTGGACCTCTACCAAGATTGTTCAAATTATGACCCCCGGGTCAAAATTGACCCTGCACCGGGGGTCACTTAGTTTTACATAGGCTTATATAGGGAAAACTTTAAAAATCTTTTTCTCTGAAACCACAAGGCCTAGAGCTTAGATATTTAGCATGTAGCATTGCCTAGTAGACCTCTTCAAAGTTTGTTCAAACTATGCCCTTGGGGTCAAAATTGACCGTGCCGGGGGGGGGATCATTTGTTTTACAAAGGCGTATATAGGAAAACTTACTTGGTATATAACATTATCTAGTGATCTTCCACCAGGCAAGTGGACTTGTACCAAGGTGAGTGATATAGGGCCATCTTGGCCCTCTTGTTTCCATGTTTTCACCAGTAAGATTCTGTAATTGAAATGCAATTTAAAAAGTTTAAAATAAAATCTAGCTCAATTTTACTGCTCGTCAGCTGATGCTTGTCTTTTCAAGATATCCAGAAATGATGCTGATAATGAGAAGGATGAGGGAAAAATTCTACTGCTTAATTTAAGTCTAAGCACAAAATGTTTAGTGTGCTGGTTTTGATATCTATCTCAATCATGTCAGTGCCTAACTTTGTTGAAGCAATATCCACTGACCACATCAGAACAGGTACTGCTGCATGATTCAAGAAGCACAAAATCATCATAATACAAAACAACAATTTAATATTAGACTTCATACACAGTACATGCCAAAGATCATTTTAATTGTCCTTCTGTATTGTCACCCAGCTTTAAAAGTCTTAGCATATATGCGATCTTGTGATTAATCATCTATCTGGCCACTTCTCCTGGACAAGATCTGTAATAGAACCGAAATACATAAAACAGCATTGCATCAAATAACTACCTTATAACAGCAGGGGTGTCTTCAAGACTGCCATATATATATTTTACCGAATTATCAAATCTTTTGGAGCAACAAATGGTATTATCCAAATTGAATAATAGGTCAAGTAAATTTTAGAAATTAGCCAGATCGAGATTCATTCTTAGACTGCACTTTCCAAAAATTTATGCAAAGTTTATAATTGTTTCAAACATGTACTGTGATGATTTTGTACATGTATCAACTTACCTAAGTAAACTTTGACATTTATATTTTATTCCCCTGTACATTCTGCTGCATTCTGAAATTCAGAAACAAGTTTCATGCAGTGTTTTTGTGTTGCCCTTTCGGAGAAACGGCGATACATTGGGATAGCTTTGTCCATCTGTCCGTCACATAAACTTAACATTGCAGGGCTGTGAATTATCCGCGGATCCACGGATTTGGGATCCATCAGGACCGTTTTTGAGATCGATACAAATCCGAGGAGAAATTTCGAGGGGAGGAGGGGTCGCGGTAATTTGCCATTCGTCCTCCGTTCCGTATTATGGAAACAGACTTTATCTGGACCTTATTATTGGTCATATTTGACCCGAGGGAATTTTCTCCTATCGGCAGTTTTGCCGTGTCAATCAAAAACCGATCGTCGTCTATTGGATAACATACGAAAGTAAGTGGTGCTACGTTACAAATCTCGGCAATTTCGTTGTCAGTCAAAAATCGATTGTCGTCTGTTGGTTAATATACGAAAGAAGGCAGAGCTAATCAGTCGTTATCAAAGGTGTTAATTGATAAACAATCGTAAAACTGAAAATAATTGACCTCGGCGAATTTCTATGATGGTGTTTGTAACACGGATTAATGAACGGCCGAATCTGACACGACTGTGTATTTTAATTCACAGAGTGCCGGCGATCAAGACAATTCATGTATATTCAGGTATTTTGTATACCTGTTTTTCTGATAATCACATGTCATTACTGAAATTAGTACATTCTTTTATTAAAACTCGACCTGCACTGATAATTGTGAAAATCGTCGTGAATTTATATTAATCGGAAGAGCAACGAATAAGAGGTTTATGATAATTCGGGCATTGTTTTTTGGCATCCGTATTTTAATTATTGACTTGCGTGTTGAAATTTTAACTTGCAAATTGTTACGGACGCAGTTTTTGTTGCTCTTCATTAATATCGGGGGCATTATAAATTGTTAATGTTATTCATTTGTTGAACTTACTTTTTGGGTAATTCTTTAATTAAAACTGTTTAAATCGCGAAAAAAACGACGAAAATCACGGACATGCGAGGTCGCGAAAATATGTGACAAACGGGGAACAACATACTTTTAAACTGATGGATCATAGGAAAGGGATGAACAGCTAGCTAATTTAAGAATTATTATGAAATACAACTGCAAAGCTGCAGGACACAAAAAGAAAAATATGATATGCATGCCTAGAGTATATGACTGGAACCCTATGAGGCTATGACCCATGGCTCGACTCTTAAAATTCTCACCTTGACTCTTGAAAATTTGATTTTGACTGTGGAAAATTTAGGCTGGGGAGTCAATGACCCTTGAGTTTGAAAGCCTACTGAACAATCTGTCAAGCAGTTATCAGCAGTGGCAGTTGTGTTTAACTCTAATAAATGAAGATTGAAAAGATATTGTATATTTTATTAACCAGGTTTTCCGAAGGAAAAATCCTGGTTATTAGATTGAGGTATGTCGGTGGGCGGGCGTAAACAATTTCTTCTGTGCGCAACTCCTACTTTTCTCAACGGATTTCAACCAAACTTTCACAGAAGTATTGTCACGAAGTGCCCTGGCGCATATTGTCTGGGTTTTGTGATTTGGTCATTTTTGACAGAATTATGGCCCTTTGTTTTTTTTCACATATGTAATTCTTCTGTGCGCAACTCCTTCTACACTTCTCAAGGGATTTCAACCAAACTTTCACAGAATTATTGTCACCAAGTGCCCTGGCGCATATTGTCTGGGTTTTGTGATTTGATCATTTTTGACAGAATTATGGGCCTTTGTTTCTTTCCACATAATGTAATATATATATAGAGAAATACTCTTCTGTGTGCAACTCCTACATTTCTCAAGGGATTTCAACCAAACTTTCACAGAACTATAATTGTGAACTAAAGAATTTTGAATATATAATGTTATGCCCCTGGTCGTCCGTCCGTTAGCAATTTTGTGTCTCCTTATTTAAGTATATATAAAAGGGAGAATACTCTGTTATTATAAAAGGGAGAATACTCTGTTATTACTGTCTATTTTTAGAATAGATTACCAGTCCTGTATACTTTGGAGTATTCTGTTACAGTAAGATTGTTACAGTAAGATGACAAAATTTCTCATGAGACCAGCGGTTCAAACCCCACACAGAGCAAGTTTTTTTTTTTTCTTCTTCTTTCTTTCTTTTTTTTATAATTTTTGCCTGAATTATGGCCCTTTGCTTTTTTTTTCCACATATATTATATATAGAAGAATACTGTCACGTGCCCACTTACTCCTACATTTCTCAAGATATTTAAACCAAACTCTCACAGAACTGTTGTCATCAAGTGCCCACAGTTTTTTCACATTTGGTTCCCAGTCAGTACATTGAATGATTTCAACAAATGCAACGTCAAAGACATCCAGGCGTTTATGACATTGTGACGTCGTATTCCATATTACACAGAAGCAAACAATTATCCTCTATATTTCCTTGATATGGAAAAAAATACTTACTAACCAGGTTTTCTGAAAACAAAATCCTGGTGATTAGATTGAGGTACGTCGGTGGTGGGCCGGTGGGCCCTTGGGCATATTGTCTGGGTTTTGTGTTTGGATCAATTTTGCCTGAATTATGGCCCTTTGCTTTTTTACACATGTAAATATATAGAAGACCTTTGTTTCTTTTTATACCCCCAAAACGAAGTTTAGGGGGGTATATAGGAGTCACCCGGTGGTTGGTCGGTCGGTCGGTCGGTCGGTCGGGCGGTCTGTTGCATTTTCCTTGTCCGGAGCATAACTTGAAAACTACTATTTGGAATTCAATACAACTTCATACAATGGTCAAGCACATTGAGAGGAAGTGCAGTGCACAAGAACTATAACTCCATCTTGACTAATTACAGAGTTATTGCCCTTTGTTACTTTTCCTTGTCCGGAGCATAACTTGAAAACTACAAGTTGGAATTCAATACAACTTCATACAATGGTCAAGCACATTGAGAGGAAGTGCAGTGCACAAGAACCATAACTCCATCTTGACTAATTACAGAGTTATTGCCCTTTGTTACTTTTCCTTGTCCGGAGCATAACTTGAAAACTACTAGTTGGAATTCAATACAAGTTCATACAATGATCAAGCACACTCAAAGGAAGTGCAGTGTACAAGAACTATAACTCTATCTTGAGTATTTACTGAGTTATTGCCCTTTGTTACTTTTACTTGTCCGGAGCATAACTTGAAAACTACTGGTTGGAATTCAATACAACTTCATACAATGGTCAAGTACATTGAGAGGAAGTGCAGTGCACAATAACTATAACTCCATCTTGACTAATTACAGAGTTATTGCCCTTTGTTACTTTTCCTTGTCCGGAGCATAACTTGAAAACTACTGGTTGGAATTCAATACAACTTCATACAATGATCAAGCACACTCAGAGGAAGTGCAGTGTACAATAACTATAACTCTATCTTGAGTATTTACTGAGTTATTGCCCTTTGTTACTTTTCCTTGTCCGAAGCATAACTTGAAAACTACAAGTTGGAATTCAGTACAACCTCATACAATGGTCAAGTACATTTAGAGGAAGTGCAGTGCACAGGAACTATAACTCCATCTTGACTCATTACAGAGTTATTACCCTTTGTTACTTTTCCTTGTCCGGAGCATAACTTGAAAACTTCTGGTTGGAATTCAATACAACTTCATACAATGGTCAAGCACAGTGAGAGTGAGTGCAGTGCACAGGAACCATAACTCCATCTTGATTAATTACAGTGTTATTGCCCTTTGTTACTTTTCCCTGTCTGGAGCATTTTTCGAAAACTACAAGTTGGAATTCAATTTAACTTCATACAATGGTCAAGCACAATGAGAGGAACTGCTAAGAACAATATCTCTTTTTAGTTTGTTTGCAAGGTATTATGTTACTACGAACTTCTTCAGTTTATAAAGCAATCCTTTTGGGGGTATTAATCACATTTAGTGATAGCTCTAGTTCACATTATGTATATCTACTGACTTTAAAAACACATTTGCGCTTGGCCAGCAGACTGGAAAATGAAAACCTGGTTTTGTGACAATTTCCTGTCACTTGTATTATTTTTTATTCTTCTTTCAAATTTTACATGGATGAATTACATAAAAGCAAGAGAGATGTCTTCGAAACATGAATCTAAGCCTTTAGATTTCATTAAAACCTAGGAGCATCGGGGGGAGCTTCGCCCCCTTGTCCCCCCACAAGGGCTTTGCCCTTGACCCACAAGGGGCCTTACGCCCCCCTTGACCCCTCGCACAATTTTCCTCTTTTTTCACAAAACCCTGTTCACAGCCATGACATTGGCTATAACTTTGCCATCCCTTAAAATTTCTTCATCAAACTTTACAATTGTATTGCTTATGACAAAAGAGTCGTAATGCCGCCAAACCATTTACTTGGTTGCAATAACTGTGTTCGGTACTAATTATTTTCTGATTACGTGTATCTACATGTAGGTTAATTGTTAAAGTCCCAATTAGGGTACAACTCTCTCTCTGGCTGAGACTAGAACATTTGCAGTTTTAATAAATGTATTTGAAAGTTTATAACTTCAGTGATCTTTTTATCCAAATCAACTAAAAGCCGCTCTTAAAATTACAATACTTCTTTCGAAATCTGTCATATTTTAATTACCTTTGCACCAGTTTCGTCCTCATTAAATCCTTTAGTGTTTTGCTAAATAGTCCATGGTATTATCAAATTTTGTCCATAAAATTTCCACAAACATTATTGTCAGTTTATAGGAGTTCTGTTCTTAAAAAAAAGACATTGAATTATTACCAGAATATTCTTTCTGATGTACACATAATTATCATAAAAATACTTTCAAAAAGATGTCTGCTTTGAATCCACCAATCAGAAAGCATGCATAAAGTTATTTCCTAATATTTCCTCAAGGCTCCAGTGGGTGAACATGTGTTGCATTCATAATTTGATCTTTGTAAACATGAGCAAATTCCCTTGATGAACCTAGAGATAAACTTGACCTTTTGTTATCAGTGACTGGTTCCCAAGGTTACAGTCTGTTATACTATGAAAACGGGATACAGGTGTTCTAATACAATGTACAATATTCCAACTACAAAAAATGTACATGTAGTGGATGCTCCTAGATTTATGATGAAGGAAATTTTTTAAAAATGCTCCAGATTTGTTGTAAAATAAATGCTTTATTTGTACATGAGCTCCAATGAAAATTAAAAAAAAACATGACAGCCCTGGGCACCAAAACAACGTATTCGGGGGCCACCCGAAACAGGGCACCAGAAACACAGATGAAAATAGCCCAAACGTTACAAGAACTAACGAAAATGCTAAAAATCTTTGTCGAAAGACAAACAGGCGATTCGTCTGAGCCAAAAACAAAAACGCATGGAGGAAAGTCAATAAGAGGAAACAAGCCATTCAGAAGGGCAAGGCAACAGTAATCAACCTATCGAACAAAAAGTTATATTTGATGTTGATTATATTCTGCTAGGAAAAGGACTTTCTTTTGTCCCTAAGCTAAAAAGTCACGATAAAGTGAATTTAGCAGTAGAAATATTCAGATTTTCACGACGTTTGAGACTTGGAGTATTTTTATATTGATGGAGAAAATGACAACAACCAGCATGAAGGTAAACATTTTTTCAATAAAAAGCAATCAAAATTTATCCCAAAACAAGGGCGTGATGAGTATCTTGACTTCTATATCGAAGCAATTCACCAAGAAATGCTACAGTCGTCAAAACAGTTAAGGTAAAGTAATATTACAAAAGAAGAATATTTAAGTCTGCAAACTTTAGCAAAGGACAAAGGCATTATCATCAACAAGAAAATTATAACTTAACAGTTATATGAGACGATTACTGTATTACATTACAGTGTACAGAATAATGGCCACGGCTGAACAGGCTAAGCATATCTCTCGATTGGGGTATATACCTTTCAAATAAAACCTGAAAACCAAGCGAAATTGACCGATTAACGGAATATCAACAGTTGTCAAACTTTTGACACTTGTTTTTGCACTGATAAATTACGGCTTTCGGATAATTTGCGGGTTTTCCCCGAGGTATACACGTCTTAATTAAATATTCAAATCAGACTGTTTTCCGGCAATTCCGTTTTTAATCATTTCTAAAGCGAAATAAATCGGCACCATTCTTGGGCTGATTTAGCGCTTCATAAATATTCATTAGATTCATTCAAGGGACGCAACTCTAATTGATTTTGCATTGCTAATGTAGGTCATCACCGTGGTCGCTATTATAAAGCCCAAAAATCGTTAATACAAACAGGCTATACTCTGTAGCCACAACGCTATCAATATATCAATAATATAGTTTCTTCGGCCATTCATAAAAATACAACAACTCGCCTAAGAAGATCTATAGAACGAATTCTAGCGGAATTTCGGTTCCAATATGGCGACTGTTCCACAGCAAAATGCATCGAACAAATAAAATAGAAACACGCATGCGCTACACTGACGTCATATATATCAGTGCTACAGCATTGTAACTGCTATTACCTTATCCACATAACGCTTTGTTGCATCGAACTAAAGTTTAAAGGTCATTTTGTCCGTTTTAGTAATACAAAAGATATATATCCATAGTAATTAATGTTAATAAATACCCAAAAATAACTTTCGTCTCGAAAAGGCAGATAAATCGGCAAATGTAGTGATGATGAACCGTAGTGATTATCAAAATGAGCTGGTAAGACAGCCAAACAATGATAAGTATTATACTAAACTTGGTCATAATATTGCAGAAACTGAAACAAAATATCTGCGACTGCATTGGCATATCAAAATGTGAGGACTATATAGAGGAAGAATTTGATCCCAGATGAAATACGAACCCCACACTTTTATATTTTACCAAAAATACATAAGCATCATGATAATACTTTACCTATTGGCTGTCCTGGTAGGCCCATTGTATCGGCATGTAATTCCCCTACTGATAACATTTCCAAATATTTGGATTATGTCTTAAAGCCCTACATGCAATCCATTTTCTCTTACGTTAAAGATACGACGGATTTCCTTACAAAAATCAAGAATTGTAAGTTGTCTCCCAGTAGCTATTTGGTTACGTTAGATGTGAGTTCATTGTATACCAATATACCTCGTACTGACAGCATTAAGACTGTAAGTTTTTCTTAAGTAAAAATAAAAGTCTGTATAATAGTAAATTATCTATCGATAATGAATGTGCACTTATCGAACTCGCACTTAAGAACCACTTTCAATTTATTGATGACAACTACCTTCAGATAATTGTGCGGCCACGGCATATGTGTCATTGTTCATGGGTAAGCTAGAACAAGATTTTCTAGAAACCTGTCGGTTAAAACCTACGTTATGGCTACGTTTTTTGGATGATGTGTTCATGGTCTGGGATCATTCCCTTGATGAATTAAACAATTTTATCAAAGTTTTAAATGATTTTCATGATACAAATGTCTTTCCTTGATGTAGATATACAAGTTTACTTAAGACCACGTGTCTTTCCTTATTGTTGATATATGTAAGGATTCCGATAACATGTGGTTCATGTTAAAAATACGAACATTCATCAGTATCTTGAATATTCTTCCTCCCATCCTAAAACTTGTTAAATGGCTAAAAACTAGATGCTCATGTACAACATGTTGAGCCCTCCATGCATGAAGGAGAAATTCTCCGGACAAAGATATTATTGGATTTAACCTTTAATCTCTAAGTGTGACCTTGACCCTAGACCTTTTTCTTGCACATGATCCTCTGTTTCACGGTGGTGAACATTTGTGCCAAGTAACATCAAAACCTTTAACCTCTAAGAGTGACATTGACCTTAGAACTAGGGACCTGGTTCTTGTGCATGACACTCCGTCTCATAGTGGTGAACAATTGTGCCAAGTTATTTAAGAATACCTCGATACATGAATAGTAACAGCTCGGCCAAGCTAAACTCAGATGTACGGACGCACATGCATACACTGAACGGCCATTTTTGCAGCTATGTTGAGTTGCAAGAGGTTGACAACAATATTGAACGATTTTGTTATGTAAAATAGATTTCATATTCATAATATTAAAATCAATGAATGAATCTGATGTAAACGAGGCATTAAATCCCTATACGTGTAGAATGAATAAATAATTATGATTAAATAAATAAGTCAAATAAATAAACTTTCCTCCTCAACAAAACCCAAGGGCATAAGCTATTCCTAAAGCGTGTGAAAACCCTATTCATGTCTACTAGACTACTATTTGAAAACTTTTACAACGATTGAATAGGGTTATTAAGATAGTGACGTGAATCCACCGGATTATACCGATATAGTTTCACTCTGTACCGTGGTATAATGTAAATATAAAACTGTAATTTCCCTGTCATTTATCATGTTTATTCGCTGAATAAGAATGAGTTAATTTTTTTACCGTGGCGACAATGACACAGTAACTTAGTAAATTGGCTGTTAATAATTCTACCTCAAAAGGTAAACACAACATATAAACATAAATTATTTTGTCCAAGCGTGGATTAAGACGTCAAGTCCAGATGGCTTTTCAATAAACATCTCGAAACAGTCGAAAATCATTGCAACTTTGTTGCCAAAGTATTTGTGAAATTCCATTGGCATAGTTTTTCGGATTGTTTAATGCTCTGGTCATCTAATGAGCTTCCGCACTCTCTTATACATCTGCAATAGTTGCAGTGAACAGTCTTGATAAAGTTGGCTGTGTTGTATCAAATTCATCTGCTAAAGAACATATTCTAAAGACAGGTTAAGTCTTAGTTTCATTAGTGTCAATGTCATAAGTTTGAACTTGTTAATAGCTAATCTGTTTGGTAAATATCATAATATGGTTCAAGAAACTGATAAAGCAACATCAACATTGAAAATGCTTGGAGACCAGTAAGGTGCTTCAATTTGTCATTATTGTCCTTGCAATAGTCAATATCGAATCTCGTCCTCAGTTTCAGTACTTCTGTTTTCAGCTCAGACGTTTCGGTCCTTAGTTTCTGTAAAATTGCATTCATATCATCCATTAAATCACCATCAATGTCCATCTGCAAAGTTGCTCCAGTTTCTTTAGAGTCCAAGATGAGTACCAATGGCATTTCCTCTTCTGTAAGCATTGGCTAACAAGTACAGCTTAAAAGCTTACTGACGGGACCAAGACTGGATTCAGTCTATCATACAAGTATGCCCTTTTCCCTGAAAGATTGAATGTAAGAGTCTTTACAAGTTATGTTTTACAGAATTAAGAATAATGTTAAGCAAAGAAACAGTTAACTTTATAATGTATACAAGCATGGTAACGTGTTTAGTAGACCCAAACTCCTTGGTTTGGACCAATGAAAATTTTGAAATACCTGTATTTGACCCGCAATAAAAACGCCCGGCGAGTCATATTTGACCGGTAGGAATTTTCATTCATGCGTTTATTACTTAGCGTACATGTCAATCAACTTGTTAATTCCAAACACTTGGGCCACTTCAACCATTGATGCAATAGAAAGTGAGAAACAGAAGGGGAGCTTGTATTTTGATCTACTCGCTTTCAGAAAATCACAGACATGCAAGGTCAAGAAGATATGTGACAAACAGGAGACACGGTCCATTTAAGCCTGGGAAAAAGATCGGCTGCTAGACCTAGCTGTTTTAAGATTTTTTCAAAAATACAACAGTAAAGCTTCATTTTAACACAACCTGAAAAATATGATGTGCAAACATAGAGTACAAGGCTCGAAACTCTATGACCCATGGGTCGACGTTTAAAAATCGCATATTGACTCTTGAAAATTTTACGCTGAAGTGACAATGCCCCTTGAGTTTCAAAGCCTATCGGACACCCTGATGGCCATAATAATCAGTTATGACGGTTAGCAATCATCAAAGATGATTATGATAAAAAGATAGGCAGTGGCTAGGTAGCCGTGACCGGCTACCTAGTCTTTTGCTTTAGGTAGCCGTGCATATATTTCATACGAGGAGCTACAAAGAATCGGTATTGAGTAATCATTCATTAAGGTATATTATTTGTAAAAGTTTACTTGTTTTTTTTTAATATTAGACAAGGATCGCAGTAGTACCGTGTAATTTACCACTACCCTGCCACTGCCTTCTTAAAGCAGTTAAATATGCCCGAAATATTGACCGATATTGAATTTAAGTTTCCATCTAACGCCGTAACTTATCAAAGTTTCAGCTCTACTTGTATTTACAATTTTTTTTTTACATATTCATAAAGTTCATAATTTCAGCTTTTACATTTGATACAAACATTTAAATATTCATCAAATAATTAAGAAAAAAGGATACGGCTGTATTTTCAAATATATTCTTACTTGGTATACAGGACGGCCGGATAATACACTTTTTCCAAACAGAACAAGTAGCTCCGGATAAACAACATTCAAAACTTTTTAAATGTTAGAGAGAAATAATATTTCACATTTACAAATTAATAAACATTACTCAGTCAGTGGGACCTAATTGATAAGAGTTAATTTTGTCATTCTTTATGACAGACCAAAATTTTCACACCTACCGCGAGTGACAAATGACAAGTGGAAAATAAACAATGTATAAAACGCAGTACGTGATAGTATAGCGGCGATTCGCATATAACAAGTCGCCTTTAGGCCACACCAAATTAATAAGTTGGTCATCGGGATTGCCGCACGTTTTTTTTTTCTAAAACACACAAAAAAAATATTATTGTTTTATTATTGGCTCCCGCCCGCACCTTAAGAAAATAATCGGTTATATTTTTTTGGGTCACTATTGACAAAGAGCAAAGTCGCGCATTTTCATGGTAAGATAACGGTTTTTACTCCGTCCGGAAACAATATAGTTGTCCAAAGAATACTTCGGAACACCCGTACTTGGGATGTCCGGTCACGGTGACGTTTTGTCACCGTGAATTGTTGTGACTGGACACGGTGTTTCGCTATGTCCGCATTTGGGTCGTGACTTGACCTTTGGTTATATCTTTTTACTGATTAACTTTTATTTATTAATACGAAGATAGGAATATGTTTAAAATTTTCGAAAATTCCCGACTTCAAAGACTCCACATTCAACAACTTAGCATGCTGTCTGATCGACATAAACAACCCAGCAACACACAATATCAATCTATTAATAGAAACAAATATATTTTATCATCAAAAATAAAAGAATCTTACACTTACTCAAAACATTATCTTTTCCATGATGAAAACGAGGCTCAACTGTAAATGGCCGCTATTTTCAAACGATGAAGAAAATTGTGTGAAAAATTGAAACTGAGAGGGATTTATCGAATTGAGACTTTTGTTAATGATCGAATTTGGATTTTAAATGTGTTTGGTGTTTGGTGTAAATTTTTGGATATATTGTGAACACTATGTCAGAGAAAAAGGGTGAAAAGTCGAAAAACAATCCAAACAAAGGAAACAATGGCGGCGGTAATTCAAATGCAAAAACACAGAACACGAAATCTGATCATGGTTTTAACCCCACAATTCAACAGCAGCAACCGTATTCAATGCCTAGTGTTTTCTTGCCACCCTACCCGACATCACCATCACCATACTTTCCCGGATTTCCAGGATTTCGTCCATTCTCGCAACCAGCTCCTGCAACAACCACACATAGTCAAGATGGTAACTTGTACGATTTGATTCATGAAATAAACACTAGATTAAAAACAATTGAATGTAATGTAGCAAAGATTTTACCTTTAGAAAAGGAAGTTGCTTCGTTAACTCGCAATGTCACAGAAATCCGAAATGAAAATAAATCCATGTCTGTAAGAATTCATGATACTGAAAAGTTTTGCCAATTGCTAAGTGACACATCTGACAACGTGTTAGTATCTAATAGAGTTGTGGAAGATAAAATGCATCATTTACAAAAACAAAACACTGAACTACTGACACGAATACAACAGCTAGACACACAAAACATGGAATTAAAAAGCCGTTTTCTTGATACACAATGTGAGCTCATGAATAACAATTTAATAGTATTCGGTGTAGAGGAGGCCCGGCGAGAGGTAAACGATAAATTAGTACCCGTAGAAAGTCCAGAAACAACCTTCAGAAAAATTCTGAAAAATAAAATACAAAGTGACACTGAAATTAGTAAAGAATTCCCATTAGATGTTGATTCCATAAAATTTGCACAGGTGAAAAGAGTTGGAGATCCGCGAAAAGCAGCTATGTCATATCGAACGCGTCCAATTGTCGCAATATTTGAAAGTCACAGTGAAAAAGAACAAGTGAGAAAAGTTGGAATTCTTTTAAATAAAAGTCAATCTGAAATCAAAATACACGAGCAGTTTGCAAAGGAAATAGAAGACAGAAGGAAAAAATTATATCCAGCTACGCGAAAATTAAGTGAATTAGATCAAAAGGTTGTGTTAGTGAAAGACAGGCTTTATGTCAATAATGTATTATTCAACCAAGATACAAACATATACAAAGACAAGTTTGGCAACACCTGTACATTTCCGAGACCACAAAATCCTCCAGCATATGGAGACCAACAGAACCAATATAGACAAATCCCAAATCCCCAAGGTAGATATTCCGCACCAAATGCCGCTAGACGGCCGTACAACCCACAAAGGCGAGTCCAAAAATGCATGCAAACAGACAGTGAAATCAACTTCACCACACCAAACAAATATGGTCCACTTGCTGACACTGACAGAACAATGCAACAGAAACGTAAAGAGAGATCACCAATTGACACTGAAATCGACTGGTGAATGCAACACAGGTCTAACTCGACTTTTTGTCAAAAATGACTTTTTTTCATAATTCATGTTAGTTTCATAAAATACACATCCCAACAAAATATTAAGATAACATTCTAAAATTTAAGGGGTCAAGGGACCAGTTGGCATTTAGGTCTAACTCATTTATAATCATTTGTTTAACGCAACACAGTGCTATCTTGAGTTGGCACTATGTTGCATTAAATAAAATGTTTATTATATTGAGTCACTCAGTTCTAACTTGAGTTAGCACACTGTCTTTCTATTGATGATAAATACTGATTCATGATTTTAAATATTACAATATTTTGTACATGGAAATAACTTAGGCCTAAAAATATATGTTTGTTTCAGGTTTCATGCCCCCCAAAAATAGGGTAGGTAGGGAAATTTTTTTTTTAGATTTTTTTTATTCTCATGCAAACAAACCAAATTCAACATAGATTTTAATGAATTTATGCTTAAATATATTAACACTCAGAAAAAAGTTCTAGGGTCAGGGCAAAAATAGGGTAGGTCGAGAAACCTGAAACAAACATATTTTTTTACGCCTAATTGGGACTGTTTATATATTTTCAAAATCTTATGTCCATGTATAGAAATGTAATATACGTATGCAGTTATACTCATATGTCAATATTTCCTATATGTTTTTAAATTTGAAATACATTAAAAGAATTTGGTATTCCTAAAATGGATGTTCGGGAGTTAAGACAAGTTGCAATTTTTTAACATCTTGTTAAAGGGTGATGTGGTGGTCGAGTGGTTAATGTTCAAACTTCTGCAATATCAATCCTAAGGTCCCTGGTTTGAAACCCGGCCGGCGCATTGGAAATTTCAGAAACGCTTTACAGTATTTCCCACCCATCTAGAGATGAACTGGTTAGAAACCCAGAGGTTTTCGCACGTGTATTAGTGCTATATACACCGTGCATGTAAAACCAAGGGGTCTATTCCTAAGAGCTAGGATGTGAACGTAGAAGATAATGAAAAGCAATGAAATCATCATAATATTTTATGCAAATCACCAAAGAAAATTGAATGTAAGAAGTACAGACAAGGCAGACCTGCATAATTATGAGACTTTTGAAGATTTAAACCTATGTGTAACTGTTTGATATTTCATACATGTTGCCCTTGGGATCAAGTCAATAAAATAGAAGTATTCAAAACTTTTGATTAGACAATTAGAGCATAAAATCAAAGTACCAAAAAGGCAGTCTTGTGTGCTTACTTTCAGATTAAAGGGGATTGCCTGACCTTTGAATAGAAAAACTTTGTACAGCAGAATCTTAATGTCAGCTGTATTTCAATGCTGACTTTTTATTTTAAAATACTTATTCCAGTCATTTTTGGGCAATAGTCTACAAATTCAATTATTTATGTAATGGGCTGACTTTTAACCAATTTAATACATAATCTAACAAAATAAATCTAATTTCATATACATGTAATATGAAATTCTATTTTTGTGAAAGCAAAGAGACAACCCGTCACACTTCGTGTAAAGTGTTCGTGCTAAAATCTGCTGCTAGGTATCTACATGTATGTTGATCGAATGTCCGCCAAATTTTCTCGTTTTTATCAAGTGTTCAGCAGCAGGCGACTGCATTAAAAATGGTAACAGAAAAAACACTGACTTTGTGTGCATACTTTTTCATGGTGTTGTTGATGTAATTATCAGAACCAGAAAAATGTATTGGCTACAAATTCATCAAACAATCATAACTTATTATGTTAAGTTTTTACCACATGCCCAATACCGGTGTTTTCTTCTAGCTTGGTAGATCAAACAAATTAGAAAACAAAACAACTTTCAAAATTTGATTAAATGTAACTATTTTCGTTCATGTCATGACAAAAGGGCAATGGCAATACTATTTCTTGTACATCACATTTAATTTTACTATTTAGTGAGTTCATGAATTGCAGTCTCAGGTGGATGGGAAATTTGTGCATCAAGAGTCAAAGTTAAAGACCACGACCCTGCATTAAGTGGTCACTTCGCTTTACCAGTTAAATTTCCTGTATCCTCTGGCCGACTGCTTGTGACAAATTAGACTGTATTTTGTCTGAATGCCCCGTTTCCCGTGTCCCCAGTCATTGTATAATATACCCTCACATTATTCTTTGCAATGCTGGAATCAGTTATTGTTTTCCTTATTGATGTCTTCAAAACTGCCAACCTGAACTTCACAAAATGAGTAAAAACAGTAAATATCTTGGAACTTTAGGAACTGCAACTTCTTAAATTATTATATAGGTACATTTAAATAATTTGTCAAAAATATGGCTTTTAACTAATATAATTATGTGAACTGACACAAATGAAATGTACTTGAAACAAGTTCACAATATCATTTTTCATAAGACTGCTTACCATTGATTGAGTGAAGACTCCTAAGACAGTATTTCCAACATAAACAACATTGACTCTGATTGGGTAATGTTACTACTTATTTATTGAATGATGTCAATAAAATGACATCCCATAGAGTGCCTATATCATGTTTTCTATTTGAATTTTTATTAATGTAGGTCAAAGGTATATAAGAAAAGGTCATAGAATTGCGATTCATTAATAAATGCTGGACTGACTGTTGTTACTGTCGGATCATACTACTTTGTTTGTTTGTTAGTTGTGCTTATGGAAAGGTATATAATACCTGTAGAGAGACAGATACAGATACATAGGGAATCCAGGTACTAGACCCTAGCTCTTTTAGGAATAGACCCCTTGGTTTTGCATGCACGGTGTATATAGCACTGATACATGTGAGAAAACCTCTGGGTTTCTAACCAATCCATCTCTAGATGGGTGGGAAATACTGAAAAGTGTTTCGGAAATTTCCAATGCCCCAGCCAAGATTCGAACCAGGGGCCTCCGGATTGGTAGTTCAGAGCGTTAGCCACTCGACCACCACATCACCCTTTGGATCATACAAAGTTTTGTCCTTTGTTCCTATATTATCCGATGTTTGTTTTCAGCAAATCAAGCCTCTGCATCACATTGCCATTGTTACTTAAATTACAGTCAAGATGTACAAATAAATCTGGGCTATTTTTATTTTATTTGAGAACCGAATAGCAAATATTTATGTAAAAAACTCATTTTGTGCAGGAAATTATAATAAAAGAAGTAGTTTTAGAAGCATTTTTTTAAATACTGGATAATTGTATTTAAAATATAAAAACATGTCCATTTAATGCACATCTTGCCAAAAGCCAAATGTAGGAGCGCCAGTCCTGGTTTAATATGAAACTGGTTTTAACTGCCCTGACCAAGTAGTCCCAATGGGTACCAGATATAGCTGGTTTTACTGCACATGGTACAACATTTAGTTTTTCTACAATCAGTATAGATCTCGAGATAATTAAGTTTTCATTCAGACACAAACGCAAAATTAAATGACCATCTAACCAGCATGGTGGATCCTATACTCCCTGAAAGTCTGCTATATGCGGGCAAAACAAATGTGTAATTGATTAAAATAAATAAATATTCATTGAATTCTTTTAAAATATCATTCCTTTATCATTTCTTTCCAGATACATCAGTCTTCCAAGTAATAATCACTCTAATTTGAGTTAACTGTTTAATGCAACAGAGTTCCAACTTGAGTTAGATCTGTTTTGCCTTAAATTTCATCTAAAAATATGACTGTTTATAATTGGAAAACAGATCTAACTCGCAAAGGTTTAAATATCTCTTTTATTATTTATTTTTTCTTATTTTTTAAATTCCTAGTGTTAATATTTTACCATCAGTTGACAAAAAATATAGAAATTAACACAAAAATGTTTATCTTGCAAGTATGGAACAGTTTTTTAAGCCTCCTGTAAAATTTGAAAAAACACACTTAGACCTGTGTTGCGTTCACCCCTCGAAATTTCTTCAAAACGTGCAAATGAAGAACGCGACCTGTCATTGATATCGCTTGTGAGTCCCGACATGACTGATGAACAGTGGGCAGGTATGAAATCGGTAATACGCCCTGCCGCACCTCAGTCAAACATTACAGAAAAATTATAGGACATATGTGGAGAGTCACGTGCTCAATGTAATGATCCATACTATTGCAGACAGCTTAGCCGGTTGTGTATAAAAGCAGACGATAGCTTGTGTACAAAATTTGATGAACTGAAATTTGATTGTCATCATATTTGTTACTGTTCTTTACCGTTTTGTAGTGAAAGGAATTTCAGTTTATCGGGTTACCGTTACGATTGGATTATTTACCAATATTTTATACTGCAATGCATGTATTGGTGTGATTTCGTATATTTCATTCTTTGCGAAACCGCAGTAAATACTGCATTATTTTATTGGCTAACTAGTATAATATACGTTACGGTGAAAACGAAATTATTTTTTATAGTAATCTAAACAAGTATGTCTACGAATGCATTCAACAGAAAATAAATAGTTATTTAATAGTAAACTTTACAATTTCAATTTATTTTTCTTATATAGACAGCCTTTCCAGAATATCCCATTTTAATGCCACTATGAATAGTGCATGCGCGTCACAATTCATTCGAAACGATACACTGTCAAACGATCATAATAAAACTGATTATAGGTCCAACTACTTTCCTGAATATGATCATCTATATTGTTGCATTTGTTGTAATTATTTGCTAGAATTTATCATGTTGTCATATTATGCGTCCAATTACAGTGAAAATTGCGTTCAGGATGTACTTTTATTGACATATTTGTGTGTAAACTCTTTTTGCTATCATCTTCATGCGTGTATGTATTCATATTTGCTTACTTTTTTGTGGTGTGATATTAAGGGGTATCATATAACTTTGCATTTAATGAATGTCTGTTTTTATTTCTGTTCGTTTCAAATGAGTATTGTCGTTTCATTATGCAAATATATTTCATTTGTTCTGGGACTTAATAATGTAGATTCGGATAAAGAAAGTTATGTATGTAATAAACCAAATAATAGATACAAAAATAAAAATAATAATAATGAAAATGGTAATGAAAATAACAATGGAAATTTTTAATAATAATAATAGATATAAAAATAATAATGATAAGAATAATAATAATTATAAAATTAACATACTTGATGATTATTATAATGATACTGGTAATATTAATAATGAATATTATAATAATAATAATAGAAGAAGAATAAGAATAAAAACAGACCTAAAGATGATAATAATAATAATAACAACAATAATGATAATGGTAATTATGAAGAAAATAATAATAATAATGGAAATAATAATAATAAAAATATAATAATAATAATAATAATAATAATAATAATAATAATAATAATAATAATAATAACAGACCTAATGATGGTAAGAATAACAATAATAATAATAACAATACTACTACTACTAATAAAAACCGACCTAATGTTAATAATAATAATGATAATGATAATGATAATGATAATGATAATAATTTACATAGAAATTACAATAACCCAAGGAATTTTAATTCTATGAGTAATAGTTGTAATATAAGCGATTCCACACTCTCTATACTATCGTTAAATGTTTGTGGATTAAAATCAAAGATTCATTGTCCGGAATTCATAGATCTGATTCATCAACATAGTATTATAGTATTATAGGTTTACAAGAAACAAAATTGGACGATCTTGACCATATTGAACTAAATATTACAAATTTTACTTTAAAAACAGAACAGCTATTAGCAGAAGAAAATCAGGGGGTATTGCATTAGCCATTAAAGATGATATCTCAAAGTATATAACGATTAAGGAAACTAACTGTAACTTAGTCCTTTGGTTCACTATTTCTAAAAAGCTAAGTAAGACAAACTCTGATATATAATGCGGAGTTGTCTACATTCCTCCAGAAAATTCAGAATATGCAACCGAATATCCGTTGCTCGATATCCAAAACGATCTAAATGAAATGAGTACTAAATATTCTTCCATTTGCATGTTTGGGGACTTCAATTCAAGAACGAAAGATCTAAAGGATTACATTGTATTAGATACAGAATTTTTTGAAATGCAAAATCTTCACGAAATATGTGATGAATATAATTTGGAAATGAATAAATTTGATACTTCTAAAAACGTATTTAAAAACCGTCAAAATAAAGACTGTTCAGTTAACAATTATGGCTATAGATTCATTGAATTTTTACAGTTCAATAATATTTACATAATGAATGGCAGAACTAGGGGGGGTACGAAAGGCTTGCTTACATGTAAAGGGGGCAGTACAGTTGATTACTTTTTATGCAGCTCTGACCTATTTAAAAATATTGGAACACTTAAAGTATTGGATTTCTGTAAATTGCTATCTGACGCACATAATCCTTTGGTTTTGTCGTTCGATTGTAGAATCAATATGAATCTAGATAAAATTGAACATGACGAACCACAGACTAAATTATGGGATAAAACTAAAGTTAATGACTTTGTAGCCAATATGAACTCACATGAAATAGAAAGTATTACTCAGAAATTGCATGATATACAAATAAATGATTCTTTTAATCAGTCATGTGCTGATGATATAGTGTCGGAGATCGCTTCCTTGTTTATAAATACGTTAGAGTTAACGTTTGGCCATGCTAATTATAATGGTAATAATGTAAAAAGAAATAGCAAAAATCATACTGAAAATTGGTTTGGTAATCAGTGCAAAAAAGCTCAAAGGGATTTTCACAGAGCAAAGCACCTTTACAAAATAAGAAAATCAGAATTAAATAAATCAAATTTGAGTGAAAAAGCTAAAGTGTACAAGAAAACGATGCGACAGTTTTTTAATCAATCGAAATCAAAACGTATAGATAAATTAAGAAAATTAAAAACAAATGACCCTAGAAAATACTGGAAAATTTTAAAAGGTAACAGTAATGAAAAAAATGAATGTGAGCTAGAAAAACTTTTCACATTTTTTAAGAACACAAATTATACTGAAGATGGTGATAATGTAAATGAAAATAGATTATTACTAGATGAACAAGATAATGAAATGATAAATTGTAAAATAACTGAAGAAGAAATTGAGAAAGCAGTTAAATCTTTAAAATCAAATAAAGCTTGTGGTATAGATAAAATTGTTAATGAACATATTAAATGCTCATTCCCAATCATGAAAACTATTTATTGTAAACTTTTTAATCTCATTTTAGATAAAGGTATTGTACCAGAATATTGGACTATAGGCATTATCAATCCGATATATAAAAATAAAGGCGACCCTACAAAGCCTGAAAATTACCGACCAATTACTCTATTAAGTTGTTTAGGTAAGCTTTTTACTTGTGTAATTAATAATAGACTGAAAAATTACGTTGAATCGAATGATCTTTTACACAGTAGTCAAGCCGGTTTTCGGCAAGGGTTTTCAACACAAGACAATATGTTTATTTTGCAACATTTAATTCAATATTTAAATACTTCTAAGAAAAAGCTTTTTTGTGCGTTTATTGATCTTAAACAAGCTTTTGACACTGTATGGCGAAATGGACTATGGGAAAAAATTTCTAGACTTAATATAAATGGTAAATGTTTCAACTTAATTAAAAATATGTATAACAATATCAAGTCATGTGTTACCGTTAATTCGCAAAAGTCCAACTTTTTCCCATGTAACATCGGCGTTCGCCAAGGAGTAAATTTATCGCCCTTGTTATTTTCAATGTTTTTGAATGACTTGCATAATTTCTTTCATGAAAACAGAGAATTAAATGGAATCAAAATAGAAAATATGCAAACCTACTTAAAACTTTTTATACTGCTATATGCAGATGATACTGTAATTTTAGCGGATAACAAAGCATATTTACAGAACGCGCTCAATACTTATGAACAATATTGCAAAAACTGGAAACTCACGGTAAATATTAATAAATCAAAAATTGTTGTTTTCTCAAAAGGTAGACAACCTTTATATAATTTCACTCTTAACAATGAACCCTTAGAAGTTGTTACTGAATATAAATACTTAGGAATTTATTTCAGTAGGTCTGGTTCATTTTATAAAGCAAAACAACATATTGTTTCACAAGCTACTAGGGCAATGTTTAGTATGTTAAGAAATGCAAATCGACTGAGTCTTCCTACAAATAGAGATTTTTAAAAATTCCTCTTTTTAGGTGTTTTTTCTTATTTAACAGGGAGTCTGGTGTCTGAAACTGACGAGCTCCTGGTTAACAATTGAGTAATGAAATTTCAGTGATGTTTTGAAAATTAGCAATTTGGCCTCGGACCGTCCCAAAAAATGGCGCTATCTTTCAATTCAACATAATCCATGAATCGTGTATGCCAATGAGTTGGGCAGCAAACTTTATGATATTTTTCAAGAGATTGTTGACATGTGCATGATGCTGTATTTTGTTTCTTTCAGGTTAGCAGTTACAGGTGTTGTGTGAAGGAATTGTGCGATTGGTTGTAAGCTTTGTTGCCGAGAACCCAGAAAACTGTTGACTGCCCCCATATTGTGTTGACATCTTACTGATTGTACAACACCTATCATATTGTTTGTTACCTATTAATATGGCATTCAAACAGGGCCAACTATGGAAATGATTGTGTTGCGGAAATTGGTTTTTGGCTGTAACTGTGTATGATTACTATCAAATAACATGTATGTTGTAAATATAATGTTCAAGCAATAAAAATGCATAAAATCAGTCTACAAAAAAACTCCTTTATCTGGATAAAGTCTCATAATAATGGTCAATCTCCTGACTTATCACACAACCATTTATGATTAAATAATATTAGAACTAATTCACTTTGAAACAAACTAAGACAAATATATCAGTATCCGTCACTTCTCCTGGTAGACTCCAAACTTCTCCCTATTTTCAGCTCAGGGAGAAATGATTTCTCCCTAAAATTTGGCTCTAATTAATTAAATTTGCTATTAAATGTGATAAAAAAGGCTATATATATTTATTCGCTCTTCGCTCGCTCCAAAATTTCTTCAAAACAAAAAAAAAAAATTAAAATTATATTTTCGCTCGCCGCCTCACAGTTTTTTTTGAAAAAATCCCGATGACCAACTTATTAATTTGGTGTGGCCTTACAGGTGTATTGTGACAACAATGTTATGACTTTACGGTCACGGCTACCTAGCCACTGCCAAAAAGATATACCACAGAGAACATAACATATGATATTAATACGTACATTGTATGTCTGAGGTATAACATACTAAATTTTATATGTACAGTAGTGAATTTATAAATAATTGCTTCCGGTAAAAGAGAAATTCTCCTTTGAAAAGAGTTAAGATACATTCTAATTTATTTACGAATTATCCAAGGTTGACTTACCGCGCATACCGCTAACGCCATTTGCATACGTGTTCGAGAAATCTTGACCGATTTTTGCCGTTCTCCTTTCTTAACTGATATTCTCACATTCACCCCGGCCTGGTTTGTAATAATCGCTGGAAGACGATAATAGTCAAGGTCAGTCAATTTGTTCTCGTTACAACTATCCAATATGGCGGAAAAAATAACCCGTAACACTATCAATCGGAACACATCGGCACGAGATATTGTTTGCCCTGACTATTTTCTTCAATGGCGGATAATATGTGAAGGGGGGAGGGGGGGGGGCTGTTTACAGTATAAATAAAATGCATACTATGTGTCGAAAAAATATATCAACATATGACGAAAATGGTTCTGTATGATAAATGATTATATAGAGTTTAGCATGAATTATTCAACAAGCATTAAGTGTTTTCGGCAATATACGTACATTCTGAAATGTTTGATTCTGATTGTTGAACTATTTTGTGTCGGACGATTTTCAGATGAGAATAATCAGTTTTCGGTTTAAGAATCAAGCATCAAATCGCCGGTATTAGTTGTCCAAGGACACCTAAAAATCATACACATGCTAACATTTTGCCGTTTGTTGTAGAATATAGCAATTCCCTACCAAATATTGGCCGTATTTTACATAAATACTGGGATTTGTTCAAGCTATCACCAAATCCCTCGGTCCAACAATTACACTTATAACCCAGTCCTGGCCTATAAACGAGGTAAAAATCTCGAGGAGTTTTATTTAGTTCAAAATATACGTCTGCACCCCTGACCCCGTCAACACCCGTTCAAGTCGATGCAATAGGCCTAGGTGTACACACTGCACTAGAATTATTCAAACTGATGAATTTATCAGTTCATGCAATGTGTCTAAGTTTAAACTTAGAGTAAATACAGATTGTACATCTACAAATATAATTTATCTCATAACATGCAAAAAATGTAAAATACAATTTGTGGGCCAAACACGACAACAAGTTTCGAGACGGATGAACAGTCATAAATTTGATATAAATAATTTCAGCGATCCGGCATTTGCTAGTAATGTTGCTACTCATTTTAATAGTTTTGATCATAATATGGATGACTTTAGCTTTTTACCAATTGATGTTGTTAAGAACGATTTGGACAGACTGATGCGCGAGACTTACTGGATCCATACTTTAAATACAACTTGGCCCAGTGGTATGAACAGTAGCGTATTATTTGATGTGTGAACTTAACATATCTGATATTCATTAGCAATGGTTTTTCATATAGATATGTTGGGTTTTATATTTATTTATCGTGTATTGAATAAATACATTTCATTTGAATAAAACCCGCCGCATCAGTCTAATCCATATCTATATTATAAATTTTACGTTATTTTTCATCGCGTGGACGTTCGCGTCCCTTTTAATGGACGTGACGTGTTTTTGTTGTGTATGCTGTATGTTGTATATTTTCTGACGAAGACATAAAGTCGAAACATGTAAATTGAAAACTTCGTGTTGTCTTGATTTTATTTATACTACATGAGTACTTAGTAGTATATAAGTACCCAAATACATGTACATGTACAATTTAGTTGTACAAGTATTATGGTATATCAAGATCTTTCGAAAGACCTTGGGTATATTAACATTAAGTGTTATTTGAAAATATATGATTTCTCAAAAGCACATATTATTAGATTGAAGATCATTGACAATTGTTTTGCTGATATTAGTATGAAACTTGAAATAAGCTGTAAGTTGATACAATACAGAGTTTTGGTTCTTGGACACTGCTCTTCAAAATTTCTTTCACTACTCTGTAGAGTTATGCTCTAGACAAGAAATTGTAACAAAGGGGTATCATAAAAAAATTTAGGCAAGGTAGACTCACTACTCTTCAACTTATCATGATGTAGTACTGTAATGAAGTCTTTCACGTAATTCCTGTTTATACTTTTCATGTTCTGCTCTGGACAAAGAAGTGAGGTTGGAGTTGATTACTATATGATGCCGCCCTAAGTTCTTTCAGGGCTATTTTACGTTCTAAGTTCCAAAATTCTGTGTTTTTCTGTGTCAAAAAATGTGTTTTACAAAATCTACTGTATACATTTTCCGCATAAAAAAAAACCAAGTTCCAACATTCCGTGTTTTTCCGTACTAAAAATTGACAAAGTGTTTGATATTTGCAGTAAAAAGGATGAAAATATTCTAACTATAGATTTTCCAAGCTTTTTTACATGTTTTTGTCACAGTAATTCAGTTTTCTATGGTTTTCCATGTTTTCCAATCACAAAAAACATGTATGATTTTTCTGTGTTTCTGAAATATAAAACATAAAACAAAAACATATAAAACCATAGAAAAACATGGAAAAGTTTTGTTATTCCATGTTTTTTACATGTTTTTCTATGTTTTGTTTTTTTCGGTTGAACATGGAAAATGTACGCCCGGGTAAGCATGTGGCATTGTCTAGTGGACCTCTACCAAGATGGTTCAAATTATGACCCCTGGTTCAAAATTGACCTCGCTCGGGGGATCACTTGGTTTTACATAAAAACTTTTTCTATGAAACCAAAAGGCCTAGAGCTTAGATATTTGGCATATAGAAATGCCTTGTGGACCTCTACCAAGATTATTCATATAATGACCCCTGGATCAAAACTGACCCTGCCCAAGGGGTCACTTTATTTTAAATAGGCTTATATAGGAAAAACTTTATAAATAATCTATGAATAGCTAAAAGTGCAGATCATTATCAGAAAGCAAAAACATAAACAGTGCAGATCATAATCAGACAGTAAAATAATGAATAGCGAACCGTGCAGACCATGATTAGGCAGCAAAATAATGAATAACGAACAGTGCAGATCATGATCAGACAGCAAAAAAATGAAAAGCAAACAGTGCAGATCATGATCAGACAGCAAAATAATGAACAGGGAACAGCGCAGATCATGATCAGACAGCAAAAAATGAATAGCCAACAGTGCAGGTCATGATCAGACAGCAAAAAAATGCAATATGTCTAAGTTTAAACTTAGTGTAAATACAGATTGTACATCTACAAATATAATTTATCTCATAACATGCAAAAAATGTAAAATACAATATGTGGGCCAAACACGACAACAAGTTTCGAGACGGATGAACAGTCATAAATTTGATATAAATAATTTCAGCGATCCGGCATTTGCTAGTAATGTTGCTACTCATTTTAATAGTTTTGATCATAATATGGATGACTTTAGCTTTTTACCAATTGATGTTGTTAAGAACGATTTGGACAGACTGATGCGCGAGACTTACTGGATCCATACTTTAAATACAACTTGGCCCAGTGGTATGAACAGTAGCGTATTATTTGATGTGTGAACTTAACATATCTTATATTCATTAGCAATGGTTTTTCATATAGATATGTTGGGTTTTATATTTATTTATCGTGTATTGAATAAATACATTTCATTTGAATAAAACCCGCCGCATCAGTCTAATCCATATCTATATTATAAACTTTACGTTATTTTTCATCGCGTGGACGTTCGCGTCCCTTTTAATGGACGTGGCGTGTTTTTGTTTTGTATGCTGTATGTTTTATATTTTCTGACGAAGACATAAAGTCGAAATACGTAAATTGAAAACTTCGTGTTGTCTTGATTTTATTTATACTACATGAATACTTAGTAGTATATAAGTACCCAAATACATGTACATGTACAATTTAGTTGTACAAGTATTATGGTATATCAAGATCTTTCGAAAGACCTTGGGTATATTAACATTAAGTGTTATTTGAAAATATATGATTTCTCAAAAGCACATATTATTAGATTGAAGATCATTGACAATTGTTTTGCTGATAATATTAGTATGAAACTTGAAATAAGCTGTAAGTTGATACAATACAGGGTTTTGCTTCTTGGACACTGCCCTTTAAAATTTCTTTCACTACTCTGTAGAGTTATGCTCTAGACAAGAAATTGTAACAAAGGGGTATCATAAAAAAATTTAGGCAAGGTAGACTTGCGGTTCTTGTACACTACTCTTCAACTTATCATGCTGTAGTACTGTAATGAAGTCTTTCACGTAATTCCTGTTTATACTTTTCATGTTCTGCTCTGGACAAAGAAGTGAGGTTGGAGTTGATTACTATATGATGCCGCCCTAAGTTCTTTCAGGGCTATTTTACGTTCTAAGTTCCAAAATTCTGTGTTTTTCTGTGTCAAAAAATGTGTTTTACAAAATCTACTGTATACATTTTCCGCATAAAAAAGAAACCAAGTTCCAACATTCCGTGTTTTTCCGTACTAAAAATTGACAAAGTGTTTGATATTTGCAGTTAAAAGGATGAAAATGTTCTAAGTATAGATTTTCCAAGCTTTTTTACATGCTTTTTGTCACAGTAACTCAGATTTCTATGGTTTTCCATGTTTTCCAATCACAAAAAACATGTATGATTTTTCTGTGTTTCTGAAAAATAAAACATGTAAATGTAACAAAAACATATAAAACCATAGAAAAACATGGAAAAGTTTTGTTATTCCATGTTTTTTACATGTTTTTCTATGTTTTGTTTTTTTCGGTTGAACATGGAAAATGTACGCCCGGGTAAGCATGTGGCATTGTCTAGTGGACCTCTACCAAGATGGTTCAAATTATGACCCCTGGTTCAAAATTGACCTCGCTCGGGGGATCACTTGGTTTTACATAAAAACTTTTTCTATGAAACCAAAAGGCCTAGAGCTTAGATATTTGGCATATAGAAATGCCTAGTGGACCTCTACCAAGATTATTCATATATTGACCCCTGGATCAAAACTGACCCTGCCCAAGGGGTCACTTGATTTTAAATAGGCTTATATAGGAAAAAACTTTATAAATATTCTATGAATAGCTAAAAGTGCAGATCATTATCAGAAAGCAAAAACATAAACAGTGCAGATCATAATCAGACAGTAAAATAATGAATAGCGAACCATGCAGACCATGACTAGGCAGCAAAATAATGAATAACGAACAGTGCAGATCATGATCAGACAGCAAAAAAATGAAAAGCAAACAGTGCAGATCATGATCAGACAGCAAAAATGAAAAGCCAACAGTGCAGGTCATGATCAGACAGCAAAAAAATGAATAACCAACAGTGCAGATCATGATCAATCTGTATTGATGTGCAGGCTAATAATGCCCCCTAGGCCAATGTTGATAAAACTATGCAGGAATGTTCCTTGCATGAAGCTCTACCAAAATTGTTCAAAGAATTTCATTCCATGCAGAACTCTGGTTACTATTGAAACAAATAGGAAACACTTTAAAAATCTTCTTCTCTGAAAACACAAGGCATAGAGCTTAGATATTTGGCATGTAGCATTGTCTAGTAGACCTCTACCAAGATTGTTCAAATTATGACCGCGGATCAAAATTGACCCCAACGCGGGTGGTCACTTAGTTTTGCATAGTCTTATATAGGAAAAGCTTAAAAATCTTCTTCTCTGAAACCACAAGGCCTAGAGCTTAGATATTTGGTATGTAGCATTGGCTAGTTGACCTCTACCAAGATTGTTGAAATTATGACCCCTGGATCAAAATTGACCCCTTGTCACTTAGTTTTACATAGGCTTATATAGGAAATACTTTAAAAATCTTCGTCCTTGAAACCACATCGCCGAGAGCTTAGATATTTTGCGTGTAGTATTGTCTAGTAGATCTTTTCCAAAGTTTGTTCAAATTATGCCCCTGGGGTCAAAATTGACCTTGCCCGGGGTCGGTCACTTGTTTTACAAAGACGTATACAGGAAAACCTATTTGGTATATAACATTATCTAGTGATCTTCCACCAGGCAAGTTGACTTGTACCAAGGTGAGTGATATAGGGCCATGTTGGCCCTCTTGTTTTAGGTCAGTATGTCAAAGGTTAAGGTCATAGTGACCTGGAATAGTAAAACGGTTTCAGGAAAATGTTTGGACCTAGCATATTCAAACTGGATTTGGAGGTTTGTCATGACCAGCAGATGACCCCGATTGATTTTGAGGTCAGTAGGTCAAACTTCAAGGTAACGGTGACCCGCAATTGTAAAACAGTCTCTGAACGAAAACGCGAGAACTCTTGGGCCTTACTTCTTGAAATTTGATGTGGAGGTTGGTCATAACAGGAAGAAGACCCCAAACGGTTTTGAGATTAGAAGGTCAATGTCACAGTGACCTGGAATTGTAGAATGGTTTCCGCTCCATAACTTCAGTTAGGAGTGACTAATTGCAATGAAATTTGGTTTGTAGGTAGTATGCGGGGAGAGGAATCTTGGTTTGCACTTGGAGTCACTAGGATCAAGGTCAAGGTCACTGTTATTAAAAATAGAAAAATGGTTTCCGCTTAATAACATGAGTTAGGAATGACCAATTGCAATGAAACTTGGTGTGTAGGTAGCTTGCATGGAGTGGACGATATTTTAATATTTTTTCTTTTAAATTTTTATATTGTTTTCAAAAATAATTTTTTTTTTTTTTCGAGGGGTTGGTCACTGTTACTAAATATGGAATTTGTTTTTGATTATAAAATTGTTTTACGCAAAAAAAAAACATATTTTAGATCAAGGTCACTACTGAATATAGATTATTGTTAAATTTTTTTTTTGGTTATAAATTACATATATATTCAGCAGAAATTATTTTAGGGATCAAAGGTCAGTCACTTACTAAAAATAGATTTTTTTTTCAATTTCTTTTTAATTATTATAAAATTGTTTAACGCAAAAAAAATAATTCAGGTCAATGTCACTACTAATAATAGATTTTTTTTTCAAATTTTTTAGTTTTAAATTGTTTAAAGCAAAAAACATTTTTTAGGGGTCAAGGTCAAGGTCACAGTTACTAAAATACTTTTTTTTCAAAATACTTTTTTTTTGTTTTTTTTTAGCTTTTAATTGTTTATTAGCAAAAAACATTTTTTTGGAGGTCAAGGTCACTTCATAAAAATGTTTTGTTTTCGAATGTTTCATTTTCTTCTTTATTTTTTTTACTCTACAATTTCTACAGATGACGTTTTCACGAATTTCACACTGACTTTTACTTTAAAATCTGTTCCTTTCATAATACAACTTTTGCATCAAGGGGGGCATACGTGTTTTACAAACCGCTCTTGTTGTGATAGGTAGTACACTTGTATTAACACTGTAAGACTGATAAATGTCATTTGTCCTTTTATTTAGTACACAACACATCTCTTGATCTCTCTGTATACATGCCTTTCAAAATCAGGGGTCAGTTGCAGGTCATTCATGGGCAGAATCATGCAGTGCTTATATAAGGATATAAATAGCAACTATGTAATTCAGTCAGCTCCGATGATTCAAGTCTTGAAGGTAAAGATTTTTCCTAGACAAAGTTGCATTCACACCACAAAAGAGTCCATATATAAAATTCAATGAATATTTAATATGTACAAAACATATAAGAAGATATCAGATTTATCAATGGCAAATATGTCCATACATTTTTTATCGCACCGTCCGTCTGTGCGTCCCCACTTACAAATTCGTGTCCGAACTGTAACTTTGTCATGCATTGAAGGATTTTAAAATAACTTCGGACAAACGTCTAGCACATCAAGACGACGTGTCGCGTGCAAGACCCACGTCCCTACCTCAAAGTTCAAGGTCAATATTAGAGTTTGAAGGCAATGGCCACGTCCCTACCTCAAAGGTCAAGGTCACACTTAGAGTTTGAAGGTAATGGAATACTGTATATATGCACACATTCGTGTCCGGACGGTAACTTTGTCATGCATTGAAGGATTTTAAAATAACTTGGCACAAATGTCTAGCACATCAAGACGACGTGTCACGTGCAAGACCCACGTCCCTACCTCAAAGGTTAAGGTCACATAGTTTAAAGGTATGGAATCCTGTATATATGCACACATTCGTGTCTGGACTATAACTTTGTCATGCATTGATTGATTTAAAAATAACATGGCACAAATGTCTAGCACATCAAGCCGATGTGTCGCGTGCAAGACCCTGTCCCTACCTCAAAGGTCAAGGTCACACTTGGAGTTTATAGGTGATGGAATCCTGTATATATGCATACATTTGTGTCTGTTCTGTAACTTTGTCATGCATTGATTGATTTTAAAATTACTCGGCACAAATATTCAGCACATCAAGACAATGTGTTGTGTACATGAACCATGTCCCTACCTCAAAGGTCAAGGTCACACTTAGTGTTAAAAAGTAATGGAATACTGTATGCATGGTAACTCTGTCATGCATGTAAGGATTTAGGATTTTAAAATTACATACCACAATTATTTAGCACATGGAGAGGACAAAGACTGTGATACACCTCTTTCGGGGGCATTCGTCACTTGTGAGGGACAGTTCTTGTTATTTCATAATAGAATTAACTCTTATTCTGTTTATTTCTAAAATGTACTCTTCCATCTATCAATTTGGACAGTACCATAAATTGTTTATCGAGGCATTCAGTGCAAATGCATTGACCGAGTATAGAACTGTGCTGATCATGATAAGACTACATATACTAAGTTATAAATTTAGTGTAGCAAAAGAATCGTGGATCTACCAAGTCACTGTGTTGGTGAAAGAGATTACCAATTAGGCCATCATTAAAAAATGTTTGTTTGTCCCAATTCAGATTTTTTAGGGTAGGCAGGAAATAATTTTTTAACTTTTTTACCAGACAATCTTTTCATGTTTTAAGCACACTTTCATTCTAGAAACTGGCAGAAAAACTTTATCCTAAAGAGGTAAAACATAATCTTTTGAGAAGGGACCTATTTAGATGGGTAGGTAGTGAAGAAACTGGTCCCTCTATATTTGTTAGAGTGTTCCTACATGACCGCATTTTGAGACTTTACGAAAGTAAATTCAGAGAATGTAAGCTATTTGACCTTCATTAAGCTAAAACCTGAAAATGTCAGAAAACTGTGACCA